>VZDJ01007755.1:57108394-57168002 GCA_008694505.1 Cyanoderma ruficeps | reverse complement strand
CCCCCCAAACCAAACCAAACCAAACACAAAAAAACCCCCCACAGGGCAAGCCAGCTCCTTTGTTTGCAAGCATGTTTCCACACAAAGTTAAAAAAGCTGTAATTTCTGAATTTACCTTTGCATTAAATCAGAAACCAAGACATAACAAGAGCATTTATCCCTCTTGCTTTTCTTCACTTAAATTAATTAAAGCTTATTTAGTACAGTGAGAGGTTAAGATGTCATTATCTTGCTTTGATAATGCATACCAAACATTTCAGTTGTTCCATAGCAGCTCTGATTAAAAAATTTGTTCAGCAAAATGAAATTAATCGTTAGGGGTATATTCCCTTTTTTTTCTTTTTTGGTCCACTGTCCTATCATGTATGACTTTTGGAGTGTCTTATCATAGGGATAAATAGAATGAACTCTGGCTGCTTTGCAGATGAATAATATCCCAATTAAAATTTTAGCTTAGAAATGTCTAATGGCTCTTCTTTCTTGTAACCTCAGTGTAAGTTTAAGGTTTGGCTTTGAGGATAATCATTTAGTTTTACAGCATAGTCATGTCAATTAAAGAGATTTGCTTCACACTGAATACAGAGCTCCAAAGTCTCATAAACTACTAATGATAAAAAGATCTGTAAGTCTTCCTAGAAGTGGAATGATGTAGCCTTTTGAAAATGCACAGTGTTTGATTAAATATAATAGTTTAAAACTAATTAAACCACTCATCACACTCCCAAGGGCCTGTATATCTTGTAAAGAATTCAACTGAACTACTTGGATAAGAAAAAGAACTCACTTGGTTATGCCTGTTCCTGTTTTACATTTTACCAAATTCACACTCAGCTAAATACACCCATGCTTGTATATTAATTTTAAAAGGATTCAGGTTTTTTTAATAAAAATCAACTGAATTATACCTACCACTTCTGTCTTGAATTATTTCTCTCTTGAATCATTTCCATGATGAATTTCTTTCTTTCTGGCAAATCCAGTTTCGTATCATAAAATATATACCCTAGTGGGTATACTAACCATCTCCTAGCATGTAGGCCTGTCCTAGAACAAATATGTGAGTATGTGTTCCTGATTTTCACCAGCAATCAAATAATATAAAAGCAGTGTTACCTGACTATCTAACCATGCCAAAAAACCTTCTCATCTATGAGTTTCTCCTGAATTGTGTGCACTGGAGTTCAGCACGAGCAGGAATGTAATACAGTAACTGCTACCATCACCCAAACATGAGGATAGGCTTGGCATAAGAAAATGGTCAAAGACGCTGATAAACACTGAAAAGATGTACACTACCTAACCTGCATTTGCTGCATCCTACTGTGCATAAACTTTATGAATTGTGAAGAGACTTGCAATCCTTTTTGTTTTCTTTGATCTTGAATTTGTGATCAGACCTATACCTGTGTTAGACCTGGGTACAGATCCTCTTTCTCTCTCCATCTTGGTCAATTAGCATGATACACCTTTTTACTTGCAGTGGTTTCTGGCATCGAACATAAATCATTAGAACCATTTCTAATTAATTATTTTATGCCTTCAAATGACTACAACACAGAGTGCAAAGGGAGTAAATTTCTGCAAAAGCCTGAGCTAATCACCTGATTTCAGCAACCAGCAGCAGCACAGCAGCATTCACAGCAGTGCCTGTGCTGTGGAAACTACGTTTGTGCAGAATGTGACTTACCTGCTTGGGCCATTCACACCCTGCATGAGGGAATCAAATACTTGCCTGTGCTTATACTTACCAGAGCAATACTTGTCTATGTGAACTTATAAGCTAGTGTCTTCTCATCTAAATATAATCAGGATCTCTGGCCACTGCTGTTCTTTTGCTTTCTTTGCATCTTAGTGTTATTTGTTTAACATCTCCAAGCACAGAAATTCTCTATGTTATTATTATGTGCATCTTCTTCACTGTATTGCTGTTACAGATCTTGGCATTAATCACACAGAGCAGGATAACATTACTTAACAGATGTTGCCCCCTAGCAGACAGCAAAGAATTACAAGTGCTGTCTGTCAGGAAACAGCTTTTGCCTTACAAAAATCTGGTGAGTTAACTGAGAAATTCAGCTATTGCTTATTGAGCCTAATAACAAAAACCATTATCCTGAGAACGATTTCTCTACAGATCTGAATGCATATGTTCAAGAAAAGAGAGACGCTATTAACGGCCACTGTTACCTTGGGCCACGAGGGTTGTGACAGTCTCCTGGGGGGATCCAAGGTCTGGTTAAATACAGAGATACAGACATGGACAGGCTTTGGGTGTGTGGAGACTTACAGCTCCACAGATGCTTACTGCAGCCAAGCTGCAGCTCTCCTGTGACTCTCCCAGGAGCTGGGAGCTCTCTGGAGGTCTGAGCTCATGGAAGCAGGACTAGATTTTACTGATGGGAAAAAAAAGAAAGAAAAGTACACAAAACAAGGCCTCAGTCCTAAGAATTGTATGGACAGTCCTGAAAATGTGATCCCTTATATCTCAAACTCCAGAACAGAACTACAAAGCACTATAAATTTAATTAAAAATATCTCAGGAAGTTTCATTGTCTTTTGAGGCATGTCTCACAATTTTGAGCTCCTGCTTCTGGCAGTGCTATTGGAATCATCAGAATGCTCTGATCACAGCCAGATGCAAGCCTGAGACTCCCTGGAGGCAATGTGGAAGAAAAGAGGAGGGGAAAAAAATAGACAAAAAAGAAAAATGATGACCTGCTTAACACTTTTGAATCCCAACAAGAAAGAGAGCAGAAGAGAATTCTCCTTTGCAGCCTTTCCAAAATTTGTATTGGTGAGTGTTTAATAACTTTATTAGGCCACACAAAACTTTTTTTTTCTCAGAATGAAAGGAATACCTTGAATTTTCATCTTCATATTTTTGTTTTTCCATCTCTTCAACTTTAATTACCACTTAATGGCTGCTAGTTGATTTTTGTTATCATCAACGTTTGATTGTTACTCCATATTATACTGTAGCAGCATTAGTAAGACCCATATCTTCCACAATCATTTAGTTTTACCAAGTGCTGCACTTACTGAGAAATACATGAAAACAACAGGGATGAAAGTGTGTGCCGACTACTGGAGTCCTGTTTGCCAGACTGACACCTCGCGTTCAAGTTGCCTCCTGCCACCAGATGTCAGTGCTACAAAATCTATGTATGTGCGGAACACCAGCACACAGTGGCACTTCCACGCTACACAGAGCTGGGTATTAATATACCTAGGCTTGAAACCTCAGCATCGACAAAAAACAGCCAAAAATCGCCCTGCAAGCAAATTTCCTTTCATGTGAAAGGCTGAGGTGGTGGTGCTACGCTTGCCCATGTTTTACGGGTTTTGTTGAGTTTGGCTCACTTTGCTCCTTTCAACCTTCAGTTTAGGGCGAGTAGAAAATGCTATTGGTCTGAGGAAATTTGCTTATTTTTAAAAACTTATTGCTTTTATGTTGAGATAAGAGAAATAAAACATAAGCAAAATAAAGCTGATGTAAGATTACACAAGATGGTTTCTTTCGGGGGGAGAATAATAAGAAATTCTATGAAGTACTTCGTCCTCAACTACCACCTCTTGGAAGTGGGAATTACAGAAACCACCGTTTTTTCAAACAGTTTTGTAACCTGGTCCCAAATACCCTTCTCCTGTGATCAGAGACATTTGTGAGATCCCCAAAATAAGCAGCTGACTTGAGTTTTTATGAGGGAGAGAGACAACAGTGCTGCAAGGACCACCCTTCGGTGGAGAAGCACTCTGAAGACCCAACTACCACAGCTGTCAGCCACAGCCAAGGTGATCTGTCCCTAAATATTAAGCTTATTTTCCCTTCGGGGCCCAGAGAATCTAGGCAGGTTTCTTTCCCCTGATATTCATCAAGAGAAATGAGATGATCACCAGTCCACCATAAGGGACAAAAATCCTTGTGAAGAGATGCATAAAAACACCTAAACACTCACGCAACTCACTTGGGGTGGCACTGGCAGAGTTCCTGCCTGCCTTTCACAGCTCAGCAGAGGACACCACCTCTCCCTTCAGCCCTGCCTTCAGCAGTGGGGAAGGTGAAGTCAGCCCTGGGTGAAATTCCTTTCTGCATCCAGGATTAGCAACAGTGGCTGGCAGCTGTGGGACCCTGGAGGTTACACTGTAGAAGTCCTGTAGGGAGCGAGATCCACAAGCACAGCTTTCTGACACACACAACTAAGCCCTTGCTGACCCTTCTGGCCCTGCGCAAAATTCAGAGCATTGGCTCTCTTGGGAGACAGAAAATCAATCCCAGCAGCCTCATCTGAGACCATTTAAGTGTCTTGTACTCTCACACACCTGCATTTCTTTGCTACACCTGTGAAGAATGGTTGTTTCCCTCTGCACCCAGTTTCCCTCTGCACCCAGCTTTTCAGCAAGTTTGTTTGCAATCACTAAGAAGCTCTATTCTATGCACAGTGTACACTGAGAAATGACATACACTTTATATTTAATAGGCCTCTCATTTGTTTAGCAATAAAATGTATTGTCAGTAAGTTTAATGATGCGATCAATAATGCCTGTATTCACAACCATGAATACAGTCCATAAAATATTAGTGGGTGAATTTACTGTGCTAATTTATTAACACATTAGACCAACCCAAAATCATTCAAAATGTCCACATATCCGAGTAGCTTTGACAATCTGACTATCCCTGATTGTAAGCAAGGAAAGCTGCTGCTGAATTTATGAAGTGTTTTTTTATTTATATTCAAATTACTATGAAATTATGAAGCTCTTTCTTAACTGACGATCATCCCTCTAATCTACTAATTATTCTAATTCCACAATAGACAGAGTACTTTATAGTCATTTCTAAATTGCTTTCATGTTCAATTAGTTATAATTATACAAACAAGTCTAAAACTGATGATCAGTGCATATAATTATAGATTCTGCAACTCAGCATAAGCAAATAAAGGAAACTACCCTTATTATGACAACACAGTTTCTAATAGGCAGGCACTGGAAATTTAATTGCAGTAAAGGGTGGATGGTGTTATTATCTAATTAATAACAAAATTGTTATTTCAGGATAATTAAATGATAATGTGAGCACTGAAGCTCACTCTTAGAGCAATCTTATTCTAAGTTTAAGGTGAAGGAGCCCTACCAGATTCAAAAGCTGAGTATATTAAGTTGAACAGTGTTTTCTTCTCTAAGTATTTTTAAAAATATCATGACGAAATGATGCACAAAACAGTACTGATAAGGTGATTACTTGTGGCCTCTGCACTACACATCATAAGTTTCAGAAACTCCTTTCAGGTTCTTTTCTCTTAGTTTGTCCATTTTACCACACTAACAGAGAAAGGCAACAGAGTACATGGTGCATTCTTTGGAACTTCGTTATTACATGCCTGGCCTTTCTCAGAAATATAAATGCCTCTTATAAGGGAGAGAACCAACTCAAATTTATGAAAAGCAAGACTAAAGGGACTTAAACCATGACTAGTGAAATTGTAGAACAGGTCCTGCAGAAGGCACATGCAGATGATACAAGAAGGATAAGTCACAGACTACAATGAGGAGATAAATGCAAGTTCAATACAACCACCCATAGGAATCTTCACACTGACTATTTCTCTTAAGAGAGTTTATTTTCTAGGATATAAACTGAGCTTGCAATCTCCCAATAAAAAAAAAAAAGTCAAAATAGAAAAATTTAACAACTGTGACTTGACATGGTGTGAGTTGTCCACAAATTTAGTATCTGTTTATAAGGCATCCTTTCATACTTACATTTTAACTTGCACATATTTAAGTCAATAACAAGACTCATTTGCTTTAATGGTGCAGGATTAGGGCTCAGGGACAAGATAAATTGATCTGATTAAATTTTATTTTCTGGATCATTAAAGCATCAGGAAATTAATTGACCTTTTCCTACATTATCAAGTCTTCTGATGAGAAATAAAACTTTTTAAAACCTGAGCCACAAATTACTGACTACACCCTCTTACTATAGGGAAAGGCACACTTCTATTTTAATCTAACAGAAAGGTAGCAGAAATTGGGTTCTCATTGACATTAACTCATCAATAGAATCTATCAACAGAAAAAATATGTCTCTTTGTAGCTTTTCATGACTGCCATGCAGGTAGTTCTTTAATATGAAGGCTCTCTAGTCACAAAATTTATTTAATTTTTAACTCTTTTTTTTTTTCCTGCATTATTTCTTGACCCATAATTAATTGTACAACAGAGATAGACGTTTTTAAGTGTGTGCAAGTGAGTTTCTCTCTGCCTTCAGAAATCCTTAGAAGACTGATAGGCCTTAAGAAATGGAGAGCTGTGCTGGAGGAAAACAAATACTGGACTGTGGTGACCCATGGAGATATGGTTTGAAAATGGAGATCTCCTTTAATAGTTAAACTAGTACAATGTCTTCCTACTGCTTAAGAAGGCATCCATCTCTCTCCTCCTCCCTCTCTCTGACGGTAGCTCACTTCTGCTGCTCCCCTTGTACAGGTCATTAATCTGGAAAAAAATTAGTGCTACAATCACAACAATTAATAACTTACAAATAGCCAAGGTATCACTAATGAAGAGGGCAGGGTTTTCTGTCTTAGAAATAAGAAAGATTGCGAATGCTGCTTGGATGGGAAAGAATCAATAGGCTAGCTGTGCTGCACCACAGATCTCTCCCTGCTGCGTGATGGTTTGCCTCATTTTATTGGAAAAAAACTACCCAAACCAACCAAAATCCAAAATATGCAAACAAACAAACAACCCCCAAACCCCATAAACCTACTGACAAACAAACAAACAAACAACGCCCACGCAAAACAAAACAAAACAACAAAAAACCAGATTTGCTGAAAGGTGCTGTATCACACTGGGACAATCTTTAGTCTAAAATAGTCCCATAGAGTCACCTCTAGGAAAAGAAGGAAAAACCCAGCAATATGCATTTATATGATACAAGCTGCCTTATGAGAAGGCCTGAAAAATTAGGGCTTAAAAACTGCCAAGACAGCAAGCAATCCCTCTTGCATGCAATGCCTGATCTGACCACGAGATGGAAGTGAAGTTTAAAAATTAAACCAAAATCTGACCACAGCAGAATTGTGCGACTGTGCAGTCACCGCTAATGCCATCTAATTGACAAGTGAGGGTTATTATCAGCATGAGGATTTCTTAGCTCCTTGCTCTCTGCTCGGCAGCCTGGGATGCAATCAGTACAAAGTAAATATTGTGCTGATATGTCACAGTGGGATTTCATTTGGGGTAGAATAAAACACAGCCTTTGACTCTTGCCTTGGACTCTCGGCCGATACAGCACCATGAGCTGTGATCTGTTACGTTTTTCCCCTCCCAGCTCCAGGGGATGATTATTCCTAAAATCATTAACTGGTAGACAAGAAAAGGAAAGATCTCCTTATTCCTGAATATTTTAAATTGTGCACTAGAAATGTCAAACTAGTTCGGGAGTAATTAGTCAAGAAGTTGCTGTGCACAGAACTGGAGTTGAACACAATGAGGTTTATTGCTGTGCAAAACCCTGCAGAGCTGCGGGTGCTGATGCACCTTTAGCAAACAGAAAGGACCTGCAGGGGAAACAGGTTTCCCCTCTTTTGTATCCTTTTTGTGAAAGATAAAAGCTGAATGTTGGAGCAGTAATGGCCCACAGTGCTGTGGGTAGTTCTTTCAGAAACACTGCAGGATTTTCTTCTTAGATGGAGAACTAAGGACTCCACAATCTAAATAGTTCCTGCACACACAGGAAAGAGGTGGTAGGGTACATACTGAACAGGCAGGAAAACTGAGACATAGAAGGGTTAAGACTCAGGTCCTCTAATGCATTAAAGGTGATTTTCCAAGATGTACAGGCTGTGTCTAAAATCACACACCCTGAAAGTAGTTCCTTGGTGCCAGGTTTGCACTTGCACATACCCTAATTCCATGGTGGGAGCCTGGTCTAGGATGGGGTCCTACCACACTATTTAATGGCAGCAGAAAAGATAAAGAACTAAGAAGTGATGATTTCAAGGCCTTTCCCAGGCATTGACCTACAGTTGGAGCACCTGGTGATTACAAGTACTGATATGGCATTTTGAATCTGAAAATAATGTCAAAAGCAAAAAGAAAAAACCAACTACCTCTGTTTTTATATTCAGCTCAGAAGCGAGGTTGCATCATATTCATTATATGCAGTGAAGACCGAGGCTATCAGACCAGAAAACATGGGCATAAATAGGCAGAGGTATGACAAGTATTAAACTGCCTCGGGCTGTTTACAGGGTGTTCAAACAGAACAACAATGTAACTGCAAGTTTTTGCAGATGGAGGCCCACATACTGACTCATTATGTGCCTGAGCCCAAACTACTTTTCAGAGGTGTCCTTATAGGTATCCCACTGATGTGTTCTCATGTTTACCTTCCTGGTAACCATTATTGAGATGTACAAAAACTAGGATGCCTGAATGGAAATGTGGAATCAGCAGTGGAGAAAGGTCTGAAATAGAGACTTGAAGATATGGCAAATCCTCTTCTAGTATAGAAGTGCAGGGAACAAAGTGGAAACTCTCCCTGCACAACACGTAAAGGTGACCTTTCACAGGTGCATGTTTACAATCACCTTCTAAGATCAAGATTATTTTGGTTCACATCGTGTAAATATATAAGGCTGGACACAACCCAGAGCTGGGACCCATAAGAAGCCTGCTGCTCACACTTCAAAAACTTTGTACACAATAAACTGGTTACATTTATCAAAACTCTGACCAAAATTGCAATATGCTTTGGAAACCATGCAGAGAATGGTTTTCCTCATTGTAGGTGAAACTGGGTGGAACAATGATCAGATAAAGTTGCCTTTGGAACTTTGAATGATTTTTTCTCCCAGAACTACTGAGCTATTGCTCTAAACATTTCTCTAAGCTGGCAGGTGATAAAGATGCTAAAAGAAAGTTGGTAAATAATTTCCTTGCACAATTTCATTCTTGCTCTAGCTGAAAACAAACATAATGAGCAAATAGCTGGCAAGTCAAAAAGGTGGACAATTCTTTTTCATATTAAACACTCAGTCTGCATTTTTTCCTTAATAAATATGGGCTGAGATAGCTACTAGCACAGTAAACAGAGCATATCCAGAAAGCTCTGGAATAATTTTAGCTCCTGAGGGCAGAGAGGGAGTGTCATTTTATGCTACCACTGATCAAGTATGCAAGTCACAAGTAGTTCTAAGTAAGAAACAGAGGTCCCAACACTGGAAAACAGATATCAAACTCTCAGGTGGCTTAGGCACATACACTCAGAGAGCAAAGGGTGCTCATTTTTACTGGTGAGAGATGATGACAGCTCCCTGGTTATTTTCATTACAGATAGGTCTTGGCTCA
This sequence comes from Cyanoderma ruficeps, assembly GCA_008694505.1. Classification (NCBI taxonomy): domain Eukaryota; kingdom Metazoa; phylum Chordata; class Aves; order Passeriformes; family Timaliidae; genus Cyanoderma; species Cyanoderma ruficeps. Next base: position 57,158,636 of record VZDJ01007755.1, on the reverse strand, counting down.
ATGTTGAGGATCACTTTTGAACTCAGAACTGGTCCTGGATTCTCCCTCAGCACTTTCTGCTGCCTCACCTCCAGCCAGGGATGCTGATTCTTCTGCAAGCTTGTGGCAAACACTAACCTACTGCTGCCCATGTGCAGAGCTATACTCAAATTGTTTGCAAGCTTATTTGTCTCATGTCCTCCCTTATGAGAAGAAGGACACCATAGCACTACCACCAGCTGAAGTTCTTGCTAAAGAAATCTCTTGGCTGCTATATGACAATAAAATACTAATGCATGTTCCCTTTTCTGAGAGAAAAAAATACTTTAAAAGCTCACACAGTAGCATCATTCGATTAAAATCATGCCTCCTGTAACAATGCAGGCTCTCCTTTGCTATTTAAAGCAAAATATATGTTTTTGCATATAGGTGCAGATAATCACAGAGACTGACACACATCCATCATACTTCACAATAACCACCTCACTTGATGTGTCTGAATCAGCCATCACTCACAGTGGGGGGAAAAAAAGTGCCATCTTTCACCCCCCACCCCAGACCCTAACTGAATGCCTAATTAATGCATTCCAGTCACTTGAAAACATAACTATGCCTTGACAAAAGGCTTTAAGTCTGAAGGTGTCTCAGGCAATAAAATACAAAACTCTGAAATGTTCCATGGTGAGCAAGTACCTGAAAAGCCTGAGCCTGAATAATCTGAACCTCAATGCAAAAAACAGACCACAGGTTGTTTCCTTCTTCTTCTTTTTTTTTTTTCCTTTTAACCAAAATCACAATCTTCAAATCTTGGCTAAAGCTTTGAGTCTTCTGTAACTCATTTTCCTATTCATTATGCAGGAACTAAGAGTTGATCATCATTATAGCTGTTCTAATTGTAACTTACAATCCTTAATCTCTGAGCCCTTCAAAAGATGTTTGATCTACTGCATTTAAGAGCCAGGTGCTGAAACAGACAACAGGCGAGGTGGAGGCGCAGGGGGAGATGGGGGTGGAGGAGAGAAGGGAAGAAGATAAATTTAACCTTTTTTAACCAAAAGATGAGTCTGAAAATCAGGACTATGAAAATCATGCTGGATTTGATCTACAAATTTTACAGAGAATCAAAATCATCATAATTCTCTTTGCATTCATTTATCTCCCTGTCAGGCCACAGCTCATGTTTTGCATGGAAGCTGTGTTTCTCTACGAGAGATGAGGCCAGCTCATACTCAGGCAACAGGGATACTTTTACGGATGAAAAAGAGATGTTAAATGCAGCCATTACTGAACTGAAAGTCTAGGGAAAAAAGCATAAGGTTTTCAGTAAGGCAAGCCAGGCATATGTGCAACTTATAAAATTGTTAGCTTGAAGACTTCTGTGAATTTTTATAAGCAGTTAATGAGGGAAAGTTCCCTAAATACAGTAGTCCAGGTTTTACAAACAACATAAAAGTATGGAAGCTTTTCAGAACTAAAAGGTTTGCATATCTGCAAAGATAACATGAGATACAATTTGGTGGCAACAAGCCTGAGCTAGAAGGCTCCTATTCAGCCGTGAACATCTTCAACTTTCAAGAATTTTCAAATGCAGTTTCTTACACTGAATCTAGGAATACATTTTTAATTTCACAGGAGAGATCACTGAAAAAGACCCCAACCAACCAACTCCCCAAAACAACAAAACACTTAAAAAAAATACTTAATGCAAAGTGTTATAGTCTAGGAATGGTATTCTCCAGTTTAGTGTTCCCACTGGAGCCACTTCAAATCATGCCCCACTCTCTCCCTCCTTCCCCTCCCACTTCTCTGTGGTGGGCTGGAGAAGAGAATTGGAGATACAAAAGATCATAGGTTGAGATAAGAATGATTTACTGGAAACAGTGATAAGAAAATGAACAGTAAGAGCAAAAATTTTAATAACAAAAGTGTATGAGAGGGGAATGATTCACCTGCAGAAAGCATCTATTGTGAGCCTGACAAGACCCAACTGCTCCCACTGTGCCACCCTGACACCCTGAAGAGACTCCTTCCCCCATTCCTGGAAAATGAGTTGGTAGAATTATTGCCAAGTTCTAGCCATGCCCCCTCCTGGCTACTGCAAAATACAAACCTGTCCTGGTCAGAACCAGGACACAAAGTTAATCTCATCAAGATGTACTGTATACTGTTAAATATGCAAATTGAAGTGCTATGTAGTGTAAGCTAAGACTCCTTTTATTTATCATAATCCCATAGAAATATTTATTGTAACTCAGTAACAGGATGAACAGTGTGGCTTGATGTGACTTCTCACTGACTACATATGAGCACTTAAGAAATGCATATAAATCAATCTTGATAATTTACACCTGTCTGTCTTTCTATTTCTTTCAAAGTACAACAAATACAGAGTGCTTATTAGATACTGATGTCATAGTTCATTACAGACAGCTTAGTGCCCGGGGTCTGCCAGTCTGCCCCTGTCCCCAGAGTTTCGGTTTCAGTTGTTGCTGTGGTTTTGTTTTGGTTTTTTTGGTGGTGTGGTTTTGTTGTTGTTGTTGTTGTTTTTGGGGTTTTTTGGTGAAGGTGTCTGAAACTAGAGACAGAATTTGCACAGGGGAGATTGCATGCTGAATCCGTCCATCTTGACAGACTGTTTCATCTAGTTTTATTTCCCAGTAAAAATCCAACACTGGGAATTGCTCTACACTGCATTAAAAAATAAACCTGTCCTCAAATTCCATATTTAGGTATTAGCAACCTAATCATCAAGAATAAACTCACTTGGTCATCTGAAATTTCTGGTTCATTTGACTTGGTTAATACAACCTAATTGATGCAGTTATTTATCCCCCTTCTCCCATGAAATGGGTCACATTCTGTGAAAGCAGCAGAATTATGGTGGTATGAAATTGCAAGGGGGGAAAATCTGGCTTTGCGTGGGAGTAAAGAAGACTAGAGAACTCAGGCACATACAAAGGCTTGCAGAACACACTGTCCACCTGTTTTGTGAACTTCTACTGTTAACCCACTCTTCATTGGGGGTGAAATTAAAGGAGAGCCTGAACCAGGGGAATTCTGAGTAGTCAGTGATTTTCCTTGCTTCTTGCCATATGCAGGTAGGGCTTGTTTACTTAGTTTCTGCAAAATGTGAGTGACATCTGCCACACAGTGAGGAAAGATTTATAGAATCAACTTTTGAATGCAACAATGTGATTTAGTGGCAAGATTTCATATAATGCAGGTTCTTTTATCATGGAGCTAATGCTGAGGAGTGCACCTAGTTAAAATGAAAACAGCACAGAATGATGGCCTAAGCAAATAACATTCATTAGCAATTGAGGGATTTGAAAGAGATTTTCATACAGAGGAAAAAATTCTCATATAAAGCCCTTAAAACCCAACATACACATCTGAAAAGCTTCACTAGTGTGGGATGAGCAGATTATTCAGTTATCCTCCTTCTCTGGATGTGAGAGATGGTACAAAAGGTACTCCCTGTTTAAAGACTGCCGGCTGAAGAGAGCACTACATCTGACACTGTAGCATCAGTTATCCAGAGGGACCACCAGAATGGGCCTCAGTGTGATGATGGAGCCCTGTGACACTGCACGCAGGGGGCTCGTGTAAATGCAAGAGTTAAAATGAAGACAAACAACAGATTTATCACAGAAGAGCCTCCCAACTACTCTAAAAAAAATCTCTTCTTCAAACCCAGAAGGCTGCAGTGAGGGAAAAGAGGGTAAAAGCATGAAGTGGGAGAAATATTAGAGACAATAAGAAGAAGGAAAGACAGAAGAAACTGCGTAGTAAAATCAGGAAAATGAGGGATTATTTGCTTCTGCATAGAATAAAAAAGGAGCTCAAGCCAAACCATGCTGGGATTAGCTGCATTGTGCAATACATTAAAACTATAAAAGCATTGGAGAACTTTCTTAGTTGTTTTACTGGAGACAGAAAACATTATAATTATTAGCCTTTAAAGGTACAGCAGTATGTTGGTGCCTACAGACACTTTCTGACAAGTGCCGCAGAGGTGCTTTATAACACTGTCCATGCACACAGGTGTTCACAGTAATACTGCAAAGCTCAGACAACACAGATATATGAAGTGATTGCAGATAACGTGCCCAAAATAAACATCATGAATTTCATGCCAAGAAGAGCCCCTGTTTTTTCAATGCACACATGTGGGAGCACACATGCTCACCCCCAAAGGCCTGATAATCAGCAAGAGTTTTGCAGGCCCCAAGCAAAAGCTAAGTTTGAGACAGAAATCTGAAGGAGAGCACTAATATTTTGCAAAGCTTTGTGGAAAGTATTCCTTAGCAGAAAGAAGAGAGGAGAGAGCAGGGAGGTGTTTTATAGGAGAGAGGAGAGATGAGGGAGAAAGTCTGGCTGCAGATGACAGCAAAGGGAAGCACAGTTGCAAAAGCAGCCAGGAAGGGGTGACAATTCCAAGTGCTTCCCTGGGTTTGCCTACTTTTCTCTGGTGGGTGCTGGCTCCTTCCCTCCTGCCTCTTTGTTCCTCTCCATTTCACTTCCTTCCATTACCTACCTTTCCTTGCTTCTTCAAAGCAGGAGAGCTCACTACTAAATCGAAGCAGCTGTGCTTCAAACAAAACACACCCAAACCATCTGCATTAGCACCATCACGTTGTTCACTACACTTACCCACTCCTCCTCTCGGCATCCATATTACCATTTAACTCAGATGCTCCTTGGGTTATTCTGTTGCAGGTCCTGACCATACTTAAGACAACATTTCCATGTCTTTTGGACTCACGTAATAAGCATGGCGAATAGCACATGTTCTGAGACAGGTCAGTGGCTTAACAGAACATAAAAGTAGCTCCAAAAATAATATATAATTGCTGAGCAGAAAGAATCCAAAGATTGCAGTGGCAGCATTTGGAAACCTCATCTGGAAAAAAAAGCTTTGTTTCTTTGTTACAAGAAAAAAGTGTGGATGGTCAAGACAGTATTTTAAAGGATGAAGGTGGAGTAGCAAAGATGGGAGAGAACAAAATAGAATTTTATTGGTGCAAAAATTAAAAGCCCCATAGAAGAAGTACTCTAGTGTCATTTTCATCATGACACAGACAAAGAATTTAATAATTAATTTTTTTCTGTGCATGTCTGTAAAAAAAGATTTTCTGGAATGAATTTATTTTTAATAGCTGAATTTTGCTATTTTCTCTTCTCTTTTAAGAGAAGACAATCTTTCTGTATAATACATCATTTGAAAATTTGCAGGTTTGTTCCCTGTCTCCAGACTGGGGAGAAAATAACTGAGGAGAAAGAATTAATCAAAGACTGGAGCAGAGACAGACAAGTTTAAGTAATTTTAAACTTGTGACATAAAACCTTGGTGACCTGTCATGGTATTTGTTATGATGAGTGCCTGGCAGGCTTCCCAGGTCCACAAGAGGCCATTACATCTGTCACAAGCTAACTTAATCCTTTAAATACTTTTTTAAAGACTTTTTTTTTTTTGGCCAACATTGCAGAATTTCTGTATGATTACTGCAATTCTGTCTGAATTGAACTCTACTACTAAACACACTCTGTCAGATCTAATGAATTAAACATACTTAAAAGCAAAATAACTACAACAAAACACCAAGTAGATGAAAATCTGATTCAATTAACCAGAAAAAGCAGTGGATACTCTGTCTTCTGAGACACTTTGATCATTATTGTGTTATGGAAGGACAGCAGGGTGGACAAGTGAGTGTTGTCACTGAAGAAAAGGAATTGGTCAGACAGAGTTCTGCAATTGTTCCCGCTTTAAGCCAGACACTGTGCTTCAGCTTCTTCTGTAAACTGGAATTTCTAAAAACCTGTAATGTTTAAAGAGGAAAGAAACCAATCCTAATGTCTGTGCATAAGCCCAAAATGTTTATGCCTGTACCCAGAGTATCCCAACCCTCGTATTGTAAGGCTGATCACCATGCAGGGCATGTCAGGGGAGAAAACTAAACAGGCTTTGTATGCCATGCATGGGAGATAAAAATAGCAGCCTTTCACACTTTAAGATATGACTGATTTTTACACACTTCCAGCTGTCATCAATAGCCATTCTGCTATAGAGGCTTCCTAAGAAAACAAATAAGATCAAATCATTATATTTTCAACTTTGGAATTTAATCTTTTGCATACACAATACATTTGATAGTCTTGTTAGACATTAAACTGAGAAATGCCACGGTTGGGAAGGCATTATTTCAACAGGAAAAGTTATAAGATGCTATCATTTGTACGGTGATGTGCTTTGAACCATAGAAGCATGGTCTGTACGTAGTTATGGTTTTTTTACTAGTTTTAACTATGCCTTCATATTTCTTTCATTTCCTGTAATTTTCAATTCACTATTTACTCTCCATTACTATTTCAATTCTGGTTTTCACATGATCTTTATTTATAAATACAATATGCACTTATCTAAATCACTCATATACTCAATAGCTGTCGAAATGCCAGCCTCTCCTACCCCTTTTTCCTCTTCATATGGATGAAAAATCCCAAACCACCATGAAAACAGGCTGTTTATCATGATTTAATAGCAGTTTCAGTAGGAAGTTAAAACTCAGAACCAGGAAGAAGCAACTTTTAACTTCAGGAAATCCTTCATTTGAGCACCTCAGAAAACAGCCAAAGTTTGTGTTCCTGTTTCCCAGAGAGGCTTTTGATTTCCAGAGCTGTGACACTGTTAACTTTTCCACAGGCTACATTCACTCAAAAATTATTAATGATTTTGATAAAAACATTTTCCTTTGTGAACACAGAGGAAAGTTCCACAGCTTTCAACACATTTTGAAGATTCTGTACAGCCTACATGCATTTTCATGTTAGAAACACATCTATTTTGTTTGTCACGGCTCAGTGCAAGCCCTACTTTAACCAGACACTGTACTTCAGCTTGTTCTGTAAAGTGGAATTTCTAAAAACCCGTAATGTTTAAATGTTTTATTTAACCAGGTATCCTCAAATTTGCACTGTATTTGCAGTAAGTTACAGAACAGAATGGTTGAGGCCCCCATGACTGAAGAAGAGTGGGCGTAAATAAGGAGGATAAAGTGAAACCTCAAATGTTACAGGTATCATACAAATTAGACTTCTAACTGGAAAATAGCAGCAAGTAGGAGGAAACCTCAGAAACACTACCAGTGTTTTCCAGAGATAGCAGGCCACAGAAGTCTAACCATTATGCTTTCTGTGAAAATATTACCTTCTAAGCTATCTATCTACGCACAGACTGCTCATTCATGTTTTCCTCTGGTTGACACAAGACCTGACAGCCAATATATGTTGAGTTGATTTAACTCTCTAGTAAATGGATACCTACATTTACAGAAGTTGCCTGAGATTGCCAGGCAAACGTGCTGAGGGTAAGCAGCAAGTTCCTGCTCTGACAATCAGTATGACACATACTTGCACACAGTGGAAGAGTGAGCAGCTTCTTTGTTAGGAGGCTACAACAAGGTGGAGTTTCTTTCAAAGAGTATGAGAAGAATAAATCTCTGATTACACATCCTGAAGAGCTCTGTGCATCTCCTTACACCTGTCAGTGTTGGCCACAGCCCTGCACTGGATTAGATGGAGAGCAAGGGACTGGTGGAGATGAAACGAGGTATTTAGAACATGTACCTGGGAATTCATCACTGAGAAGGAAATTCTCAAAATCCTGCAAAAGCAACTGTCATGCAGAATGCTAGTTTTGATGTCCCACAGTTGCTCTAGTTCCTTGCGATGGCATAAAACAGATAGTAGTGCAAGCCAAGTATTAAGCCCTATGCTGATGGTTTTATGATGGCCCATATTATTAGGTGCTGAAAAGTTCTGATAAGGTAAGAGAAAGCTCTCACCTTGCATTTCAAACTTTAAGATAACTGCTAAGCCAAGATCACCTGAGAGCAAACACACTAACCAGAGTGAGAAAGTCTCCATACCTTGGCAGGTTTGAGAGGATTTTGAAAGGCTTCAAAATACAAAGAAAACAGATCAGTATTATTGCAGAAGGATTACTGCATTCCTTTACCAGATAAGGCTTGATTATTTGATGAAACCATTCAGAAAAGGACAGTTTGAAGAAAACAGATGTGTACAAAATCACATGCTGTACAGACAATGGTGAAATGATTAAGCAGTGGGGAAGCAAAATCTTGAAAGATTCAGCTCTTTAGGCCAGATGAGGATCAAGCAGTTTATTTCAGCCCACCCACTCTTCTTGGTGAAAGAGCATTATGCAAGAACGAAGGAGGAGTGTGCGCACAAGGCATGAGAGGGAAAGCATGGATGTGGGTGTGTGCATGCGAGAGATTTGGTAGTTCTTCCTAGTTTTACTTAGGTGTGAAGTTGCACAGAAATAGTTTTTTTCTCTTGACATGTTCACACATTTGCACTCTAGCTCAAAATTTGAAAGAAAAGAGAAGAAATGAAGTACTTGGAGAACTCAGCAAACAGTGGTTGGTTGACACCCTGGACTTCTCATCATATGGCAAACAAGAAAGGAACTTTGCACCACCAGCCACGGCAGAGAGACCATGCAGAATGAAGGTATGGAAAGTGAAATGTAACTAATGCAACATCTGGGGCATCTCACAACTGCCTAAGGAGTCATGATAAAACATCCAACACTTATGCAGAAGTACAGTGTGTGTTATATGCACCAAATCCCTCACAAGTAAATATCTGTCCTGCCTGTTACCACATCTTAACCCAAAATTTAAAGCTCTCTTATGACCAAAATGGTCCCAGGAGAAAAGGAGAGTGAACAGTTGCTGTCCATGTTCACTTAGTTCAGCTTCTCTGGTAAAACTACCAGCAAGAGTGACAATTAAAATACAAAACTGTAAGGAGTTAACAGAGGTGTGATGAAAGGGACCATAAATTAACTTTTGACTGTCACAAAGTTGTGCCACATTAACAAATGACAACTATGCTTCTCAGTAACCACCAGAGCTACTGAGTCAGGGGAGACTCTTAAATTACAGCACCATCAGCTGCCAGTGATGGGGTTTTTCAGGTGAATTCTTTATCTCTGCAATTTGCTTGACTTCTCTGGTCCTGCTATGGATATCCATAGTTTCTTGAGTTTTACAGTGCTAATTTCCCTCTTGGCTGTATGAGAAATGCCCACCTTGGGGTAAAAAAACCGAATACACAAACCTACAGACGTATTTTTTTTAGGATGTGGGAAGTTGTACATATCTTCTGACTTCACTCTGTAAGTTTATTGCCTCCCCGTGTTGTTGCTTTTTCAAGACTATGTGCAAGATTCAGACAGACTGCAGTCTTAACTGAACCTGAAATATAACCTCACAATTATTTCACTAAACCTGCCTCTTGCAGCCAACAAGCTGCTAGCTGGTAACCTGTATCCTTAGGCCTCTGGTAGCTCCTTTTCTTCACACACTCTTGCAAAGAGAATATGAAAAACTCCACACTTTAATCAAAGTCCTTTTGCAGTGGGCCCCTGCAACCTGGTGTTACTGCCTGTCATAGGTTAATGCTGCTCAGCTGGATGAAGAAAAAAAGAGGAAAAATTAGACTCATGTAGAATACCTTGTGCAACAGGAAATGAAGATTTTATATCCCAAATTTAATATAACTGCATTGAGATGAGCAGATTGACAATTTTCCTATCCAACTGATATGATCTGTGTGAAGTCACCTGGAACATGTTATCAAATTCATTATGGCCTGGAAACTAGAGTGAAAGCACCTATCAATTAAACTGTTAAAGTACAAAAATTGATTTTTTTTTTTAATAGGAAGAACAATAAAGCAACATTTCAAATGAACTTCTGGCAGACAGAAACAGTAGGAAATAATAACACATGATCTGTCTTGGACAAAGAGCACACTATATTCTGCAATAGCACTACTGAACTGCAATTCATACTGTTCTGCTTCGGTGGCACCATTAGATACCTATTGAGGAAACAGAAGAATAAGCAGATCACCCAGCAGCCACAGCACTCACTTTGCTAAGCTTTAAGCATATTTTGTGAAAGATATAATAAAACAAGAACTTTGGTGCATCTCATTTTCAGGTGCCAAGAAACTCCTGGTACAGAGCAGATGGAAAAGAGACACCTAAGTTGGGGCTGTGATTTCTGCCTGGCAGCATAACACATGCATGATGCAGTAGCAAGTCCAGACTCCCATTACGTATTTTGCCTAAAAATTTTGATCGAGAGTGAACTCCATCTGCAAAGACCCACATTCACACTGAGACCTGTTACTGCATCACAATTTTATATTTTGCACTTACAAACACAATGCAATTCTTTTGCATCCCTTTAATTGTACCCTGTGACAGTCCCTCTCACTCAGCATCACCACTTTGTTTTGAAAACTTGAAGGTGCTAGCCAAAATTATAAATCCTTAGTATTCGACTTTCTGACAACAGTGATCGTTCAAGTACTTAATTAATGTGGTTCCCCTCTCATTTTTCTTTTCACTTTAAAGGCACAAGCTTATTAATTACTGACGTCCTTTGTGTGGGCAAGAGGACTGGGCTGTCTTTTAGTACTTGCTAATGATTCTTTGACTGATGTAAGGGGAAGAAAATACCACTGAAATGGCTAGGAGTAGATACACTGGCATCCCCTGAGCAACAGCTGATGACTTTAAATGCAAGCAAAGGGCTGAATTCATTCCCTCTGAGCCCAGAGGAACAGCTGGGATCAATCTGACCCACTGAGTAGCTTGAAGCATGTCACTGCTCACTTATTTCCCATATTGTATAACACATGGATTAACCTCTCTGGCTAAAGCAACACCCTGGTTGCAGGACAGGATCCCAAAGTGACCGGAAGTGCCCCATCTTCTTGGGAAACAGTGCTCAAAGTGTGAGTGGGAATGTGAAGAACAGGTACAGTGAAGGAAAACTGCCTCACTGATCTTAAATACTTACCCAATCTCTCTAGCATCCTGCTGACTATGCTCCCTAGGCTATGAACAAGAATGGCAAAAACCTAAGGAGGGAGGACAGCCAAAAGGGATATTTATATTTCACGCAGTTTTGGACAATACCATAAGAGCTACTTGGACCACTAAGATTCATATCACTCTCTCTAATGATCAGACCCTTACTTCAACAGAGTAGTCCTGAAATGTGGCTCATTTGACAAGTTTGACAAGTCTGAGATGTTCCTGCAAAATTCTTCAAAGCAGATGTCTACAGATTTCAGAATTGAGTGGCTATAGCTTTCTTTACTTAGCTTTACCTGCCATTCTTGACAACTCTAAGTAGTCATGCTGTTAAAAATTTCTAGCTCTATATTATTAATCATATCCATGTCTCATGCTACGCCAAGTTCCACTATTACGCTTAAAAAGATGCATCAGCGTGTTCTGAAAATGGGCAGCTTCTCTACACAAAGCCCAGGGTTCTAATTACAAAGACCAGAACGGGAAAGGACTGAAACAAAATCATATATTTCATCCATTATTGCATCAGCAGTCTTTGTCCTTAAAACCTTTTCATCAGGATATAAAACACTTCGTGTTCTTATAATAACATTTCTTAAGAAAACAACTGTAAAACATTTGATATTTATTTGCAGTTCAATTCAATAGGTTAGTGAAGCTGCTTTCCATTGTTCCCTTTGTCTATTCACCCTCCAGCTAAATGCCCTCATTACACAGGGTGACCTAGAGCTGATGAAATGTAGATCCCAGTTCATTCTGCAGTTACAATCAAAGCTCAGATCCCCAGCTGAGGCTAACATCCGTAAAGCCTAAATAGGAAGAAAGGCCAGCACTCAAAGAGAAACTATTAGTTAAACACAGTACAGTGAAGGTTTGCCACAAGGATGAAAATTCATCATCAGACTTTACAAAGTTTTTTGCCTTGAAAAGGAAATGCATCACTAAAATTTTCTTTCAGAAAACACAAAAGATTGCTTGTTTCTCATTTTAAACCTGCCTATCAGTAACATAGCTTGTAGTATGTCTTTCTGGATGAGGTTTTTAGAGCAATAGGTTCCTATACTAATAAAGGAGATGAGAAGACCTTGTGGGCCTGAAAGCTTTTGTGTTTCTTCCAACTATTTTTATTCAGCTAATAAAAATATTTTCTCTCTGGGAAAATATTACCTTGCTTATAGTTAAAATTGAGTGTTGGTTTTATGCTTTCTACCATCTCACTGATGCAAATTCATATTTGAATTATTGTATTTAAAGCAATAGATGTACTCCTAAGAAACCAGGTATCTGGGCAGTTAACTTTGCATGATGGAACACTATACAATGCAAAATCTACAGCAATTATGTCAATTACACAGCTTCACTCAAATAAACTATTACATCTATTAATTAGGTGTCAATTAAGCCTTAGGCTCCTATCAGTGGCGCAAACCCATCATTGAAATGTTATGGTACAAAAATATTTGTATCCTTATCATAGCTTTGTCATGGCTATTAGTACTAAACCACAGCAATAACTTGAAAAACAATATATCTGGCAGTCATTTCCCTAGATGAAGAGACTCTCACACCATCCCTGATTACATCACTTTGAGTCATGGCTGCCTAAAGGAACCAAACCAGAAAGTGTCAGATCCGTAAGTACTTCACCCCTCAGCATGCAAGAGATCAGTTGCTGTTAGTCACAGATCATACACTAGCCACAGCTTCATCAGTCCATAGTCTTGCCAAAATTAATGTCATTGCTAAGCTAAAAAGGTTAAGAAAACAAGATGACTGAACCTACAAAATATGTAGGTTTTGCTTCTGCAAAATATTTTATGGCAATGCAGATGAATCAAACTTCATTGCCAAGGGGAATATTGTTATGCCACTTTTTTTCCTCCCTTTTTAGTAAGACTGAATTTTGAAGCAAAAAAATATTTCACGTATGTACTGTTACAGTAAAACAGTGTCCAGGCAATAATGACTTCTGTAATGAAAAAAAGTAAAAAGTAATGATGTGGGACATTAGGAATATTGACACATGTATCAAACTTTAATGGGGTGAAGAATAAATTAAAAGGAGATAAACTAATAGAAGATAGAGACTCACCAGGGTTGAACAAGAATAAATTGTCACTCTATTAACCTTTATGAAAAAGCAAGAAATCAGGAGTAAGAAAAGTGCCATTTTATTTTATAGTAAGGTTCTTACTACCCTGGCATCTTCTCTCCAATGGTACTTGACATCATTTGTTTCCCAGAAAGATCAAGGAGAAAAACAGTTCATCCTGACAAATCTAACACAAATCCTGACAAAAATGAAATCATATGTACCTTTACTGGTGTCAAGCTAAGTCATTCTGCTATGAAGAAAATTAACCAGGATTTGAGGAAATTAAAAAACCCCTAACTATATAAAACAACATGGTGGAAATTTCATTTCTGTAACTTCTAGTTCTAAAAATATGAGCAGTATATGGCCAAAATCTGCTCACTAACTACAAGAACATGCTGAGTTCTTGAATGGATCAGTTACTTTTGAACACAAAATTTGTTTTGGCAAACTTATTTTTCTCCTCTGTCTGTAAAGCACTGCACTAATTCTAGCACTCTAATACTAAATAAAGCTTTATTTAGCAAGGAAGAGACAATTAGAGAGAATGCTTTCTGCATTAATGCATACTACACTCGCATCTTGAACAGGGGCCAAACTAGTTCCCTCTACATGTTAACAGATGCAGGACAACCAGAACATGTTCCCACACAGAAAAAGACAAAGAGACAATCAAAGACACAGAGCAGATTGCACATAAAGAGCATTTGAACAGAGCAAGACTCTTCAGGATCCAGAGAAATGAGTGATGACTAAAATCCTCATTAGCTTGCAGAAAGTGAGTAGGAAATGACTATTCACTGTTTCTTCTAATAAAAATAAAATGAAATCAATAAGATCAGCATGTGGCAGGATAAAAACAGCAAAAGGAGGCTTTTTTTTACGCAACACACAGTTCAGCAGTGGAGCTATGTGCTGTGGGAAGACAGGCTAAAAATCCTACCAGCTTCATAAAGCATTCAGGCAAATAAATGTAAGGGGGGAAAAGTATCTATCAGGGGCTAATAAACATGGAGAAGCTTATTTGGCCCACATAGACCATAAGCTACAGATCTCCAGAGACCACTATAGTGCACTAGGGAAGTATTATTCTATACTTATCTCATTGTGTTCTTTCCTAGGCATCAGCTACCAGGTGGTATTAAAAACTAGGCTAAATGGACTTCGTAGCAGGATGCATTTTATTACGTTTATAAAATAAACCAATTCAAAATGCTGACATGAATCTCAACTGCACTCTAATCAATTCCCATTCACAGACTGCCTGACATAAGAGGGAGGTAAAAAATACAGAAACAAAAAATCCAGTAAATCTCAACTAATAAAAATACTAAAAGCTAAGAATACTTAGTATGCATTCATTTGGAATTAAAGTATGTAGACAATTATATATTGTACATTTGCCAGTTTAGGAAAGTAAGACTGGCTTTTAGTACAAAAGCTTTATCATGTTGTAAATCAGCAGCATGTTTTGAATGGTCATGCATGCCCTAAGAATGCATGTGCTCCTGGAAAATACCTAGCAAGTACAAATGAAACAGAACGCAAAAATGAACGATCTATGTAAAGGATTTCTGCTGGCTGGTTAAAAAAATCTATTTTAATCACGATTTCAAATCCATCAACTCTGGCTGTAAATACATTCCCTCAGCTTAGAAGCTATTTGCAAGAAACACCAATTCAAGAACTTCATCAGACTGTCAAAAATAATACAATGTTCTTAGGTACTAATCAATTATAGACAAAAAAACACGAGTTGTCAGCACATTTTCACCAGCAACTGTTATTGGAGCTTTTAAAAGATAAATCAGCAGAATCAGCTGGTTTTACCAGCGGCCTGACAAAATGAAGTTTACTTGATACACTCTCTAAGTCTTTCCTTCTCCTTGTCCTTCCCAGTAACTTAAAAATCTGGTGGCCAAAGCTGCCACTGGCTAACAATCTTGGTAGCGGTAGTGCTTCTAAAGGGAAGGGAAAAAAACTAAGATAATTTGGCTTCTGCTTTTGATGGGCCTTGAGGTATCGCTATGAGCTGCAGCTGTCACACCTGTTGTACTGGACAACACAGACCCTGTGGTTGAAGTTCCTCTAACCTGTCCAGACCCCTTCCCTTCCTGCAACATTGGTAAAGTGAGAAAGGCTTTGGCTCTAGCACAGAGACACATTGAATGGGCTCTCCAGAGAAAGAAAGCAGGCTACCCTCCATAGCCACCATTGCCAAGGAGTGCCTGGGTCTCTCCCCTAACCTTGTGGGCATGGGACAGCCTGCATTTGCTCTATTTAGCTCCCTTATCCTTATAAAGGGCACCCACAAGTGAACAGCCCAGTGGGAACAATCCCTGTACTGCATTGACTTCTAAATGAACTCCAGAGGTTGTCTGAGAGAGCTTGTGTCGGTCATAGTCACAAACACAAAAAGGAATTCCTTCAAGGACCATTGAGGTCAAGTGCTCAGAAACAAGTCCTTTTCAAGCTACCTCTGTAGATACAGCCACAGAGAGCACAAGGAGTAGGAGAACCGTGAGGAAAGGTTCTGCTCTATATTCCTCCTTCAACAGTGAAGACTTCAGTGACAGGGAGCAAGTCTGCAGAAAACTTGACTTCACCATTTTCCTGTTGTGGGACCACATGGAATGATAAACAAGGATCCATTCTGCCCCTATTCCCTGCCCTGCTCAGTTGCTATCATCTGCAGGAAATCCAGTATAAATTATAACCTACCAAAAAAGAATAAAGGTGAGATAACTTAACAAGAACTTAACAAGATGGAATATTTGCAAGAAAAAAAAAAAGGCAAATGGGTGTTCAGTCCTCTCTGATGCTCAGTAAGAGCTGAGAAACTAAATCTCACTTAAGACTGTGACCCAGCTATTAGCCACCAAGCCCAGGCACCTCAGTGCAGACAGCAGTAAATTCCTCTCTGAAGAATATTTGTCGAAGAAAATAGGCAAACACTGACACGCCTGCTAGATGAAGACTTGATCATGATAAACTACTGGTGTTTTCTTGCAGCAAAGGGGCATGAGGCTGCTGCTCAGAGGGGACAGTATCGTAATGAGACTGACACTCGGAGTGTTTACAAAGAGTGCTACTCTGGAGAGCACACAAGGGACTGGCCTTGTATTTTCAGTCATTATCATTATTTTTCTCCTAGTCTCATTAGCACCATTATTTAGAACAGCATCTGCACACTATCACAAAAATAGAGTCAAGTGTGCTGCAGTCTTTTCCCATGTGTGCTGTTAAGTCCAATTTTTCAAAAAAGCATTCCGTGTGCATGTGGCTCCACCAGCACGAAGAAGTCTATTTTGGGACTGCTTTAATCACTGGGCACAAACAGGGAGACAGTCAATGGCCTATGCACTTGCAAGCAGCAACATTTGTACAAAGTGGGAACACAGTGAAACAAGCATAAATATAGCCACAAAGATTTCTAACTCAAAAGAAAAAAAAAGAAAGAAAAGTTACTCTTTCACCGTGGGAGTTTTTTCAAATCAGAGAGAGATGTGAAGAAGCAGGTTCAGAGTGGCGTTAGCCAGGTGTTAAGTAATATGGATGTGGAAAGGAGAAAGGGACATGTAAGTGCAATGAGCCATTTTCTTGAACACTAAGTGACAAAGCAATCAGAGAGAACACTAAAATATAGATGAATGCTTGTGTTTTGTCAGTGCTTTGGAGAAGCAAATGAAACATTTGAGCCCAGGAGACAAAAGCTCTCCAAAAGCATTATCTATTTTCTCAACCACTCTGCAAAGTGTAAAGACTACACTTTAATCTGGAAGAACCCTCCTCCAAGCTATCAGGAAAACATGCCAGTGTGCTTTGACCAGATCAGGAAACATATTTTGCAATAAACTACAGCAAAAAAGCACATATAATTGGGTTTTGGTGGTGCCTGATGGGCAGTTGCCCTCTTATGTTGATGGGTACAGCCCCATCTACCCCAGTGCAAGCTCACTAATTTGAGGTCAGCACAGACCTTGTTTCCTCAAACTGTTCTCCTTTTTCTGTCATGACTGGCTGTTGAGCACTCCTGTATCATCTAGGAACAAAGCTGGGCTCTCCTTCGGTGATGTCTTTGCTTGAGCAACAGAAGGACTGTTCAGGGACTGGACTTAATTTCAGCTGGCTACACAACACAGACCTTGGTCATCTATGCTAGCTTTTATTTTCAATAAAAATAAACTTTCCATCAACTTTTCAAATCAAGTTAATACAAAACCTTGGGTAAGTCTATTTGAGTAAATCTATTTGAAATTAACTGTCTCCCGTAACAACAAAAAGTCAGAAGATGAGAACCAAAACAAGGAGCAATAAACAAATCTTCAGCATCTCCTCCATCTCTACATTTTCTACTGAAATGCCATCAGAAAAACAGAAAGTTTCCCAGGCTAGCATGATCCAAGTTTCCTGACTGTGTATCTGTCCCTGCTGACCCTCTGTTGTACCTCCAAATAATGATTTCTGATCCGATCTACAAAGCTTATGGAGGGAGGATGCTGGGGTGAGGGGGAGGAAATCACGCCTTGTTGGTAAATCAGTCACCACACATTTAATGAAGCCAGCTGTCAGACTGGCATAAATTGTGCCTGTTACTGAAATAGAAGTTCCTGAAGGATGAGCTATTCACCCCTGGCATCAGAAGGACTCCAGACTAAAGTTTCCCATGACTAGAGTGTCTCAGGAGATAATTAGTTAGGAAATAATGCCTACTTATGTCTTCACCTTGGTCATTATCGTTGTTCGGATTTACAGTTTGGGGCCATTCTTGCCAGTCACTTTTACTGTTGGCTAATACAGAATACAGAACATGGGTTTTTTTGTGTGTGTGTATTCATAGCCAAAAAGCATTGAAAAGGAACTTATTTGTGGGCGTTTCAATGAAAAAAGTGTCACTTGGCGAACAAATCTTTCAGTTGTACCTTCAGCTTATGCAGATTGGGCTGAATACAACTGCGCTGATCTAAACTAATGAAGCATCTGACCTTCTATCTTCAGCAGATCACAGTACATCCAATTTCACATCTAACAGCAGCAACACTTCTCGTTGGAGAAGAGAAACCATCAGAAAATGTAGATTTAAATATAAAATGTGTCACAAAAGAAATTCCCAAATTACCTTCCCTGATTAGTACTGATAAACAACTTCTAGTGAGATTTCAACAGAAGAAATAATTCTGCCGAAAAACTGTCTTAAACTGATGTAAGATTTCTCAATGAGCTGAATAAAGGTTGCTTTATAATTGGAAGTTTTTTGATTGACCACTCTTGTTATCCTGGGTTTGATATCAGCTTAAGTAAAAAAAGAAAAGTGACAGTTTTAATGCTGCTTTAAAACTGCAGCTTGGTGCACCATTTAGTCAACTGCATATCCTTTAATATGAACTTTAGGAGAAAAAAATACAGTGTGGAAAAAGCAGTGGAATATGTTGTAGTCAGCAATTTTGCTAAAGTCACAGAAAAGCAAGAAATTTGCCTGATATAAATGACACAGCAGAATCTCAGAACCCCTTACAGTTTTCTGATTAAGTAAGATCACTAGTAACTTACAAGGTATAAGCAATAATTTAATATTCTCTCCTCCTTGAAGAAACTAGGAAAATAATCAAGCTGGTTTTGAGTTACAGCTGAGCAGTGAATAAGTACAATACTGCACTACTCCATCATTCATTCATCCAGACACTTCAGGATTTTTCAGGGCTCTTAAGAACAACAGAAGCTAATCACCTTCCATGTGAAAATCAGAAATAATATCAGCATCTCAGCTTATGAACTAGGATTCATGATCTGCCTGAAACTTACTTCACAACAAGTTGTTCCAGCCATTTAGTCTTTAAATATTTTATTAACTTCTTTGACATGTTTCTTTTGGCTGGGGAAAGGAGTTGGTTGGGCTAAAGAACTCAGAAGAAAATCTTAAGATCAGGTGTTTAAATGTCTCTGGTATCATGTACCTAAAAAAAGCGTTCTCTTAAGAAAACACAAGGATAAAAATCTGGCCCTACAGAAGTTAGTGGAAGAAACTTAGCTTTTGATTTCAGTATGTCTAGAAATTCACCCAAAATTTGTGGATCGGTCTGGCACATTCAAGACGAACTGACTTGTTTGCTGAAGAAAGGGTGTGAATTAATTGCTCACCACAGATGCATGCTCTGAGGAGTGTGACTTCTCACAGGACTCCCCCTGACTACATCAGGTTTTATGGTAAGGGTCCTCTCCAAGTAAAGGTCACGCAGATTTTCACAGGAATAAACAGAGATAGCTTAAAATAGTCCTGCAAGACAGCAGTTTGGTTATGAGAACGGTACTTAACTGAAGTTTCATTACAGTGAATTATAGCTTGCAGGCACCTTGCCATTTAATAAAGTAGACGAAACAATTTGGATGAAAATGCAATAGATTCTCACCAGATTTTTGTATGCAAGACATGGAATCATGACATGCTGAACAGGCGGAGATGCTGAAGAAATGATTACTTGAGATATCATTACCTGAGTATTGATGAAGTGCAAAATAGAGTGTGAGGAAAAGATGCATGGGAGGCGTAATTACTATTTACAGTGTCTGACTTTAATGCTACACAATAGTAATGTGAATAAATCCACATCTTAAGCACTCCGGTGGCTACAGTGAAGAGGCTCTCCTGAAACCACTGTGCACATACCCAATACACACACATCTGCAAGGATCTACCTTCATGTGACTGAATCCACTGATTGCCAGATCATTGCAGCACCTCTTTTGTGTTAATCCACAGAGCTTAAAGATGATTATATATTGGAACAATATTCACTCACCTTCAAGTATCATCATCTGCTCACCTCACTACAACATCAGGTTAAATACCTGTATAACATCCAACAAATCCTTGCCCAGCATAACCTACAAGCAAGTGAAACTGGAAACAAGAGCTACAACAGTTTCTAACTGAGGTGACCCTTGATGTACATCTTTGTCTGTAACACACACATCTGGGCATGTATTTAATTCTCACACTCTGTTTACACCCAAAGAAGTCATCTCTTCACACATAAACCACTGCAGGGCTGTGCTTTAGCATTTGCTGTTTCTATGTATTTGCTCAAATTTTACTGAAGTCCTCACTGAATGAGAATGCCTTCTGAAATTCAGAAAGACTAAAAATTACTTTTACCTTTTCATTTCTCCAGATTGTGAACTAGATCATTCTCCAATCGATAGAACTAAAGATGCTGTCACATGATGTTCAGCCACTCAGAACTTGGATCTTCCTCTACCCCTGCATCAACCATTAAAGACCTTAAAACTTTTTACCCATTTCCTCAGGAAAGCCTTGACTTAGAAGAATTTGCAGTGGTATTTCATAGGTTCATCTCCTGGAGTATTTGGAATGTGGGTCTTCACAACTGTCAGAGCAAAACAACACTTCATTCTGGGGACACATTTTAAAAGAATACAATGAAACTGTGTTTAATTTCCAATTTTGAAACAGAGAATTGTTTTAAAACATGGTATCAAGTAAACAAAACCACATTTTGCTTCGTGAAAACTGGTAACATCACAGCGCTCACTAGGGAACAGAAGAAAAACACAGTACCTAAAAATTCATTCATCTGTACAAGCACTGAAGAAAAGCACAAAGTCCACAAGAAAAACAAAACCATGATAAAACCTTTATTTTTTGTTTCCATCTTCAGATTTTGACCATTACAAAGGGGAGAAGCACCCTATGCCTTCCAGCTGAGGGCTGATAGCTTCTCTTTTCATCACAGGGACATATGCAGCTGCTTGGGTGTCAGACTGAAGTAAAAAATGTGACTTTACTCGAGCACTTCATTAGCAGCCTGAACTCTGACAACCACACTTTTTCCCTTTTATTACCTTTAAAATAAAGTGTTATCATCTGATTCAAAACAAAGAGCTAAGAAAAGCCAAGACAGACATCCTCAAAAGTTCCTTGTTGGAACTTAAAAAGAAAAAAAGGCATTTAATTCTATAGCCTCTTGTTTTAAGTATTATGAGACAAAAACCCCCCAAAACAAATAAACCAACAAACTTACACTTATGAATCCCCAATAACACAATAGCAGTAGAGTTACCAAGACTAAAAAAAAAATTTTTTGCATGTATTCATGTCATCCCATGAACCCACTAGAGAGTATAAGCATCTACATCTAAGGTGCTTGCTCTAAATTCTCTTTAAAGTCACTGTGGAAAAGATAGCTCATCTACCCTTAAAGTGACCATCACAATATGAAAAATGTATCTCTCCTTTAAAGCCTTGAAGTATCTCTTAGTTCTTTGTCTAAATATGGGGTCTAAGAAGATTAGGTCAGATGTAGATACCTCCCTTGAACATACTCCTCATTAAGGGATATGAATCCTACCCAAACTGTCTTTTTGTTATGCATTTAGATATGCTGGGCCTTCCTTCCCATGTTATCCCATGAGCTGCTGCAAAACAAATGCAAATCCTAATAAACAGAACCTAGAGCTCTACATCTCTGCTAGGATATTTAACAGTAATATTTGATCCGGAGGACTTCATCCTGTTACAGAAATATTAAATCAGGAGTAAATCCTGGGGCTGCAAACACAATGTGTTAAAGAAAGAAAGGGGAAAAAGATTCAAGCTGTAGAGTAAAATCAATTTGAGCTAAAACAATGCTTATTTAGATCCTCTGGTCTTAATTTTTCTGGCAGTTAGTTTGAGGGGAAGAGGAACCTTTCCAAGCTGTTCTCAGCAATGAGAAAGCTTTGCTGCATTTTCTCAGGTGCTTTGGGGAGCGGGGACACTCAGCCCTTACAGTTCATCCCCTCAAGCTTGTTTTATTTCAGTCATTGCAGCACAAGTCCTGCTGTACACAGTGGTGGCCTCAAGTGGAGAACTAGCCAATTTCCCCCAGGCATACAGAAGACACCTCACAGTCACCACTGAGGTGGGAAATCTACTTAACTTGTGGATTTCTTGTTTGGGACAAACTATACAGGGAAAAAAATGATGTAGAGAAATAGTCACTGAAAAGAGGCTCACATCACTAAAAAGAGAATAAAATTTTAAGAACTGTAGGGTTTGTATCAGTGAGAGACTTCAGCGAGTGCCAAGTATTTTCAGAGCAGGAAATGAATATTTCCCATTAGCTTTCTTTGCCTAAAACATGCAGCAGAAAGACAGCCAGGTATCCTGAGTATCAATGGCCTGTCTCAAAAATCCGTAATAACAAGAAAGATATTGAATCTCCTCCTGATCTGTCTGCTTGTTGTTACAAACCTCTTCTCACTCTCCCTAGTCTATGTAGTCAAAATATCCACACAGACAAAAACCTCCCAAAATCCACCCAAAGATTCTGGCCATGTGCCAGGCATGTGAAGTACTGCACAGATGCACACTTTTGGGGAGGAAGGGAAGCCTGTTTTGTTTTGTTGTTTTTTGGTTTTTTTCATTCTGTTGATCCTTTAAGATTAACATCCTAATGTAGCCAGTGTCTCAGACTGTCATGATTTCCCAGTGATATTCTCAACATGCAGTGACCTGGAGGACTCATTGCCTGGGGTATTTTCTACCACAACTCATGGTATCTAAGCACAAGTCATTGAAGGCAATCAGCTGCTTTGCAAAGACTGAAGTTCAAGGGTGTAACCTCTGCTGAGGATGATCCAGCATTCTACAGCTAAGATGGAAGCAAAGTCCATCTACACCTCAAGGAAAGAAATACTTAAAATACTTATTTTAGAAATTGATGGTATTTTATGAGTGTCTCACAGGAGTCCTCCAGAGTTCATTCCAACCCATTACTACTGACCTGGTGAGAAATTTGTAACACCTGTCACAGCAAACCATTCACCCCAATGCCACATCCCCACAGGGGGGAATCTTTACAACTTAGAAAAATAAAAGTAAGCACAGTATTACAACAGCATTTTTCACATTTCTAAACGAAGCTGCTAGTGACTTTGATTCTTAACACAGTTAATGTGCATGGTACTAGGGAGGCCCATTTCCTGTGATTGGTTTCTGCCATAAATTTAAGAGGCCAATTTGTCCAAAAAATGTTTTAGGTTTTACCTGGCAGGATTTGACAAAAGTGAGGGTTTAATAGATTTTGCTATTTCACACCACTGTTCCCTGTGCACCACTGAAAAACTAAGACCTGTTCCCTGTGAGTGTGACTGAACTGTTAATAACAGCATTGGATTTATATTTCACCAATTTTTCTGCTCTGGGATAACTACCACAGGGGATTCTCAATAATTCATTAAACTTAAGCCAATCTGTCATGCTGTTTTCTTCTTTAGGTCTGACTGATATGTCCCTGCTCTTTTATTGCTTTTATTTTTTACCACTTAGGATTAATTTCTGCAGAACCACTGAAATGCAGACAGCATGCTTACCACACATCCTGGGAAGACTTATAGGAGCTTTGTGTCCATCTCTTTCACTCCCAAAATTCATGTATCTGATTGTTTGGGTAGTGCTACTCTAGGGCCCACCTGTCAACCTTATTTCTATAATAAAATGGGATTATTTTTCTTCTCCACAATTAACTATTCCCTGCCAGTTCTCCCCAACCTTCAAGTAATTTCTAGTCGTGTTTGAAACTTTCCTTTTTCTTTTTGAACCAAGAGCACATGAAACATTCTTACCTTCTATTACTTGTGACAGTCATTACATAACCCTTTTATAGAGATGGAGCCAGCATGCTGGGCACCTGGATATTTTAAGAAAGGGAAGGGTATGCTTCTGTTTTCCTTCATCACCTGAAGTGAATTCACATGACAAAGGATGGAGGAAAACCCCCAGTAATCTGCTCACCAAAGACCTTATGGGTCTGCTGATAGAAATAATGTTTTTAAAGAAAATATCCTTTGCATGTTTAGACCCTGTTTTGAGCAGATTGGGGTGGAATACTTGTCTGCAAATGCAATGGTGAAGATAAAAAACACCCAAACAGTTCTGCTAAAAGCAATCAGAACTGTGAAACAGCAGAACCCCTGCTACAGACTTGAGTTATTTTTACAAAGAGGAGCAGGATGGAAGGGGTGGCTGGTGGAATAGTTTGTGAGGAGTGATGCAACGCTCAGGACCTGACTGCTATTTACCACTCCACAGTATAAGAAGGAGCACCAGGACCCTGGCCTGGACTGCTGCATCAGCATTCCCAGGTGGCAGAGACCGAGGTCTAAACTCTACCCATAATCATTCTAGGGGCTTACATAATGACAGAAAGGCTAAAAATGCTCCCAAGGAAAGCAACAAGAGTACTTTAAACCGTTCCCTCAAGTATGACGGGACATTTTCTAATGGTCTTACCTGACCTGAAATTCATAGTTACAATCAGAAAACAAACCCCTACTGCCCCTATTCCTTTTTCACCAGGCAAGCACTTTTTTCTCCCCTTCTTCAAAAGGTAAATTATCACTCAGGTTCTCCTCAGTCTTTGAAAAACAGCTCATAACTGGTGAAGAATGCATAACAGTCTTTTTATTCTCCCTCACCTGGCTATTCCTCCAGGAACCAAAAAAACACTCTTGCATACATAAATGCTACCTTTCCAGGTTTTGGCAGCTCTGGAATCAACACAGCACAATCAAGGAGAATTCATTTTTATTATTTTTACTGCAGACTCAGTTCCCTCGTGCTCAGAAAACATAAGCATATGTACAGCTGGCAAGATTGAGCAGAAAGCTCGTCTCCATGGGTCTATGTTAAATTTAGGTCTTACACATTCAAGCATCTGTATTGCTCTTTTTTGCATAGTTATTATTTAAGGCTGTGCTACAGTACAACAGTTTTCTCTAAATGCAGGAAGGGGTGGAATTTAGCCTTGTACTCTCTTCCATAGGGTGAGAAAATCTTTGCTTTGGGGGTCATGATGCTAAACTATTTTACATCCAACTAGTACAACATGCTGCTGTATTTTATCTACAGACAAGATGCATATGCATTTCTTGCTATTAAGTGAAAAGAACTGATCTCACTTCACCAAACAAGAATCTAAACCAGTAAAGGTAAAAAAAAAAACCTATAGAGAAAAAAAAATTGACATCCTTTCCTTATAAACAGCAATATTATGAAATTATGTCACATTGAGACTCAGAAATGAACCCAGCAAAGTAGGCTCACACTACAATACAGACTTGTAAATACTTTGACATGATTACCTTTTAATTGGTTTACAGGGAAGTCGGAGAACATTCCTGAAATTAGGGTACAACATGAAGAAAACACCACCAAGGCTTCTATCACTGCAATACTGCAGGAAATGCTCTCTGTCCAGTACGTTTCATTAACATTAAGAGACAGTCCCTTGCTAAATGTCACACTGAGACCAACACTTCTAGTAAGATTAGGCTATTTCCTTTGGTCTGAAAAAAAAATACATTTTCTTAATAAAAAGCCCAGTTTAGGATAAACGTATTCCTCTCCAGAGATTGTCCCTCTTCAGGACATGCCTTAGATTTATGCTAAGGAAGGAGAGCTCTAGAAAACCTTCACAAAGTATGTGATAGAGACACTGCCAGGCAGGACAGTGGATGAGGTGGACCTGTGGTGCAAAGCAAGTCTAACAGTTGCCCCGTTTTAAATATAAAAGTTTTCTAAAGTAGAAGAAGAAAAATCTACACTAAATGCTTTAGGGGCAGTTTAAATCCCAATCTCTTTTCAGAGGCTGAGACTTCAAGTGCATCTGAACAAAACAACTGGTTTTAAAACAGTTTTTTCACTTCTGTAAAAAAAGGCAATATGTGCCAAAGCCATCTGAAGTGAATTCCAGCTTTCTTAAGCCATGTCAGTGGAAGAACACATTTGCATTAAACAATTATTTCCTACCAATAGAAGAATAGGAAGTTAAGGCAGATCATTTATCAAACAAAACAACAATGCAAATCAGAAACGTTTCTCTTGACGTTTGGACACATTCCAGATAAATTTGTTTCTTTCCCACCCTGAGGCAGCATTCAATGACTTACTGCCCTGGATATCAAAATCCCCAAAAGATACAGTGTCTCAAAGTAGGTTGGGTATTTTTGTTTTTATTTTGGGTTGTGTGGTTGTTTGTTTTTATTTAATGGGAAACCAAAGGCTCAACAAAATTGTATTAACTTACATAAAAGTGGATTAGTTGAATCACTGCATCACCTCTGTGTAAACAGTTTCCTTGGAGCTTTGGATTGTTCACCATCCGAGTAAGTGGCGAGGAACAACATGGAGCTCAACTCTGCAAAAGCTCCATTTCCACTTAAACAACCTTTCTGCTCAGACAGCTACACCCATTGAATTGTTCTGTACCTACACCGCACCAAGCTCAAACAGGCCCTGGTTTGACACCATAGATTTGTGCAAATAGATCATAAAAGAGTAGCTATTACACATTCTGAAATAGCAATCAAAAGACACTCCTTTAATCTCATGCTTTTCTGGGCTGGGTTTGCCCAGGACCATGAAAACAAGCCCAACCTCCCTGCCCACCATCACACAGAGGCTTACAGAAGACAAAAAAGGACCAAGGCTTGGAAGACCACACAGAGGACTTAGAAGATTAGGCATTTATGAGCGTAGAATTTGTTCTAATTATGCAGACAAGTACAGAATCTGATTTCTCTTCAGTTTTTAGACTTCGTCTATGTGTACACTTCTGGTGAGAGTGCTGCAGATTGATGCAACACTTTCGGGCTCTGCCCTGTACTCAGTGTAAATCCATTCCCTGAGGAACTGAAAGCTGACAGCAATAGTTAGTGAATGCAGCATTATCCAGAACTAATTTGAACCACAAGACTTGCTGCTTTATTCTTAGATACTTTGCATCTCTAAGCCTTAATTGAGGTTAGAATTGTTCAAGTGAAAATACCAGAACTGACTAATTAACCATATCTTTTGATCAAGTGTTTTATTTTACTGACTTCTGATTACTACAGCAAATTTTCCAGAAATCTGTATATAGGACTGAAAAGTGAAGCACTATTAAAAAACTCTGTATCTTTCAAGGTAAATTTATGACTGAGCAAAGTCCATACAGCAATATTTCCTTTATTTATCATCTCATTATTTGTTTAATCACGGGTCTACTTAGAAAGACATTTTAAAAATATTAAGTTTCAGCAACAACATATAGGCAACCATTGGCTCTGAAGGTTCCCACAGAATAATTAAAACAGATGTAAGAGAAACAGAGCCAATAATTTCTAAATATGTCTAGCAGATCCTTATGCTATTTTTCCTCCTCAATGACTCGCATCTGCAAGCTACATTCTAGTGTTTCTTCAAATTAAGTTCTGAATAAAGTAAGTTTTGAATGGCACAGAGTGCTGAAATTATACATTTGACCAATCTGATGAGAGTTGCAGAGCTCAGAACTTCCAGAAAGCAGCTCACAAGATATGGCTCTTAAACCTAACTTCAGACAACATAACTGGAAAATATTGGCAGGATTAGCCACCATCTTGGGTTTAAAATTTAGGCTTAATGAAAACATCACTGATTTACATATAAAGAGAGCCTTCATATCTGAAGGTAATTCTGGATATGAAGCTGCTTCATTCTTCTCCAGTTACTCTGTAATTCATATGTTATGATGTTTCCCTGTCACTTGTTATTTTATATTTCACAGATAAAATGTTGAAGTAGGCAGAGATAGAAACCACTGTTAGGTCTGGCATGGGTTTTTTGGGTGTTGTTTTGTTTTTCTTTCTTTCATTTTATAATTAAATGCTACAGACAACTCTGCTCATTTACCCTTCGAAGGCATGGGTGCTAGATTTTTCCTCCCTCTTGTCATACAAGATGCTGAGAATGCCTTCTCTGACACAGCTCCCTGCCAAGGCGGGAGCAACCCATGGAGAGGGTTCTGTTCTCCACACAAAAATCTGCACACTGGAAATGCATCACCTGACAGCTTCCAGACTGTCAAGGAGGACATTATTGTCCCAGCTGTCAAGGACTTCCACTCTACTGCTGATGCTGTTTTTAAACACTTGGGTATGTGGGAAATTGTAGCCCTTCTAAATTTTCAAAATTAGGGAAATTAAAAATCCTCATATTCATAGCAGTACCTATTTTTTAGGATTATCGGATTTCACTTCTCAGTCCCCCATAATATCCAGATGGGAGACGGAGTTACTAGCCTCTTCAGACTTGAAAATGAAACTTAAGATTTGCCAGTAACTTTCACACAAGAAGTGTGTGCACAGAAAGCTCCTTAGAAAGGCATAAAGAATGGACAGAATATGCTCTGATACACTGGGGCAGACAAACAGCAGCAATATTCTGCTTGAGATGGTCATAATTCAAGGCTGGCATGATTTAAAACAAAAAGCATCTTAAAAGTATTACTCTCAATAATTATTATGGAAGTCTTTCCCTTGCAATTAGGTATTCTTTTCAATACTTAAAGTATTTAAGAAAAACATACCTGTTTTTGTTGTACACAACTCAAGAGGACATAACAACATGGCTCCGATAGCTCTTTTTGGTGTAAGTCAAAAAAGGGAATGAAACCAGTATGCTGATTAACCAACCATATGCTTGACCAACCAAGAGAAAGCACGATACTCACTTCTGCTCGTGGTAAGTAATGGCTAAAAAAGAATTCTGCCCTGAAATTCAGAAAATACTGCAGCTATTACCCCACTGTTTCAGACAACCCTGTCTTCAATGATGCTGGGCAACCAATAGCCTTACATGATATTCTCGGGAGAAGAATACTTTCTTGGGCAGTAGAATTGTTCAGCTGAAACACAATTAACCTTCAACTCTATGCTGAATCGGCATTTTCTCTTTCTCATGTCATAATTCAGCTCTGAAGCAACTTTTGATAAGAGCAAAGGTTGTAATGCAACACATGAAACAATCTTGTTTGATCCTTTCAATTTTTATGGGTAATCCCCTAAATTGGAAAATTATTGTTTTCATTGCAGTGATGTGATGAAATTACAGTATGATTATGAATGAAATTCACTGCAAAGATGATGCATTAGCTCTTTTCTACTCTATGAGTATGTAGCTATTTCCTCCAGTGGAACCTCAACTCCTCTTAGGTTCTAGCTGTTATCCTCAATATGGAATAGAGATGTAGAATAAAAAGGAGACAGTTGGGTATAAATTCTGAATATACATGCCACAAATGTTCTTATTGTCACCTGGCTTTCAGCATTAATATTGGGGAAATTTCTGGCAGAATGACAAATCAGGCACTGGCTAGTTTAGTAGGTATGTTTTGCAACACTTAACCAACATTCCAGCTGATTTCTTCTGCCACATCTTGGTTTGATTTTGAACTTGGAAAATAAGTTACAGGCATTTTGCAAACATACAACTTGGAATTAGTTCAACTCTAAGGAAAAAGGTATAGATTTCCAGATATTTCCAATGGAAATTACTTGGCTTTGGACAAGTCTTTTACTTGGACAAAGTACTTTACTGAACAACATGCATACACATATTTTTACCTTCTGCTCTTCTAAAGCTTTTATTTTAACAATACCAGGTAGAAGGAAAGGAGGGTATCAGCAAGTTTGGTATAACAGAGCAGTATTAAAGAGGCCAATTTTTTCCAGAATGAAACTTGCAACTAATGTTTCAAAATACCTAAGTTACAATCTGCCATGACACTCTTAGGCTAGATTCCAGCAATTAAAGATATGTCTGTTTTGGATAGTACTGTAGAAATAAAGGAATTCAAGATTCATCATCATAATAGTTCAACTTTGCACACTTTCACTCAGTAAAAAAGAATAAAAATTCCCCACTTGTACGACAAACATTTGTGCTCTCAGCTTTAGTATGACTGGAAAGGATGTATTAATAGAGAACTTAAGAAATCATGTAAGTGACTAGAATTCTCTGCAATATTTTCTGTATTTTTCATCTTAGTGCAATTTCATATCTACAAGATTTTAGTATGCAATGACAGCTGTATCATTGCATCTTGTCTACAGATGCACATCTTTATTTTCCAGAGTAATTATGCACCCATCTTGAGAATTTCTCTAAAAAAAAGTCTTCCAGTGCCATCGGCAATGGATTACAGTGACCAGAGTCAATGAGGTATTTAATGAAATACACATTAAAAGAAGGAAAATGTGCTCAGTTTAGCAGGGTCATGCTAAAATCAGATAGCCAAACTGCATCTCTTTCCGTTCCTTCTTATGTGTATTTTCTTTTCTTCACATGCAAGCGCTGTAGAATTATAGTCCAGAGACCATAAAAACCAAAGATAAAATGATTCTGTCTTTGGACCATATAGCGAAGATACAGCACCATTTAAGCTGGACAGTTCAAACTCTCCTGCTAATTTTCTGGAACAAGGGAAAGTGTATGACATATTCAAAACAGGCTGAAATGCTTCAAATGGATTTCTCATTGCAGGGGAAAAAAATCCCAAGTCTGATAATAGCCACAGAACAAAATCACTGTCTTCTGATCGGCTCCAATTAAAAGAGAGAAAGGAACAAGCAAATCTCAAAAAAACCCCCAAACTAACCAACAAACCGCAACCAACCAAAAAAGAAAAAACAAAAACAAAAACAAAACAAACAAACAAACCCCAAAACCCACACCAACCAAAAACCACCACACCAAAAAAATCAAGCCTGTCAAACCATCTCTTTCGAAGATTCTACTTAGGCCAATATAATCTATGTCACAAGAAGCAATTTTCACCCTTTCAACTGATAAATTCAGATTATAAGTCAACAAAGTCTTCCATCTTAAAAACATACTGATTGCTGTTGAAAACTACCTGACTTCAGAAACTGTGGAGTAGTCTATCAGCCCTGTTTAAGAGACACAAAGCGCAGTATCATTGGAGCAATGAAGATTCTGCAAAACCAGATAGCTCTACAGACATCACAAGGAAGGGAGAAAAAGGGGATTCAGTAAGACTTGGGTTTAATCCTAGTATAATGACAAGCTTCTTAAGGCATTTAAAGATGACTATAGTTGAAATTTTAATTTTTTAATTTTAAATTTTTTTTTTGTTTTGAGGCATGGCTCTCTTCCTCTTTTCTAGGCTTATCTGGAAGCAAATACAACCACTCTGAAATTTGTTTAGCATCCATGACACAGTGGCAGGCAAATGACTCTTTATAACTGTGCCAGGTGAAATTCATGGAGGCAGGATTCCAGATTGAACACCAGGCTGCAAGGTATATCCCAAACAGTTATACATAAATGACCTTTGCAGTCCTTTTCTGTGCCTGCAGTTTTTAAATGCTAAGACAAAGAGAGCATATGCATATGAAGTGCATATATGGATATGCCATATTTAAAACCTCAGCTGTAATTCAGCTGTTCAAGATAGTATTTTAAAAGAGCACTCTGAATTTGACTGAAGAATTAAAATATCCTAAATGAGAATAATCTCCCAGGATATT
The DNA here is from genome assembly GCA_008694505.1 of Cyanoderma ruficeps. NCBI lineage: Eukaryota > Metazoa > Chordata > Aves > Passeriformes > Timaliidae > Cyanoderma > Cyanoderma ruficeps. Next base: position 57,127,293 of record VZDJ01007755.1, on the reverse strand, counting down.
AATTAATGATTATAACTTCCATGATATATATATATAAAATTACCTCACAATATCATTTGTCAACTGCCATCTAGAAAGCCATCTCCTGTAAAAGAATTTGCTTCAAATTTCAATCCTTTGACATTTTCTAAAATGAAAGTATTTCTTTATGGCAGGAAGTTCTAGATTATTAATGAACAGTTAAATAGCTAGCAATAAAATAATAGCTTGAGACAACTCTAATGGTTTCTCTAACTTGCCATAAAGGAACACTGTAAAATGACAAGTGGTACATTAACATTAGTTCCATCACCCAAAATTGATTTTAAGTGAATATCATCCACACCAAAGTATTTTTAACAGTCAATGGTTCATATTTGTCTCATGGAACACCTTTTTCTTTTGTTTTTCTTCATATTTAGCTCATATTAACCTCATAGGCTAGCAGGACAGTGGCCGATATTCAAAAGTAATGTCATAACTTACACAACTAACTGAAAAATTATGTTCTGAACACAGGTAGAAAACTTCCATCAGGCTGTAGGAAATTTCCATCAAATTTCAGAGCAGTTTTGCAAACACTCCAAAACTGCAACTGAACTAAAATAATTGTATGGAATTTGTATAAGAGTACAGATAAAATGGGATTAGGAGAAATTAACAGCTAGACAAAATTTAACTAAATGCAAGTTAAGTATAGAGAGGGACCAAGTATGTTAATGGAACTATATGAAGAAAGTAAAAAGTGAGAGTAGATTCAGCTGTCACTGGAACTAAACAAGAACTTAAACTTGTTTTTGAACCTTAACCTTCTGGTGTGAGCTGTACCCTGAAATGTACTACAGTTTACTTGACCTGATACTTGACTGTAAGCATCTTCCCCCAACTGGCAGGTTCTTCTGGAACAAGACAGTCAAATACTGTAATATTTATCCCCTTAAAAATAATAATAAAAAAGAAATAAAAGAGGTGGTGCTGCCCACCTTTCACATAGTACAGAAGTGGGAAGACAGTTTTGAGATTTGGGTTCGCTCCCCTTGCTAGTGTGAAGGATTTCACACTGTCTATCAGGGCAACACTCAACCCAATGGACTTTTCTTTGAGATACTGAAACACTGTAATATTATAAACCTAACTACACCACCCATGAATTTACCATAATCCTGTAGAAAGATGCCACAATTATTTTCTCTTTTTTATATTCCTGAATATCATTGCTGAAATGCTTTAGAACAGAAAAACACAACAGGACAAAACTAAGAGCAATCTTACCCAATATCCTGGTTTTGATAACTGACAAAAATAGAAGCCTACAAGACAGTTCAAGAATAGAGAAAGCAGGAAATTACTCTTTTCCAGTCTATTCTTCAAGGCTTGAATACATGGAGGCTCAGGGACTACCCAATCAAAAAGGAAATGTTTTTGTGGTTATGGCCTTTGGTAGATTTTTTCTCCATGAATGTCTCCAGTCTTCCCTTAAAAACACAGTCTTAGTATAAACATCCTCTGTTAAGGAATTTGCAACTTAACAGTACAATGTGTGAAGAACCATCTCTCTTTTTGTTTGCTTTAACTCTGCACCACGTAAACTTCACTTAAGTCCCCAGCCCTCATGTTGGAAATGGTGCTGGACAACTGATCACTAATTCTGCTTTGCACCCAATCCCTTTTATATGCCTGAGCTGTACCTCTCCTGTATCCATCTTCAGGCTGAAAACTCCAAGTGTAAGTAGTTCTTTCTCAAAAATTATTTCCCTAGTCTTGATCACCCTTACCACCCCTGTGACATTTTCATTGTACTATATTTCTTCCAATACAGGCCCATGAGAACCATAAAAAAGCATTTATAAGGCAAGCACATCAGAGTACAAGGAAACATACATCATAGGCACACCAATGTCTCCAAAATGATGGGAGGTTTGGTTGCAGAAAGACTTGAGGACAGGACTCAAGGACGAGGAGAAGACTGGTACAGTGACAGAATCTGGCTTTGGAAAACAGTCACGCAAGAGCAAAGTCAGTCTTCAGTCTTGCAAATAGGCAACTTAAAGAGATTCCATCCAGCAAGCAACTTTGTCACTATGTTATGAACAACCTTCCAAGGATGAAGAGTCCAGAAAACATGGATCACAAGGTTACTTTTTGGCAAAGCCAGACTGCTGACTTAAAAAGTATTGCCTGATTAGTACCACTTCTGGTTTGTGGTTGCAAGCTCAGATGCCCATCTAAGCTGTGGAAGGATCTGCAGCCAGATGTATCAATAAAGAACAACTTCTGGAAGCAACAGCGCACTTCCTGCTGGGGGAACAATCACTCCTGCCCAGAAGTACAATTAGCACACAGTAGGTGAATTTTACTGAACAGTATTAGGACGTCTAAAGCAAATACTCCCTTCCTTAAGAGAAAGGGACTGTACAATTTCAAGGCTACAATAATGCCTTTAAAACCCAGTAAGGACTATTTGTTGACAAAAGGCAGGCACTGATGAAAAAATAATTAATACCCCTTAAAAAAAAAAAGAAAAAAGAAAATAAGAAAATAGAAGATTGTATTCTGCTTTGCCACTACACAAATGAAAAAGGGACAGATGCCAGGCACAGACTGACAGGTCTCAGGAGAAGAGACACTGAAGGAGACTGGAAACAAGCCAGAGAAAGCAACACTAAGCTAGCAGATATTTTGATGCAGTAAGGAGAGTGGACATCAGTGAGAGGTTGGCAGGACTTGCCTCAGACTTCAGAGGTCGCACGGTGGAGAAACCTCGGCCTAGGACAGTTAAACCTTGCTGAAAATAAAGCATCCAACAGAAAGGAGCAAGTTGCTCACTATCTCCCTGAATTTCGAGGGACCTCTGCCAATAAAAGGTTTGAAAGTAACAGATGTCATGGCTAATTTATTGGCATGCTATTTATTGACTTCATTCCAAGATGCTCCATGATAAAGTGTAAAGATAAATTGAATTGAGTGGAGAGAGGGAAACAGCACATGATTTCATAAACTAGTATCAAAACAGAAAGCAATGGAAGTGGTGGAAAGCAGGGCGCTACGTCTTTTGATAAAAAGCCTTCTAATGAGTGGGTTTAAATGAAAAATTTTTAGAAAGCAAATAAACTCTCAGGTTCAGCACATTTCTGAAAAGAATGAACTCCACTCATTCTCACACCTGCTTGTTTTTCAGGAAACTACTGAGCTGGTTTAAGGAGGCCAAAAGCAAAGTAAACTAGGAAAACAACAGTATTACTACCTGGTGGCCATAGCTGTAACTGTGATTTTGGGTAGCTGTTAACTATTCAAGAAATTCTAAATTTTCTAATTAAAAAATTAGGTTAATTTATAATTAAAATTTTAATTTCTAATTAAAAAAATAAGGTTAAAATAGGTTAGCTATGGTGTTATATGGTTCAGATAGCTATCTAGTCTTTTTAATGAATGGATGTGTGATAAATTGTAACAAATTCAAGTGAAGGGGAAAAAAGTGTGAAATATTAATTAGTTATCACTATATCAGGAAGCGTGTTCTATCTGCTTCTGCAGAGTACTTTGATTTTCTGATTAGAATAAACTGATTAGTCTTCATTGATTCAGTCTACCCACTTGGGAACCAGAGTCTCTGGGGCAGACTGTTTTCCATTTGGGTGTTAAATATCAAAAGCAAAACTCAATTTTTCATGGTTACATAGCTGCTACGCATATTTCCTTACACTGCAAGAATTTCCTTCTCTCTTCTCTGAGCCCATAAAAGTCAAGAGTCAAATCTCATCCCTCTGTAAAGTCAGACCTCCAGGGCCAAAAGCTTTCACTACAAAGAAAGAACTGTGGCAAAGGATTGTGTCAAGCCAAGTTAACTTCTGTTTCTCTTAAGAGCTTTGAACACGTATAAGCAAATGCTCTGGCAGACCATCTTCTCTTCCTCATGCTGATCAAGCAGAATTCATGTTGTTTAAGAGATGAAATCATCAGGTGACCTGAATTTTCATGACATCGTAGAAAAATAATGCCTCTTGCAAAACTGGTGAGGGAGGAGAATGCTGCCAAGAAACATTTTAGCTATGCTGTTGATCATTTTTCCTGCAGGTACTTTTATGGATAAGATCCACAAGGAAAAATGAAAGAAAGGGATAGAGTGAAACTACTGCAGGGCAAGTGAAAAATTACTCTAAAAATTCACTTGTTTGAATGATAAGTGATGGTCTAATACTATAGCTGAACACAGATTCAGCTTATGCTTTGAAAAACCCCATATAAATAAAACCACAACATCTGACCAAAAACCCTCAAACCTAATAGAACAAATAGTTACGCATTCAGATAATATAACACAAAAGGCTCTAAATTCTCAACTTCCCACATTTGTTACAAGGATTACTATTCTGCACTTGGTGATTTAAACAACAAAGACCAGAACAGCACAATGCTATAGAAATGTTTTCCCTCTCCTGAATTTTCCAAGAGTTTTATTAGCAAAGAATGCCACACATTTCAACTTTCCTGCAGTCTCCCCTATCACAGCTCATACAGATTGATGGATGCACACTTGGCCTCCAGACAGCACCTAAATCAGGCTAAAGCCCAGTTACCTTCAGGAGTGCCACATCCAAAACAAGTTTCTACCCAGAGCTGAACTCCATATGTAAAGGCGTGTGTTCGCCTCGTGTTGCCTACTCGAAATATAATTGCATCGGCAAATTTCCATTTGAACTTTGGAAGTCAAGCACAGCATTGAGACGTCTCTTCCCCAGCCACTGACAAATAAAAGTTCTCCTGTGCCTCTGCCACTGCTCTGTCACGTCTGGCTGCAGGTGCCAGGGAGCTGCCTCAGCACCCGCGGCCCACTCAGCCCACCGCGATTGGAGAGGTTGAGTTAAGTAACCCCAGCCCACAGCTCCCTCTTTGTACAGATAATTCCAGCTCTGAATAAACTGCCAATCACATCCGGCAATTGTTCCCATTTCAGAAGGAGAGGAAAATTAATAGCTGCTGAATCAAGAGAGGTGAATAACATTAACTGATGCGTGTGAGGTACTTGAATGCTGAAAAGCATAGCAAAAGTGCTAACTATTGTTCCCACTGCTGATGGCTTGTCAATGCCCTGATACCATCAAAAAGCAGCCCTTCTTCCCTTTCCAGTTGTGAAGAATTACAAGAAAATAATAAGTCACCAAATCCTACACCATCCTACTTTAGGATAAAATTATTTTCACCTGTAAGCTGACATATCTTTACAGAGCTCAGACAGGCTGTGGCAGGATATAATTCCTGATGATTCTTGGACTCAAGACAAGCAGCAGCTAACAGTTGTCTCCTGGCCTTTAATTCCAAGGGCCTGGTGATAAAATTAAATAGCTTTAGAGACGTCTCAGCAGTGTGTGTGCTTGTTCAACAGCCCTTCTGCCAGGGGTATCAAGCTGGATCAGCCACTGCATGGAGGATTTACTTTGTGTGAATGAAAAAAATCCCCTTTAAGCCTTTCTTCCCCGATACTAATTCTCAATTTAACGTCTTTAAGTCTAGAGCTGAATTTGCATTTGCAGCTTCCACATGAGGGATTAGGTGCATTGGAACAGCCCATCCAGAAGGGAAAGACTTCTACTCACACTGATATGTAGCCTGATCCAGGCAACCCACTCTAGCTTTCCAATACGTCATTTTATGGTGCCCAAGTGGCAACAGTACTCACTAACTGCACTGGGAAGCCCAGCTCTTTTACAAGAGCTTAAAAGCCCTGGATAAATAGTGAGAACAATTTAAACATTATTGTCATCTTATTGCCCTTAAAGGCAGGCCAGTGCCAAATCGCTTTTAAAAAGAAACTGGTTGTGATTGGAAAATGGGAAGATAATATATAAATGCTCATGAGATATAAAAACATGTTAGTAACAGACATGGCTATGGATTAAAAAATGAAAGGTATTCTGATGGTGTTTAGGTTCCTGGATTTAGTTCCAAAATACACTGGTTTTATTATACAACTTGAAATTACATAGCACTTGGAGAGGTAGCAGTTTCACTGTGGTTACCTAAAAACATGTTATTAAGAAACATGCCTGTCACAAAAGTTCTATTATGCAAAGTGACATCCAATTTTGAAAAAAAAAAAGTGGAAACTTGAATATTCTGTCTTTCCAACAGGAGCATTAATCTAAGGAAAATAATCTCTGTACTGGGAAGCCCACAGACAAGTTCATTCATAATTATTTACATTAATACCAATTCTAGGACATTGACAGTAATGTTACAGAAGAAAAAAAATTCCATTTGTTATACCATTTGCAATTATTTCTAAATGGAACAATTATATCTATCTTGCTTGAACAAAATCATTTATAAACCAAATCCAAATATCAGCCTCCAGGTTAAGTCAAAACCCAGATGATTTTTTTGGTTTGGTATTATGGGACTCAGTGTGGCTTGACTATAAAGAAATAAAAAGGAATTAAACAAAAGCACCAAAGTAAACCAGTCTCTTGTCACATCAAGAAGGGACACACAAGTGAGAAGGTGGCAATACAGAGCTGGCTGAAGCTGCATCCCTTTGAAATAGGGAAAGAGCGCTTTAATATTGACGTAGAGAGTAGTCAGGTGTCCCAAATGAGTTTTTAAGGTCCGTTCAACCTTAAAACACTCCCTTAGGACATGAGGTGAGCAATATAGTTAGCAACAGGACTGGCTAATATGATCAGGATATCAGCTGGTATCCATCAGGTAAGAGTGTAGGATTTATATTACATGGCTAATTTTTTCAAATTTTACTTAGAAATTTTAAGTATAGGATGCAAGTTTGCAGTCTGTATGGGTAACAAAACCAAAATTCAACATCATAACTCTAATGAGTACAAAAGCACAGGGAATATTTATAAAATAAAAGATGATGGGGTAGCAATATCTGTTAACCACCAAGATGGCACTTTCAGGATCCATTACAGATCCAGGTCAAGCCAGTAATGTCACTGGGAAGAGAAGTACTGCTCCCTCCAGAGTAATGGGAGACACTTCTGTGGGCTTTCTAAGAATTTGCTAGCAGAAGGGAAGACACAACTGTTACTAGTTAATATTTTTATTCATCATATTGAGCTATTAATATTGTATTTTAAAAATGTAACTGATTTTTCATTTGGAAGAGAGAAGTGCACTAAAAATGCATTCATTCAATTTGTTTTTTCCTAAGTGATTTCCATTTATCAGAGAGGCCGCACAAAGAGTCAGCCTGACAGCACAGGCAAAAAAGAGGAAGAATGAGCAACAGAGCTCCCTCTGTGGCAGAAAAATCCTCTTAAGCGTCAGTGTTTCAGCTGGATTACAAGGTTCCTGCTGGAAGCAAGCCGAAATTTTTTATGCTCCTGCAGGGTTTTCCACAAAATTGATAGTTTCTGGATTTGACCTTACTATACTGTACTTATATAATTTTACAATTCTGAAAATGGCAGTTCAAAACCATAAAGGTTGACACTCACGTTCTCTGTTTCACAATTTACACTGCAAAATATCTCTTGTTCATCACGTTATTCAATAAAGACCTTTGGTCTAAATACCAACTTAAAAGAGAGAAACTCCTTGATTCCTCACTCTTTTGTTTGAGAATATACCTACCCTCAGTGATTTAGGTCTGCCTCAGACCAGGGAAAGCCATGTGCATAGAGACCTATGACAAAATATGGAGGGTACATGATAATTGTAGACACAAATGGGAACAAGATATTGGCCCACTAAGGAGCTGTTAAGCAGTTCCCACATGCTGTTATACAAGGTACTAAGATCTGATGGCCAATAATCACTTAGTGCTCAGACTCAAAATTTCTTCTTGTTAGACTTTAAATACAACTGGTTTTAAATCAGAAAAAAATGAACAGCTGACAGATAGTTTTAATTGCATGTCTTCCCTGTGGCTGTTTAATTTTCTTTTCTTAGAGCTTTTGCTATTCACAAAGCTGCTTCTTCTGTTTGTGACTGTATTCATCATTTATCAGATTAAATAATTCTCTGCCACTGGACAAATGTCAGAGCACTGCAAGCTCCCTAAAGTGCCTAATAAACTAGAAGTCTAGGTCTTCCTTCACTCAAGACAGAAGTCAGGAAAGCATTTGTTTCATACACAAAAGACACCTTCCTACCCCTTTTGAAATTTCCTAAAACAAATTATAGATGCAGATAGAAATACATGTGAAACTTGAAGTGACCACTTGGATTTCACAGCTCAAAGTTCACTGCTCGTGCTTAGGTCTGAAACCTTCTGGAAGGAGCTTGAACACTTCACTCAACCTGTCACTCCCATCCAGCTGCTACAAACACAAACCAGCACCTGCCTTACCTACTATGCCATGCAAACAGTGCTAACCCTCCAACAGCCACAAGCTGTAGGACAGCTTCACACAAGAAGTTCTTGAGCTCCTCAGACTGGGTGTTTTTAAACCCTGCCTTGTTTACAAGGCCAGTTTCTCTTAGAGCATTTCAAGTTTTCCACTTTATTAAATTAGAACCAAAAAATTACAGGGACACTGATAATAAAGCTTCAGGAATAATAAGAACTTAAACAGCAATGAAGCACATTTTTCATTTCTTTATGTAGAGCATTTGCTCACCATGAAAACCCCAGTGGCTGTCTTAAACTTGTTTTCATAACAGACTAAATTTGAACAACCTCACAGAGAGACAGGATAACACCTTTTCTGTTATAGAGCCAAGGAGGGTGTAAATAGATGCATCTAACATAGAAGAAACTTTTTTAACATCTCCTTACTTGTATAACATGAATGACTGGGGATATTAATAGATACATCAGGGAACTTGACACATGAAACATTATTTTTACTCACACCATAAATCTGAGAAAACACAGAACAGATAGTCAATTCTGCTAATATTGATCACCGATAAGAATCTGAACACAGCCAGGAGACAAGTAAAAAACAACTTACACCTGGGGTTGTTTGGGGAATGGGACAGAGTGGTTGCTCTTTTTCTTCTGGTTTGTTTTGTTTTTGTTTGTTTGGGTTTTTTTGTTTTTGTTTTTGTTTTTGTTTGTTGTTGTTGTTGTTGTTGTTGTTGTTGTTGTTGGTTTTTTTTGGACATTAAATCTCTACCACAGAGGATACAGCACAAACTGTGCTAATAGACCTAGAAGAGTAACTTGGGGTCACATCAGTTTGCAGATTTAATAAGCAAGAAAAATAAGGCAACTTTTACCCAGTTTTTTTCAGGTAAAGAAGGGAAAGAAGAAGAAAAAAAAAATCTGTTGTCAGAAATCTTAGCTGGCAAGGACAGCAGCCAAGCGCATGATTCAAGGAAAATATTAAGTTCATTAGAACCAGTGGAAAACAAATGAGACTACAGAATAAGAGAGGATAAGAAAACACTCCTAAGGAAATGATCTTAGAAATATGTGTAAATGGGAGCCATTTCTTGCTCTGCAAAATACTTCCTCAATGGCCTCCAAGAAGTCACTCAAGACAATAGGGTTCAAAATATCAAATAGCCATGCTATGAGTCAGAGACTTGGTTTTACTTCTTGCCCTGCCATTAACTCACTGTGTCATCTTGGCAACCCATGCTGCTTCTCCAAACCTCAGTCATCTTAGCACTGAAGCTAGGAGAGTGATATTTTTATCTTTAAATATTTGGATGAAAAGTCCATCCTTTTCTTAAAGTAGGGATATCTTCTATTAGCGTTGACAGAGGTTTCACTCATTTAAGAGCAGATTTTGTTTCAGTGCCCCTCTAGAGCGGGGACAATCTCATTTGGCCAATACACAGTGTGAGAGAAAACTCTAATGACAGTCTATTGCATAGAAATTCTTCAAGGAGAGATAAGGTAGAATTACAGAAGCCATCTATTATGATTCAATCAATCACCTTCCTCTTGAATCATCAACTCACAATTGTTAAAGCCCTTTCAAAAAGTATTTGCTCCTGAATAGGCATTTTCTCTCAATTTTCAAACTTTTCAGGATAAATGGCTGAGAAATGAGAAGTTTTAGGCTTGCTTACTCTTCAATACACCCTCAAGCAGTTCAGGCTAGTCTGATATGCTGTTGGTCCAGAACACCTACTGTGTGGCAAGCAGTGTGGGCTGTTCACCCATGCAACAACAAATAGAGCGGCAGACCTTGTTAGATGAACTTTGAAAGCAAGAAAAAAAAAATAGAGATGAAAAACTAAAATAAGCTCTTTCTGAGCAGAAAAGATGACCTAAAATTTTACTGTTATGTAGTCTCCTGAAGTCTCTAGCTGGGCTCATTTGTTCTGAATGCTGGGAACCACCTGAAGATGCGAATCAACAAATATCTGTCACTGGAAAAGAAAGCCATTCATACATACACACAATGCATGAACTCCAAAAATGCAAATTTAATTTTAAAATAAACCAGCAAGTGTGTATATTAGTGCAGCCCAGTGGGAGGCATGGAGCCAGATCAGCAGGCAGCTTCCTTCCATCCAGTCCACTGCCTTTGTCCCAGAAGCAGGCAACCAGGCCTGAGGAGGAAACAACCCAAATGGCTGAACACCTCCTCACTTCTGATCTGGCTCGGAGCATGTGCAGCTGAGCTGAAAATGCTCCTGTCTTGATGGTAGGCAAGGATCTTATTCCTCCCCCCTCTCCTGCAGAAATCTGGATCCCATCCCAAGCTGCAGCAGATGCGATGTCCATCCCTCTCAACAGAGCCAGCAGGGTTTGCCCTACTCTGTGTCAGACCTCAACAAGGGCCTTCAGCAGCTCACGCAGTGATGGGAAGAGGAAAGAGAAAAAACTAATTGCTACACTAGGGAAAACGTGGGGACTGCCCCTCCTGGGATGGTGGCAATGTGGGGCCTTTGGTGTGGGTCTCCAACTACAGCTATTGACGTTTGGACATCTTGGGCATATAAAACAATAGCAACACATGCCTTACAGCAATACTGAGCACAAAACCACTTGGACTGTTTAACTTTAGTAAAATCTGTGCAAGCCTGTGATAACTTTTCCTTTCTATCCATCTTAAATTCTTTTAACTGTGCTACAGCTGAGGAATAATAATACTGTTTACTCGTTTTTTCCTTTAACAGAGGTAGTTTTCCAGGTCTGTTCAGTGATGCTTGAAATGTCTGAGGTATGCAGATTCACCCTTCCCTCAACAGATGCATAATTTCCTTTATTTAATAAAGGAACAAGTAAAGTTTATACACACACAAAAGAAATATTTCAACCTTTTTTGCAGTATGGGGGATGTTCTGGCCTAAGTATTGAATGACTTTATCTACAAAAATAAGAAAAGCTAAAAATTCATTAAGAAAATTTAACCCATTTATATTACAGAAGACAAAATAGTCATCTTTCACATCCACTGTTTTCAAAACACTTTCATAATGGGAAGTTTTGCATTTCCTAAACTTGTGTTTTTTGACAGACTACCTTAATGTCACATTAAGGAGATATTTCTAACTCTCTCCTTGCAACTCTTTCACACGTGGAACACAAAAAAAAAAAGAAATAAAACCCCCTATAAAGTCTGTAGAAGGACAACAGCTGATGATAGAATAAAAAGGGCAGCAAGTGTGGGCTCTGGTGTTCACGCCAAAGAGAATCCTGAAGTTGAAAGAGTGGAGAAGAGCACCGATGTACTGAGTACATGAGCTTCTTTTCTACAAACACATGAACAGAACTATAAAATCATGTCTGCTAGAGGGGTGCTCTGAAAACCACAACAGGCCATCTAAGCTACCCCATGTTTTGAGGGTTGATTAGTCTTTAAATCAATTTAATTGAAACAGAATTACAAAGGAAGAAACTACTGATCTAATGTCAGTCTTCCAAGTGGACTTGTTGCCAGTTCATCAGAAAACAGAAAATACCTGCTCCCTGAGCAACTTTAGGCTAAAGTCCCGAAAAGCAAGAGAATTCTCTGAGTTACTGTGAAGTTTCTGTGATTGGCTGTCAATTGGATAGACCAAAAAACCAAAACATCAAATGAATCCTAGGACCCCCTGAGATAACATACAGACACTTACTGAGAACACACTACACTTACAAGGGATTTCAGCAAAAAGCATCACTACATACTGGGATGCTGCACGCAGCAAGCAAAAGAGGAAAGAAAATAGGTCTTGGGACTGCGCTACACAAAAATTCACACTAATGACAGTTGCAGTTAATGCCACTCCAAGTGACTAATTTCGATCTTCCATAAATAACTGAAGTTAGAGTAAACCAGGAACACTGTTTTTGTCAGTAACAGTTGTCAGTGAAACAGTTGCCTGCTGCTTCTCTCTCCAACTGAAAGGATATGGAGGGAAGATGACTGCTTATTAGGAGAGATCTTGGATGTGATGTCCAGGATAGTGGTTGGACTTGATGAACAGAAGTTCCCTTTTTAGCCTGTGTTTCTGAAACAAGTCTGATCAAGTGTGCTGAGCTTAGACTCAAACCATGCAGGTGTTTTTTTGTGACGATTGAAAAAAAACCCAAATGAACAAAGAATAACACATAAAAATCACCAAAAAACAAACCCACAAGACACCGAAATCTCAACAAGTTTCTCTAAAGAAAGAAGTGCAAACATAATCATTTAGGTGGCAGTATCAGTGCTTCCCATCATCTTATCTCTACCCCAAATAGGCCTGTTAATCTCCAAAATTACTGTAGTTTAATCCCATATTATTATCTTTAGCCATAACACTTCAGAAGTGTTCGCAGTGACAGCCACAGCCTTAAGAGAACAAGAACATGCCACAATCTTGACATGTCAAGCCCTCATGGAATCGCAGAAGGATTGAGGTTAGAAAAGACTTCTGGAGTCCTTCTGGTCTGACAGCCCAGAACAAACACAATCGCCTAGAGATGGGTGCCTAGGATCAAGTCCTGCTGAGTTTTGAACATGTCCATGGATGGAGACTTCACAACCTTTCTGGTCATCCTCACAGTGAAAAATTGTTTCCTGATGTTCAGAGGGAACCTCACACGTTTCCGTTTGTGCAATTGCCTTTGGTCCTGTCACTGGGCAGCACAGAAAACAGCCAGGCTCCATCTAGGTATCATGGATGAGATTCCCCTTGAACCCTGTTTTTCTAGCTCAAGAGAGCTGTCCCAGCTCTCTCAGCCTTTCCTCAGTGGAGGGATGCTCCAGGCTTTTAACCATTTGCAAGGCCCTTCATTGGCCTGCCTCCAGTACGTCCATGTCTCTTTCCTAGTCCTTCACAATTAATGCACTTGTCCTTTAATGCACTGTCCAGTAGGAAAATGTCTGTAAAGCAAGAAACCAAGTACCATCCTAAAAGAAAGCATGAGCAGGTGCTCCAGGATTTATCAACAAGAAAATAAATACAAAATAGAGACAAAATATATTTTATTCTTTTAAAAGCTGTACCAAACTAACAGAGACACTTCAAAGATTTAGAAAGCAGGAGGAACTAACAGAAAACATGGAGTAAAAAAACCCCATATACCATTCATATGAAGGAAAAAAAACCCAGGTAAAATCAGAAAGGTAAAGAGGCATAACAGCTTACAAAGTAATGAAGATTCTCTAAGTACACCAGGAACAAGAGGAAGTCTATTATCTCAGTTAATTAACAAGTCCGTTAATCAAGGGAAAGGAGAGCCTACAATGAGACTAAAGTATCCAAAGCCTCCTCATCATAAAAAAGTTAGTTATAATTAAGTACTTAAATTAGCTTTAACAATGAAGGAGGAATACAGGTCAAAATACAGAAAGAACAGGTCAAGAAATACTGAGTTAAGTTAGTTTTATTCACGTCACTGAGATGATAATATTTACCCTAGTATTATTTATGAACAAGATGGAAAAAACTGTGGAAAAAATGCAAGTGTTATTTCTGGGTAAAAACCAAATAGTGTGCAGTGGTCAAAAAAAAGAGGGAAGAAAAAGAATTACAGGCAAGTCAACTTGATTATCTGCAGGAATGATATTAAATTACTAAATAAACAGCTGTATGACATCTTCCTTCACCCCAACCCCCAAATGTCACAGACTTTTCAAGAACATGGTTAAGTCTAATCAATTTAATTTCCTTCTTGACCCCATGGGTTGGAGGGAATGGCAGAAAGAAAGGAGAATGGAAGCAGAAGAGATGATGTCAAGTGTTGTATTTCATTAAGCCTGTTGACTTTGTTCCCTTAAATCACTGTTGGATTGATCAATTTGTTGGGAACATCTATCTACATAAGTATCTACTCATCATGCAGCACAAACCAATAACATGTTTTAAGTAGGATCCCTGGGGTGAAGTGTTTCCTGGGCTCGGGTGCATTCAATATTTTCAACAATTACTCTGATATCAGAATTGGAGAAGGCACCTAAAATCCATGGATTGCTTTGCATTGGAAAAGCAGCAAGCAGTTTAGAGAATGAGATTAGAATTAAAAATAAGTCTGATAAATTTATGATGCAGCCCCATATCAGTAACACAAAATGAAGAAAAGCAAAAGCACTACACTGCAGAAAGAGAAACCCAAAAGCAGGACATGAACACTGGAGTAACTGGCTAAATTGTGAAAAATAAATACCTAATAGACAATTGAAATAATATTTATATTTGAACACATTATATACTTGTGAACATGAGCTACACAATAATCCATGACAAATCAGGGAAGGTGTTCTCCAACAGATTCTTTTAATGAAAGAAATCAGCTTCTGATAAAAGAAAGATCTCACTTTGATCACTGTTTCTGTAAGGTCCCACTGAAATCTAACAAATGGCCACCAATAAACAATATGTTGGTATCAAATATACAGAAAAGCTTTAGCATTTAATTTAAAAATATTAAAACCACATATTCAAACAATAAACAAGTCTCAGAGACTGTTTTCATTTTCCTTTGTGTTTTCAATGCTCCAGCACCATCAAGACTGTTTATCATTACTGAAATGATGAAGCTTTACAATATACTGGAGGAATAAATAATTCCTGTGCATTAATTATTAAATCTATCTCTGCTGCAGCTCCTTAGCAATACTCATGCATATTCCAAATAGTTTATCATCAATAATCTTAATGGTGAAGAGACAGGAGAGATAGGAGTGGAGGGTATTTAAAAGAGGGTTTTTTCTCCTCACAGCAATTCTCAGCATATATTTTGCTTTTGCTTATAAAGTGGAAATAATTTAAAACAGAACAGCTAATGTAAGATAAGTCCCTTGGTTTTATCTTTTTATCTTAATGTTTTATGTAAATAACTTCTGTGCTATCTTGTAGAACAAGTTGCAGTGCCTATTAATATTACGTGAAAGATTCACATTGCAATGATATAAAAATAAAACACATAAATTGAAGTTTATTTTAAACTAACTTGATTCAATTAAAAGCTTGCAAAATTCTACATTTTCTTCTCTCTAAACACTGATAGTTGAATCTAAGTGACTCCCTTTTATGTGAATATCGTAGTGTTTTAAATTGAAATAGTCTTTGAGCATACATTGATGTCGACATTGCAAAAACCTACAGAATGACATTACTGATTTCACTTTCATTTCATAGGAATATAACATTTCTGCATAGCTATGGCAATGTGTACTGGCTTGGGTCTTCACCCTAATCTTTGGACAAATACTTATATATTATATCAGAACAAAGCAATCTAGTTTGTTAAGAAAATATATAACAGATATAAATCAGTCTGTATAATTAAATATTCTAGTGGTGAGTTAGATGTAAATTCAACAACTACATCAAAATGACAAAAGAAAGCACAATGACATTAAATTAACTTCTTTGTGTGCAACATTTATTCCAGGTGCTGACAATATAATCAATGATGTACCACAAGAACTCTTAAACACAAACCAAAAAAGCTGACTTTCCTATGAACCAAATACTCTCACTCAGCTTGGAGTGTGTTAAAAAACCCACAATCCCCCCAATCCATCTAATCCTCCAACCCAAAGCCAACTCAACAGAAATCTTCAGGCCACTTTGGTAAAACCTGTAAGGAAACAAGCCTGTGTTGTACAAATACTTGGAGGTAGGGTGGAAGACACCTGTAAAATTTTCTTATGTCACACGAAGGCAAAATCAAAATTTGTAAAGGCTTTATCAGAGGAAAAGAATAATGACTTTAAAAAAATAGACTCTTCTCACCATATAATGATATATACTTCAGGATAGAGAGCATAGCTTAAAGAATTTGTTACTGTGCACTCAGGACGAACTTCAATGCTTTTCTCCCTGTCTCAGGAATGGTTTTTCCAGTTGTGTGGAGTTGACCCACACAGTGGAAAAAAAAAAATCAATAACAATTCCATGTCCACAGATAATCCCCTTCTCTTGCACATGCTCCCCCATCCCACCCCCAGAATCTTTCTTCCTTCTTCACATATCCAAACAGGTATTTCCAATCAGGCCTCAAATTTTGCTTCAAGCTTTTTTTGTTCTCCAAGCATTTTCCTACAGATCTGTGAAAGAAAAATTGTCACTCATGCCTCAAGGTAAATGAGGCACTGCACCTTAGTTTCAGATGTTTTCTTCTCTTCACATTTCAGCATTATGTCTAAACCTGACATAGAGAAAAGTCAATTAAGCATCCTAATAACATTAGCTAAAGCCACTGCATAAGAAATTGCTCACAATTTATTTAAAGTATTTGTACAGCAATTACTCATGAGATACTGCACTTAGTTGGGATTTCCTGTTCAACTTGATCTGATTACAAGAAGTATTTTGTAATCAGGGCAATCTGAAAGCATTTCATAGAAGTAATGATGTGTATATGTAAAATGTAATTTGGAAACCTGAAAAGCTAGATTTTGTTAACTGTCTCTTGGACAAGGAATCTCGCATATAGGGCAGCCATTTTGAGAAAAGAAGAGCTCCCACCACATTCCTCTCAAAACACTGGCACTGTAGTTGGAAAATGTAATTATGATCCTCCATGAAGAACAGTAATTCTTTTTTTTTTAGCCTTCAATATTTATCTGCTCCAGAAAATGCTGAAGTGCGAGTATGCTATGGGGAAAAACCCACCAAGGACACTATTGTGTCAGTGAAATGGAAAAAGCACATGGCTAGAAATTCAGCTGTTATTTTGGGAACAAGCTTGATAAAACCAGATGAGATACCTCATCCCATATAATAACTGGAAGTTTTTCTGTAAAATGAATGACTTGTGCTAAATGTCATCCAGATGCCAGAGTCAGCATATTTTGCACAGAAGTTCTGCACTCTACATCTTCATAATCTGACTACAAAAGGTACCAATGCAAAACTCTCCAACAAGCACCACAGAAGTAAGTCTGTACCACAGGAATACATACACTAGCACTTTCTCTAAGCATTCTCACTAAATCCAGGACAGGACCATAACAGATAGCATGTGTTTCTGAAAGCAAACAGAGATAACATGACTATCAGGGTCAAGAAGGGAAAGGTCAGATAAATGTAAGTAAACATGCTTTTGTTGTGAAGAACTGCTTGCCAAGAAAGTATTCTGCATACCTAAGTGTTTCCCTTTAAGTAAGGCAGATCATATAAGATGATGACTTTTCTAATTTTGGAGACAGGTGCCCAATATAATTAAGTGGGCATGAGAAGAAAGGTGACGAAGGAACAATTTTAGGAGTTCTATTAATGTGCTTGAATACATATGCTCAGTTTAGCAAAGCAGTGATCTTCACAGGCATGAAGTGTGAAGTGTCCTTCACTATGTTATCCTTCAGTGATCTCCACGTCTGCCCTTTACAAGTTAGCACTCTCCTGTTCTGCACTCCATACCCAGACAACTTTCAATGCCCCCATATTCCATCCATGCTCCTCTGATCTCTTTTCATTGTCCTCTAAAGACCCCAGTAAGAAGACCCCCCAGTGGGTGGTGTGTGTTAGTTACTCCTAGACTACACCATTTGGTTTAATTTAACCTGAGACGAGCCCAGGACCCAGGATCACAGAGTTTTGTACGACTGGGTATTTGAAAACAATGACGGCTGCACAGCTCTCCTAGGCAGGCTGGTCCAGGCCTTATTGCTGTCATGGTGACAGCAATTTATTTTTTTTTTTTAACTTCCCTGCTTGTTTCAAGATCATTGTCATTTATCCTGCTTCTGTGCTCCTTCACACAAAGCCTGGCTCTGCCCTCTCAAGAACCTCCCTTCCGGACTTTCCAAGGCTCCCACATGACACCAACCAACTCATGGGAAACACGGACTAGAAGGAGATCTGTTTCAAAACTGCCTGAGTTATCTACACCAGCACTGGAACACCTGCTGATTACAGCTTAATTATGGGTGTGATTTTCCACCTGTGTAGACATTACACTGGAGGAATTAAATGGTATAATTTTGTATCAATAGAATTAAAGTAGTTCTAAATCCTGCTAGGATACCCAGTTGAGTTCAGATAGATTTTTTTTTCAGATTAGCCTATGCTTGATAGTTTACAGGACACACTCTATTCTAAAATGAAATTATATATTCGTGCAGGAAGCTTTAAACAGTTTTAAATATCATCACTTTTGTGTGACCTAAAGAGCACTTCAGAAAAAAAGAGGTTATGCTTTGAGGGAAGTATGGGAAAAACTAGCAAGTATGGCTGGCTCTATACACCTTCCACCTGAGGCTGAAGAATGCCCTGGAACCCTCTCCTGTGCTTTTAAGGGCTTGACCCAGTGAGTTTTCAAGAATAAGCAGTCACCTGCGTCACATGAATCATAGGCATGCACTGGAGAAAGAATAGAAAACATCAACTGAATTATGAAAGGTACAAAATTCAAGCTGGACAGGGAGCAACTGTTACAAGGTGAAATACAACAGAAAGAGCCACGTGCTTCAAAGACCACAGACTCAATGCCCTCATATCCACTGAGTTTATCTGTTTGCTTCACATCACACTGCTTCAAAAAAGGCCTTCTACAAATAAAACTGGCAAAATTTGAGCAATACAGTTTCCAGACACAATTTTTCTTTCCTTTTTGGAGAATTCAGCTAAAAAAAAAAAAAAAA
>VZDJ01007755.1:56959619-57108362 GCA_008694505.1 Cyanoderma ruficeps | reverse complement strand
TTTTGTTTTTTTTTTTTTTTTATTTCCAAGGGACTACCCTTAAACTGAACAAGAAACAAAAGACTGATATTTTGCCTACTTGCACCATTTAGCTACTGCTGATTCCTGGAAAGTCTCCAGTGCTCAATGTCACCTCTCAGATCCTGAGCATTCAATACGATATGATTTATTATGTAGACTGAATGCACAGTACTGTGATTTCTTGTTTTTTCAGTTTCAAGGAAATGGCTTTTATATCTTAGCTGACTTAAATACTTTTTTAAGAAGTTCCCCAATTGTTTAATTTGCAAAATAAACCCTAGCAATTCTTGTGTAATTAGATCACAAAGAACCATATTACATTAAATTCAGTATCTGTATCTAATTTCTATGGCAGTTTTTCACAGCAGTATCTAAGAATCAGGCAGCTATATTTCCCTTTTCTTGAGTTAATTTTGCCATGCTTTCTCCTTATTTGATAAAATAAATGTGCATGTTTAAATTAGTAACGCTCGTGGAAATGCATCTTATCTAATTTCTGATATTACCAGTGCAAATGCAGCTTATCACAAAATCAAAACATGCCCTCCTTGCTTCCGACCAGATTACACAGCCACACAGGTCTGGAGGCCCCCCTTGACTGCAGCCAAATTTCAGCTGTATCTAAGATCTCATTTTTGCACAAGAGCAACCAGGCGAGGCATCAACTGCTATCTGAGATGTGGACTAATGCATTCAGGTCTCAGGGCAAAGAAACATGGGTGGAGGTACGGCGTGTCAAGCAGCAGGAAAAGAAATAAAAAGCAAGAGAGAAGCTGATATGGTATTTTAAGTTTATTTGCTCAAAATAGGAACAGTTGTTTTACAGCTAATGGCAATTTTTTTAAGCTACAGACCAAATCCTTTGCCCCCTGGCCTCTGTTCCCAGGCCATGCCCACTGTGGGAGCAGTGCAAGGAAGGCTTTTGCAAGTTTTCCATTGAACCACAAACATCTGTAACTGAACACTGGAAAACAGGCTTAAAAATCTGCTCAGATTTCTTACATTTAAGGTTACTTGTGAATTGGAGAGCTGTGGGAGGTGGAATTAAAACACAAGAATGTTTATTACTCATGAAAAACAAACAAAAAGGTACTTCCCTTGAGCAAGAAGAAGCTTTCAGAAGTGAGAGTGCAGAGACCTCAACTTTTGCACATGCATAACACAACCCCAACCCTACACCAAACCAGTCCTCCCTCTGCATGTGACTTACAAGGCACTTTTTTACCACTGCAAATTAAGCTCAGCGCTTTTTCGGTTATCCATATTGGCAAAAAACCAACGAAACTAGCAAACTAAAAGTGAACATAAAGTACATGTTCCCAAAGAAGGAGTATGTAGGGAGACAAGCTTTTTTTATTGAAACAGAGCATACATTACAGCTCACTTGAGCATGAACCCCAAGCAGTAGCTGCTCACAAAAATGCTGGAAGACTCCAAATAGCAGAAAAAACCCATAGAATTTTCCTCAAACTAAATATATTAATTCCTTTTTCTTTTCACCCATAAAGAAAAAACTTCCATTCCTTGACGCAGAGAAAAATTAAGAGAAGCAGTTATCAGATACCAAATTGTATCTTCTGATTGTACCTTCTGAACCTGCCCACCTGCCACCATAGGCAAGTGACCTTGGTAGGCTGACCTAGAAGACATTTGTAGAAGGTTCCTAGAAAAAAGAGAAAATTGCTAATATACAAATTATTCCTTTTTGGCTAATCTAGTGGTAACTTGATTGCTGCAATAGGGAATTACAGAGCTAAATAACACCTTGCTCTTACTTTGACTGGAAAATGAAGAGGCCAGTACACCTTACTAGCTACATGGACAGGATCATGGGGACAAGCTCAGAAGAGTGTTTTCTTTCTCCCCTCTTTCATGTATCAGGCAGAATAGAGGGCACACACTGTCTCATTAAAAAAAAAAAAAGTCACGCTCTCTGCTCAGAGCGTGACACTTCCTCCGCTTGGCCCTTGTTTGGCTCTATCCCACACAGACACGCCACATCTTCACGGCTTTCTCCCACTCTGACTACGCCACTCTGTGGCATCGGGGGTCCCCCCAGCAAAAGCAACAAGAGCACCACCAGGACGGGACTTCCTGCCAGAAGGTGCATTTTCAGAGACACAAGAACTGCAGCACACCTAAGGATCCTTCTGGCATAGGACCTTGAGAACAAGATAATTTGCTTCTTGCTGTGCATCACCTCAGGCAGTAGCAGGGAAATGAACTCTAGTGTAAATATCACCTCCCACTGCCCTACTCATAGGGATTGTGGTCAAATGGCAATATGATCTTGGAAAAGGTAAGTAGGCATACTAAAATCTTACAGTAAGTTACATTATGTGTTGTGTTTCCGGAAAACATTTCCTGCCAAATTCATAGAACCAGTTTTTTCAACTGAACCTGCTGATCTCAGCTTTGGCTCATTCAGGTCTGTGCACAACAACAGCAGTGGCACACTAAAACACAATTATGTGACTGACAATCACACACCTCAATCAACAGCAATAACACCACTGCTATCAAGAAACCTAGAGTTCCTCAGACTGTTCAAGAATGGGTTTTATGATAAGGACACTTTTAAGTTTTCTAACACTAGTGGTATAACTATGCAACATTTCATTTATTAAACTAGAGTGCAGGTATACTTCTCCATTAACATTCGGACTTGGATGCAAACTGCTGGAACTAAAAAGACCTACACTGAATTCAGTTGCTATGTAATCAAACTGAGTTCCAAATTGTTATTCTGATTGCCATTTCATCCACATTCTTATTGTTCCCAGCAGGACTGCTGTTTTTTTACAGCTGCAGGACAGGAGAAATATTGTAAACTATGACAGCAGAGACAACCATTTAACTGCCCCCAACCCTTTCTTCAGCACCTCCTGCAGCTTTGCTTAGGCTGCCTTCAGGTCAGTTAGTAGCTCTATGTGAATAATATTCTTATCCACTCCACTATACAATGAGTCCATGCACAAAGATTCAATTATTAGGACTCCTGTTCAAAGCAGATTGCATAAAACATGCATTGGGCAAGGTTTCAGCAAGAGCTCCAACACCTAGGCAATACTAAACAGCTTTATCAATACATCATTCTACTCTTACTTCTGTGAAATTTCCCCAATACATTGTTGAAGTGTAAAACTTTTTGCCTTTCATACTAAAGGCCTCAAAATTTATCTGGGAGCATGCTGTAATTCTTTGTAGATCTGAACGGGATGCTTTCCATTTCACTCTGAATTAAATTTTTAAAGGAAGTTATCATGGAACTTGAAAACTGTGAACTGCTTCAGGAATTGTCCTTCCAGTTGTCCTTGCCAGTTGTCCTTCCCTGTTCACCAAAGCAGTGGCAAGATACTTAGGATAAAGCAGAAGAACTAAGCTCAAAGGTGAATCTGCCAAGTCTTGCAGATGCAGGATACACTCATTTTAGCAATACAGTTATTAAAAAAAAGGTTTTCCTGAGTATGTTTAGACACCTAAAAAGCACTACCGAGTCCTACCACACAGCAATTTACCTAGAAGTTCACTCTAAATACACTGTTAAGCATCTCTCTCAACAAACATCTCTCTCTCTCTCAAATACAATGTCTTCAAAGCATTGAGAGCTCACACTTCGTTTTGCCTGTTTTATGTTGAGTTAGCACTTACTTCATTTGGTCTCCCCCCAGTCTTGCTAAGTGCAGACGGGGTATTGACATCAGAAATACACTGTCTCTCCTTGGTAGGGCGCCCCCAGTATCCCATCCAAAAAGCATTGCTTGGTAAACAGGCACCTTACCCTCCATTTCCATACATAACATCAGATTAGAGGGAAGGAAAAAAAATAGAAGAAGAAAATTCAACCAAACAACCCCCAACACAACTTCAAGACAAAAAAACCCAACACCAAATAACTGACAAAGTAATAGGAATAAATGAATAAATGAAGACAACTGCCAGCCATGGAAACACTCTGTCAAAAGACTGCAGTTACACTTTACAGTACCTCTGAAGGCATAGTGTGTCATTATGTCTCTGTAGAGGCTGAGATGTGTCAGAGCAGCAACTGCAGAGATTAAAATGTGCTCTCTCTCTTCTCCCTCCCAAAATACTGTAGAGGGATAGGCCCAAACCCAGTGCAACAGGCCCACTTGGTGCACCCTAAAGAGAAGTAATATTAGGAGGGAGCATTAGGATCCCCTATGCACCTGATGGCTTGCAGCATTAGCTACACAGCATGACGATGATTGCTTCCTGAGCAGATGCAGTTAAGAGAAAAAAGGTTTTTTCCCATCCTACACCTGCTACAAACCTGAGCAACTTGCCACTTGCCCTCTCTCTCTTGGCTGAATGATCCTAGCCTCTTCATCCCTGTTAACAAAATTTTAACCATCTGTGTGCTGTTAAAGAAAATACAAGGTGGTCTCCCTGTACAAAAAAAACAAAACAAAACAAAATTAAAAAAAAAAATCCGAAACCAACCAACCAACCAACCAAACAAAAAACCAAACAAAACCAAAAACCAAAAAAAAACCACCCCTAAAACACCAAACCCCAGGACAGGAATATTTATTTTCGTAAATTATCCTTATTAAAACCTGAAATGAATGCTAATGGAGGGGAAGGGTACTTGTGCTAACAGCTTGAGGATGATTTTTTACTTTTACTTGAAAGCACTCTTCTAAATCTAATACAAATTCAGAAAAAGTGAAAAAAGTTAGTGATTGCTTCTTCTCTATGAGACTTTAAACAAAGTTTATCTGTGCAATTTTAAATGGCATAAATTACAAGTTTCCCTCAGTGAAGGTTCATTTTCCAAGATGTACCCTGTCAAAATTAGATGTAATTAAGCAGCATTTTTTTCATATTACAGAGAGAAATAAATTAAAATTTGGCATGAAATTACAACTTTCCATGTGAAAAAAATGACAGTGTTTGAGCCTCTAACCTTTCTCTAATGAAAGCTGTATTACATCATCCTTAAATCTATATAGAGGCAATCACGTATTTCCATGGCATTTTTAATGACATTCACATGATGTTTCAGTTCTCCTGTATTATTTAAGACATGCAGATAACGCTTCAGTCTCTGAAAAGAGCCAGGCTGGCATTTCTGCCCTGGTATTTTGGATTGATCAAACACGATCATTTTCCTTTTGATAAAACACATATTGATGATGATTCCTTCCACACTTCACAGAATCACAGAATATGCTCAGTTGGAAGGGACCCACAGGGATCACTGAATCCAACCCTTAGCCCTGCACATCACCATCCCCAAGAGTCACACCATGTGTCAGTGAGCATTGTCCAAAAGCTTCTTGAACTCTGTCAGGCTTGGTGCTCCCACTTCCCTTGGGAGCCTGTTCCAGTGCCCAACCACCCTCTGGGTGAAAAACCTTTTCCTAATACTCAACCTAAACCTTCCCTGACACAACTTGTAGCAGACTTCAAAGCAGTAAAGGACTGGTCCCAGCAGAAATATGTTGGTGTCCAAATGTGGTTAGTTTCTTTTTGAAGAACTCAACCTTCCTCTTCAAGGACAGCCCTTTGGGCAGCCCTTGAGCTCTTCAGAAAAAGCAGCACATCCAGATTGCCATGACATCCAGAAAAAACTGCCCAGCTCTGGGAAAAGGGGTACATGGAAATATCCTCTCAACTACTCATCTGTGTGTAACACCCATTAAAGAACAACATGCTAATGAGGAGCTGGAGGCCATCAGTATTTCTCAAGCAACAGTGGGAACAGCTAGAAAAATGAGTGACAGAAACAGCTGTGCAAGAGGATGTCCTGCTAGAGGGCAGCACATATAAACACTTCTAAAAGCTGCCAAGAAAACGACATGGAAAAGGTAAAAAACCTTGATTGTTAAATATCATCTGAGCTTTACTTAGTTTTTAATCACCTTTGCTGGAGATTGCACCAGGAATATAAACAGTTTCTTCATGATACACCATATGTTCCTGGACTGTACTAAGGCCCTGATATGGTGGATCAGGATGAGAATCCAAGATGAGCAGATGAATGCTGAAAGGGAGATGGATTATAGCAGCCAGCTCTCTTAGAACATGACATTACGAGGAGCAAGTAATTTTTGT
Organism: Cyanoderma ruficeps; assembly: GCA_008694505.1. Classification (NCBI taxonomy): domain Eukaryota; kingdom Metazoa; phylum Chordata; class Aves; order Passeriformes; family Timaliidae; genus Cyanoderma; species Cyanoderma ruficeps. The sequence continues at coordinate 57,102,260 of VZDJ01007755.1, read as the reverse complement.
CACAGGTAGCAAAAATATTAACTCTCGGGGTAGAGGAACGGAAGATCGAAATGTTAAGATCCAAAAATAAACCTAGCATGAACTAAACCACAAAGATATTGCCAAGAACTTCTTTTCACTTTACACTAATATTTCCTAATTTGCTTAAGTTTATCCAATATCCTGAGCAAACAACTTTCATCATATATATTGTCCAAAGGCTGCTTACTTATGTGATTTATTTTGTGGTATTTCTCTGCTTCCCTGGTGAAACTTTTTATAAAATCAGATGGAAAATCTAAAGATTTATTTATATTAAAAACTGTTATTATATTGAAAATATTATTCAAGAATTTCCAGAGAAGGTGGAGTTCTGCAAACACTCCTGCTAAGAAAACCTTGCTTCTGTCACCACTCATGAAAAATGAATGAAAGAGTTCATGAATACCATCAAAGTGTTCTGGCTCCTGTTTTCATGATGATTTTTTACATATTCCATTCCAGATTCAACCTTGTTTCCCCAAATCTTTTCTGACTGATACCAGTCCATACAGTTGTACAGCTATGATTTTTTTTTCCAGAAAAAATGAATATACGTAGACAGTTCTGCTGGAAAACAAATCTTACATATCCAGAACATACAGGTTATTCGAGCCAATAATCAATGCAATATCATACTTCAACTTATTTACTTGAAATAATTAGAACTATTAGTATAGTCTGTTCAATCTTTTAAGAAAAGTCATAGAACAGATATTGTGAAGTTGTGAAATATCAAGAAAACACAGTCTCTGAAATAGCTTTTTATCTCTTTTTTTGGTGCAACTAGCGTGAATAACTAGAACAAGAATGACTACAGAGCTTTGAGAGAAAAAGCAGAGAACATGAGAGCCCAGGGGATAACCTCATTGATGGGAAAAGCCTGGATAGGTGTGGATGCACATGGAAAATTAACAATGAGCTCTGCAGCCAGTGTTGCAAGCTGTGCTTTGGCTTTCACAGCCCAGGATGCCTCTTTAAGGAAGAAGAGCTGAGAGGTAGAATCCAATTGACATAGTAAGGTAAAAGCATCTTTGCCGACAGGCTTGTAGATCCAGTGCAGAAGATTTTAAACTGGGTACATGTTGGGACACTGACAATGGCTTGCAGGTCAGTGAGAGACTGGAAGTAACGGGGAGTTAAGTACACAGGGCAGGATGACGGGAGCCAAAGAGCCCTCAGTTAGAATAAAACAGGTTGAAAGGGGGGCATCTCACATGCTGGTTCACAACTGCACACTGCATGTATGCCATAGCTCTACAAAGGAGGAGTGTAGGCAAATGAATACATCAAATGAATTCCAACCTCCTGCAGTCTGATTGCATATTCAAAGAGAAAACCTCAATTTTTAAGTATCAAAATGCATAAAGTAGAAAGTGTACCTAGGTTGTACTTTAGCAGTGTATTCAAGTTTGCACCCTCCTATCTTGATACAGGCTCTCCTTTAAGATGCAAAAGTTTGCAGCCAAATATTCTTCAAATATTTCCCCCTATCTAATTCACCTTAGCAGTCATGAGACCTCATCCCTAAGCTTGACTTCATGCTGAACTCTTATCTTTTCTTCATTACTCAGTAGGTTTTTGCCTTTAAGACGAGTGGGCTAATGTACATGAATTTGCAAAGGCGTGTTATCCCCAGCCTCTGATTCAGACTAAGGAGGTGTTACTTCTGTCTTCATTAAACCAGTTCTTTTTTTAATTAATTTTAATTTATGTACACATGGTCTTCTGCTTTGGATTCCAACTGCCAGAATATAAATTTACCAAAATTTTGTTACAAGTGTTACTGGTAATGAAACACAAACAAAATCAAATGCACAAGAAAAAAACTATCTGACATTTTACCATGAAGAGATCCAAGCAAAGCAAGAGAGAATGAGTTAATGAGAGAACTCTGTATTTTTTCTTCTCGGAGAATACAATTCACTGCACACTTTGATGAATTAGTGAGAGTTTATGCATGGTGAATGTATGGAGATGAATGTGGAAACAGGATTAATAAATCTTCTGCAAAGGGAAAGCTCAGAGATCCTGAAAGCTTTACCATGTCAGTCAGGGAAGGCACACAATATCACACTGTACTTGTAATTCATACCCTCTATGCTCAAACCCATACTGGCAGTCACACCAGTAGGTTTTCCTGGCAGGTAATATATAAGCTCTGAGATAGCACCTGACGCTCTCTGGAGACTTTTGCTCTCCATAACAGAAATGCAAGCTTTTTCTTTTCTTCTTCTTCTTCTTCTTTTTTTTTTTTTTCTCTGAAAGAATACCAGAAGCATGAGAGCAAGGATCACTCCAAATGAGCAGAGATCGCTCCCAATGACCACAGTAGATAATTCCAAAGCATTAGGAAATGTTTAACTTTTCAAGGTGCTTTCTGGGGGTGTAGGGGATGGAGCAGGAGAAGAAAGAGGATGAGGAATATGCTTACGTTTCAAGCTTAAAAATTACTGATTCAATCAAATATCTAAATTTGGGCATTCTGAAGCATACTGTACGGACATATGTGCTGTCAGCTGCAAACTACTCCTACAGCACTAGGAGTTGAATGCAGCACCATATGTTATGCCAAGATTACTGATTTTCATTAGATATGAAAGAAGATTTCCAATTTTAATCTTAATTTTCAATCATTATTTTATTTGGCAGTCTAAACACAATGATGACAGCCAGTATCTTGATTCTATCTCTGCACCTGCTGCAGGTACATTCCCTCCCATATCCTCCCTCTTCCTTTCAAGTCTAAAGGGGAAAAAAAGAGAAACCTTGAGACTCAGAAAGCCCTAAGGATTTTGCTAGGCATGAACACTGAGGTCATAAATCCCTCTGTTTCCCTTTCCCTACAAGAAGCTATGATGGATAGTAGGCTGTGACTTGAGGCCTTTAAAGAAAGAAGTCAGTCTTCAAAGTAAAAGTCGTGAGTAAAGTCGTGACTGTGTTAGCAGAGATTATTTATTACCTGTGTAAAGCAGGGCAATCCTATGAAGGAGCTGGCTTACTCACCTCTTCTCACACTCTGACTCGCAACAGGATGAGAGCAGAATGGGAAATCTGTGAACATTCACTGGCCTTCTTGTATTTCCCCAGGGATGGGTAAACAGGCAAGGTGAAACACATAAAAGAAGACTGCAATGTTTCAGCTCCAGGTCCATGCTGGCTGACTAAAGTAGCATCCTGTGTGCCAGCCCCATAAAACATGATGGAAATTACTTAATCCCATTCCTGAACAAATAGTAGATGTGAAACAATGATGTGAAACAATGGTGTGAAAAAAAGGAGAGTTTCCTCTGCTTCTGATGTAGCAATGGTGGGAGCGCTATCTTTGGAGCAGTGTGAGAAGTTGCAATTCCAGTTAATTTTAAGAGACCAGACCAGTGTTTACCAGTCATCTTTGATACTTTAATACTTAAGGGACACTGAATTTCATGAACTGTTAAAATAAGGAACAAAAAATGATTGCATCAGATGAAGCCTTCACAAGGACATACTTACAAGTAGGTATTCACAATAGGGATTTACAATGAAAAAAGCAAAGACACAAGACAGAAGCACCTAAGGCCACAGCAAATGGTTACCCCTTCAAAATGAGTCATCTGTATAGAGACTAAGCAGAAATGGGGTTTCAGTGGAAGCAATGCAAGTCATATTCCACTAAGAAACAAACATAAAACACAGCTGTAAAAAATGAACACGTCTTTTCCTTGTGGGTGGAGACTGGTGCTCATCATCTGGTTGCTTTGACCTGTATAGACAAAGAGGGTATCATTCCCCAGGGGTGCCTGTACAGCAGCTCCATGATCACTACACCTCCCACAGCAAAATGCCAAGCCACTTGTCCACACAAACATATTCTGTACTTGCAGGAATCCTTTTGGATCCATTTCCACATCTTCTGTGAGTGTCACACTATTTTCTTTTCCTAAGAGAAAGACCCCAAAAGCTTTTAGTTTTCATTACAAATAGCAATTCCTAGGTGCACAGGGAACAGCTGGGAATGGGTATGTACATGGCAGAGCAGCTGGCAGGAGAGTGCACAGAATGCCAAGGGAACGTTCATGTAATCACTGGGTCTGAGGAAGCTCTTCCCCATGCCTACTTCAGTAACCACGGTGTCCCTCCCATTTCCCTCATCTTTGATGTCTAAAGTAACCCCAAGCAACCAGCCATATGTAATTACATTTTGGTTTGTAGCCAGCCTAGACAATTCATGTAGTCTATCAGATTAATGGCTTTCACTCTCTCTCACTTTGAGGTGAATAGTTTCTGCAGTTGGATGATCTGTCTCCCTAATATAATTTTTACTTCATTTAGCAGAAGATTTAAGACATCTTCTATCTACAATTTCTTATGAAACCTTCTTTCAATTTACATGTAATAGCCAGCGTTTCAAAATGTCAAGATCAGCAGGAAAAGAGTACATTTTTCTAATGGAAATTATGTAACACCTGCTAGTAACAGCGAAAGCAAAAGGATGCATGTATCTACAAAATTCTTGCTTATTTTCTTCACAGCTCCTCAGGATTCTTCAGGTAATAATACCCTGACAGAGCAGCACCAGGTTATGAAACATCACTGTGCATCCTAGCCTACCATTCAAAACAAAACTCACTTTTTAATAGGGCTGGGTCATTAGTCTGCTGTAACTGGAGTCACTATCAGGGTCCTGTTAATAGTACAGCCAGGGCACTGTTAGCCAACATACAACAGCTGGCAGTGCAAAGTCAAATACAGTAAGCAGTGAGCTGTGAAGAGCCATTTATTCTATTTGCTTAATGACATGCTGAGCTTCTGGTACCTACTGGAAAGTGGCATCCCCTTTTCAGTACAGTTTGTGCTAGCTCTACCACTGTGCAACTTAATTAGAGAGCAATTTTGCATGAAATAGCTCTTGCGGCTTAGGCAGGGCTGGAGCACAGGTAGGTCAGTAGCTGCTGTGCCACTTGGAAAACCAGCGATGACAGCTACCATCAACCCAAAAATAGCACTGCTGGGGCAGCCTTCTGGTGGTAGTTGAATTATTCCACACTCTTATTTTACTTGTCATAAAGCAAAGCGGGCAAATATTTTTATCCAATGTGTCTCAGACTGTTAGACCCTTAAGCTGCCTGCCTGCACACACTTGATGTCTCAGACAGATGTAATTTCTAAGAAAGGAGCCATTTTACACATGAATATAGGACATATGGGTGTGTTTGTACACAGGCAAAATGCAACTTAAGATGCATGTGTCAGGCGTTCTAAAGCTCCTCCTGCTTTTTTAGTGCAGTGAGAAAACTCCATGTTTTATCAAAGCCTGACTAGACCAGAGCTAGGAGACAGGAGACTGTTGAGTTTTAAAACTGATAATCTAGCTGGACTTTCATGTTGGGTTCTTGACGGCAAGGTTGAATAAAGAGATGAACGTCCTGTTCAGTGAACACTGTATGAGCTCTGTGTGTCCAAATCACATACAGGGCACTCTGGTGGTGGTGACTAACAAGTATTACTTTGCCTGAGGGATGCTGCATCATGAAATCCACAAGAGGAATGCCACAAATTGAACTGACAAAGGCATGAAATTACACTACAGGCAATTTCTTCTGGTTGGAACTGAGGCATCTCACCAAGGAATTAGACCATCACTTTTTTGCTTAGAAAGAAAATCTCCTTTTCTAGGTCTGTGTATTTAAAAAACCACTCTGATTTGAGTTGGGTTTTTCTTTTGTTTTAAATACAGCACATGTTGTATGCTGCTTCCTGATTTCTTCCAGGCATAAAAATTGTCCAGTGGGACATGTACTAATTTTAAGTATATGAAAATCTTCCAGGAAGAACATGACTGGAATATTAATTTTAAGTAACAATTATATGCACATTTTCTAGCAGAGGTGACTATGGGAGCAGACAACAAAAGCATTCCTGATTCTCTGAAGTCTCTGTTTGTTGAGTCACACATGGAGAGGGAAGGCTCTCAGATGTGTTTTTAAGTAAACTATCACTGTCATATTCCCTGTGAGAAGGATTAAAAGTATCATTATAATAATAATGATAGCAAAGACAACAAAAACGATGGCCTGACCCACAGTTTTTTATGCCTGGATGAGGGCATAGAGGCTCGAGCTGTGAAGGGTCTGGTGAGTGATATGCTAAATATTTGTGCAGTACAGATGTGATCATTTGGTTTCAATACTGAAGCACTGAGTCCTTTGATTTGAGCAGCTGGAGACAAATCGCTAAGCACATTGACACGCACTGTATCTTTGTAGTAAGATCTTCAAAGGACTCCAGCAGGTTACTCTGCTTTTTCTCCTCTCAGCTTAACTCTAGCATTTTCGTAATCAGTCTGTGTTTTTCTGCATGGCTTTCCAGCAGATCAATTAAAGACAGATGCAAAGATGATTTTCAAACAGGCTGACCTACATGCAGTGCACAGGCTATGGGTGTAGACAGGGCTCCTCAGTTAAGTTTTATAACACTTTGAGAAGAACAGAGACTTATCCCAAACTTTCAATTATCCCTCAGAACTACAGAAGTATGTTGAATAAACTCAAAGGATGAATCTACTCTCTTTCCACCACTGCATTTCCTTCATTTTGTACTGACAGTCCCAGATGATGGTTATCCAGTTGAAAGACTTGTGCTCCCTACAAAACTGAAACTTTTTATCATCAGCTGGAGTATCGTCCTACCAGTTACCTCATTTTCACAGGATGTGTTTACTCTGCAGCATCAGATGGATGACATCCACATTTCCGCATTCCTATTTTTAATCATATTTACTAACATTTCAAGGTAAAACAGTAATCCAGGAGGAAACACCTAGACTGTCAGCAGATGTTATGCTTTTACCTGGTGTTTCTTGTGCAACACTTTGCAAAAAGTCAAAATTCATAGAATCATAAAATATCCTGAGTTGGAAGGGACCCAATCAAGTCCACAGCAACAGTTTATTCTATGGCTTCTCCATTATCATGGCAGTCTACTGGTTCTTGCTAATTACTTTTCAATTAAAATAGGTGATTCTCACTTAGCCTTCTTCCTCCATTTTGAGTTCCAAGATGATCGTTCCTCCCTTGGTTCAAGTAAAAGCAGCCTCAGGACTGCCCTGACTTGGTCTGCTGGTAGTTATGCAGGATCAGGGATACACCCTCCATCTGGAAGTCATTTTAGCAATCTTTGTTTTGCTCCTGCAGGGAGAGCATCAGCACAAATACCTTGAAAACTTGCACTAACCAGGACTTGGCACAGCAAAATTGTGTCTTCCGTAGGGGAAATTTTGACTGAGCATGTGCAAAGATTTCCTGCTTCTCTGCACTATCCCAACAGCACTCAACAGTGAATCACCGTAGTTTCACTTGGAAGGGACCTTTAATGGCACTGAGGTCAGCACATCAGCACATCCTTTCATATATAATAGTTTTACGACTATTTCTTAGTGGGAGAGAAAAAAAGAAAAAAGAAAGTGAGGAACTCTATGTCTTCTGCAAATAGTCAGCTCCTTGACAAACATGATGCATTGAACTACCACTATTACTGTCCCCATAAAAAAACCTCCTTTCTGATTCATCTTTCTGAGTATCCATTACTAATTCTCAAGAGTTAAAAAAATATTCTGCTGCTGCAAAAACTAAAATGCAAGCATATTAAGTGATTTCTTCCTCAGGGTCTGTTCTATTCTCTAGCTAATATTCAAATCACAAGCTCTTTATATCTTGTTCAGTAATGACCACCCACTAACCAATAATAAATGTCATTGTACCCTCTTCAGACCTGATTTGGATGCTGAGGAAAGGGAACTTGGCAGCCAGCAGCACTTTTTTTATTCAGACAGGATCAAGTTCCCTGGGGTTCCCTTGTTCAGCTCTCTGCTTCTTTCATCTTCTGCTCATACATGCAGTTCTTTCTCTGTCCTACAGAGGATCACCCTGTGCTAGTACTTTACATGAGTATAATCACAAGTTATAACAAAAAACAAACGGCATTTATTAAATCAGCAAAGTTCATTTCCTTGAACAGCATGTTTCTTACTCTGTAATCTGCTGTGTTTATTCACATCTTCATTGATGAATATTTCATTACTTCAGAACAGACTTCCTAGTCATTGTATCAGACTAAGCTCCATGCCAGTAAAACATTTAAGCAAGTGCAGGGCAGAATTTTAGGAGTGTGGATAATCCTATTGAAAGAACTGAAGCAGAATCAGCTGCACTATCAACATCTGCCCACAATGCAGAATAAGAATGTAGGAAAAATTTAATTTCTACCCTCGAACATCCGCAAAACACGGTCTGTTTTCACAGTACTTAACACACACATTCCTCCCCAGGAAAGGAGGTTGCACATTAATTGCCAGGAACTGTATGCCTAAAAATAAAGACACAAAAAAGGAGTCTTACGATACTGATGAAGTGAGAAGAATCTCAGAGCTTTGAGCTAGATTCTTGACGGCAATAGAGAGTGCACTAAGAATAGAGAAAGAGTAGGAGTAGTCAGGGCTGAAAAGTTTCTAAAGTGTTTTGATTGCCAATTTCTTCATGAAGCTCTTAATCAGGCTACCTCTTATGTGAGAAGGTTAAATATTCTGTGGAGCTTCAGTGTCTTGAAAGATAGTTGGGAAAAATCTAGTTCTGGCTTGCACACCATTCAGCGGAGAGCCAAAACATCAGTAAGAACTGCAAGCGTCTTGGATTAGTAAACAGAGAGTTGCTCTGGCTACAGGAATTATTTTAACAAAGAGACACAGTGAAATGTTAGAGCCAAGGCCAAAAGACACCTGTGAAGTGTCTCTCTCCCCATGCACAGCAATGCACAGTTTGAGAGGTACGTAACACAAGGATTTAAGAAACCCCAATCCTGCAAAAAGCTCAACCTTTACTAGGCAGGTGAAAAAAGAATGCTTGGTTAGATGAGTCAAAACCTATTCTGACACAGCTCAATCTGAATCTCTGTTCTCCAGAAGAATATACATATTATTCCAGAAACTGAATTTCATAGTCAGTCAAATCCTTGACATAAGAAAGTCACCATAAAATTTTTGATGAAACTCTGGAGTGCTCAAATCTAGAACTGGCCCTAAGAACTCACTAGGTCAGAAGGAACTACAGCAGAGCTTCAAACTCCTGGCCTTCTCAAAGATTAGCCAACACTAACACCATGGGCACCAGGATGCTGACACTACCTGAAGACCAGTGCTTAACTCTCTTTTTGAGAAGGCACATTGTTACCTGACCTGTGCATATGACTTGTTTTCAGATAGATCAAAGGGAACTGGGATTCTACATTGACAGATTTGGAGAGTAAACAAACAAACAAAGTGGACTTGACATAAGGACCACAGTAATGGAATAGGCAAGAATACTGGGGAATCATGTGCTCTTTGGAAGAAAAGGGTGTTGTATATGCCAGTACTGCAAAAATAAGCTCACAAGGCCAGTTCATGTAGCTGTATGGCCACTGTGGTCTTGAACAGCTCTTAGATGACTGAGAGTAATCACTTGATAGCCATTAACCTTAGAAAAGCAGTAAAATTGTTTTATTTTAAGACAGTTACACTTGTTCTCAACACCACTGATTTTCCATCTGGAATAGATATCCTCCTCCTATATCCTGTTCTGCGGCAAAAATTTGCGCTTGGAGCTAAATATATTATAAGATTATGGCTACAACTTGAAGACCTCTGTGAAGCTGCAGCATCCTAGGGCTGCCACACATCACCACCACCCTGAAGACAAGCAAATACATTTTCTACATAATCCTGTTTCACAAAATCCAGGAATGAAGGCACCCACAATACCACATGAAGGGACCATGAGCCTGCATGCCATACAGCTGACTGCTGAACAGAACCTGTTCACCTGTTCAGAAATGTCAATAGAACATAAGAAAGGTAATTTTGTGAGGATTATTATTTTAAACTGGTAATAACAAAAGCTGGAGTAGGTGGGGATTTCACTTTCGTTTCATTCTGGGTCACTAGTTTACAGCTTTCTGCAGTTCTGCTTCCCTACACTAGTCCAAATTTCCTTCCACTGAAAATGCTATGTCAAAAAGGCTGTTTTTGTCCTTTTCATGCCCTTACCTTCCCTTTATTTAGACAACTGATTCCTCTGTCCATGATAAATAAAATACTGCACGAACTCAACAGGCTTGTAGACTTCCCAGCTGTATTTCTGCTCTGAACTGTAGTTACTTGAAAGCATGATGGTACCACAGATAATGCTCAGATCTTCAGCTCCCAAAACATAAAAGGATTTTTAGGTGCAGAAACTATAATGCTCCACTGAGCAGCTCTCATTTCATGCCATCAGTAACCTGAGTTCCAGTTTTCCAGTATATTTATAAGTCTTCATTGTAGAAAGGCTGATGTTTAAAGAAGAAAGTTAAATCATTTATAGAAACAACTAAGTACAAACAAAAGTACCGTATTAAACATCATTCTCGTTACTCTTATTGTTACTGACAGCATTACATGAGAAGATGTAGTAACATTCCTAGATGATGTTCCAAGGCAATGAAACCAGACAAATGGCAAAGGTCTTATTGTTTTCAGCGCATCACAATGTAATCTTAAATTTAATTTTGTCTTACTGCTAATATTTAAACTCCTTTCTTGTCACCTAGAGACTTACAGCACTGCCACTGTGGGAGCCCATCATTTAACATTCCTCACAGAATTCATAGCAACAACTTGAGTCATCGCCATTCCGGTGACTCACTCCTGCCACTCGATATACATCACTTTAATTTTAAGTCACACAAAACCATCTGAGTGACAGCCAGCAGCAGCCCTATGATTTTCTGGCTTCTGCATCATTACATTTCTCTTCTTAGCACTTCTTAGTGCTCACATGTCTTCACTATATAAAAAAAAGTAATTTAAAAAGTAATTTCTATTAACATAACAAAAAAAAATCCAGATCCTTTACATGCATACAGAAAAAAAAAAGCACCTTTCCTCCTGATTGTTTCAAAGCACTGCAGAAATGATCATGAGAATTTCTCATTGCCATCATAAGAGATCTAAAGCTGATGCTTGCAAACAGTTTCCAGAGACTGACAATAACCCAAGCCCTAGAGGGGCACTTCAAAACATTGTAGAGGAGCAGTGTAAGCTCCCCACTTATGACAAGGCCTACTGCTTCCTTGTTTCATCATCTTCATGGCAAAAGAGGGAAAGAAGTAAATATGCAAAAATGACATCTAAGCTTAGCTTTCACACCAGAGCGATAGTAGTCTCCTAAATTTAAGTACATACCAAAGGTTTGTCTTTAGTGACACTATCTAAGACCAAGATAAGCACACTAATTAATCCTTCTCTGATGGTAGAGAGGTTCTTTAACTCGTAGAGGCTGAAAGTTGCACCAAAGTAGCTGGGAGGTGGAGCCAGGCATCCGTCTGCTTCCATCTACCTCTTTTTGAGGAAAGCATGAGTACACATGCCCGGTGTAATGACAGCAGTGGGGGCTTAAGTCAGCCCAGATGGGCTGGTTTGGGAAGCCAGCTGCCAGGGTTGAGATGGCCACCTGGAAACAAGCAGTGAATGAAGTAGGTGGAGAGGCAGCTATAAACATTCAGGAGATGCATGTGCTTTTAGCACCCTGAAACCTACTGCCATGCACCTTTGTGGTCACTTGATAATACACCCACAAGAGGTTCTGGGGTGTCCATCCACAGAGAGGTTCAAACCCCAGCTTGACACAGCCCTGCACAACCTGCTGTAGTTGGCTGCCCATTGAACAAGGTGAGACGATCTTCAGAGGGGCCTTCCCACCTCAATTCCTCTGAGAATAACTTACATAGTGCACACAAGTAGAGCATTGCCCCCGTGTACAAGGCCTCAAGAATACAACATGCAAACCCATTACATAGTCTTCAGCAGTAGTACTTAATTGTCAAAGGTATCAGTAACTGGTGTCAGCAACCCAGCAGGCCCTGCTAAATCAAGAGCTTCAGCTTCTACAATCTCATGGTTTGACTCAGGATTTCTTGAATTTCAAAAAAACCCACACAAATACTTAAATGAAACACTGAGGAACCAATTGGTTGGATTTGGCAGCTGGCACTAGAGACTACATTTCAATCCTATTTGGCATATTTTGTGATATATTTCAAAGCAGAGTAGCAAGATGAGACTTTCAGTAGATGGAGGATGTGTCTGCCTTTTGTCCTGTGGTCCTCCCCTTAGATAAAAATGAACAAGCATTGATTTCAATGGACAGTTTATACTTTCCAGGGATAAACTGGATAAATTTAATCTAGCTATAGATTGTCCTAAGAACACACTAACCCTAACTATTTCCTTTGTCTTGCTGCTCAAATCTAGATAGTGATGGTCACATTTAGGGACTGGAGAGCTAATGGTTCTTATTTTTAAGTTATTGACCTTATTAAACAGTGAGAACTTCTCAAAAGTTTCCCATAATCCTCTCACAGTTGTTTTCCATATGGTGTTAAAGAAAATTTTTAGTGCTACCGGGACCACTATGCAAGGCTAACATTTGCATGTGCAGGCAATGAAAAACATGCAAACAGTGTTTGGCTTTATTACCAAAAAGAGACTTGGCAGGATATTATCTCTCTTAAATACTGGCAAGAGTCAGGACATACCTGTGGGCATGTGTAAGAATGAAGAGATGGGTCCAGAGCAAGAAAAAGAGAGGTGTGGAAGGAGGAGAGAGGGATAGTTTATAGCCACAATTAACAAAATAACAGTTCCCATATCAATAACAGAGCACTAATTACTTCACAGGACTACTTCAGTGGCTCTAAAATTGCAGAATATTGCTATATTGTGTGGACAGTCAGAAGCCATTACTCTCATCACTGGCAATAACTGGGCAAACTGAGTTTAGGGAACTCTGCCAAGAGTGAAGGGAGCAGATCTCTCTCATCCTTTTCTTTTTAAGAATTATGTGTGTTGTAATAGACCTTAAAGATCATTCAGCTCCAACCTCCCTTCACTGCAGGGGCAATTTGCTCTAGACCAGGTTGCTGAAAGTCTCATCTAACCTCACTTTGAACACTTTCAGGGATGGGGTGTCCACAGTTTCTGTCCCAGTGCCTCACCAGCCTCACAGTGAAGAATTTCTTCCTTATATCTCATCAAAACCCACTGTCTGACAGTTTTAAGCCATTCCCCCATGTCTTATCACTCCATACCCTTGTAAAAAGTCCCTCTCTAGCTCTCCTGAAGGACCACTTTTGGAATCAATCCAACAGGTCCAGGTTCTTATTATGTTGGGAATCCCAGAGTTGAACACAGTAGTCTAGAGATGGGGTCTGATGAGAGTGGAGAAAAGAGGGAGAGTCACCTGTATCCCTTCCTCATACAGAGCATTGTAGGAGGCCCCTCTGTACACACAAGCACAATCTTTGGTCTTCTGCTCAGTCTCCACACCACGATAGCCACAAAAAGCACCACATCATCTTTTAAGTACCGAAGCTTCACTACCAATTAAATTCTCCATGCTGAGCCACATGGGAAGACAAAATAGCAAAACCTCTTCGTCTTCAGCTTCCTGAAGTCAAAACCTGAGTAAAGTCTGACATGTTACTGATTACTAAAAATTATTAGAAAAGTTTATACATGATATTATTGTCTACAGGTTTTCAAGTTAAATTGACTTTGCAGATCAGGGAATATACAGAGATCAGAATGACCTTAAAGTTCACTCAGGCAAGTGACCTGTCTTCAGGAGGCACCTTGTCTGGGTGGAAGCGAAAGAACAATGCTCACAGAGACAGTTTTAGAAGCACTGGGAGCACATGAAAAGGAGCCAGGCTGATGGCTTCTATTCTGAACAGCATGTCTGCAGCATATTTTCTAAACAACATCAAGTCAACTTTGCCAATTATACAAGTCCAAATAAACATGAATAAAAGACTACTTTTATAAAAAAAACTAATTGGAAATTCTTTTAAAATCCTCTACCCTTACAACTCTGACATGCTGAGAAATAGTTCCTATTACAGCTTCTTTCGAGGATTTTCTAAAGCACTAATCATAGACCTAGCTGATACCACTTAAGTGAACAGAAGTTTCATTTGTTAGGCTCATGCCTACCATTGAAAACCACGAAGTTGAAAACCCATCCCCTAAGTAATAACAAAAAAGTAACAGTACACATTCAATAGCAAATTGGTACAATAAAGAATACCCAGAAGAAAAAATTATGGTTGAATGGATACTGTAAAAAAAAGAGAAGTGACAGTTTAGCAAGCAAATTAAATGGTGAATGCCTGAAGAGCTGATTTTTCAGGATTTCCATTGCATGGTTACTGTTGTAACTTGTACTTGTGCAAGAGAAATTGCTATGGTTGAAATCCAGCTGCTGAAATCTTAAACCCAGCAGCTTTCAGAGGCGAGAACAGCCACAATTAACTGGATCGGGAACTGTTGCAAGAGCATTCCTTGGGTCACAGTTCAATGAAATACTTAAGTATAGACAAGCTTTTAAGCTTACATTTATGACTTTAGTTGCTTTAACTGGGACAGAGTCAATGGATAAAAGCAACGAAATTCTCTTGAGTGAGGATATGGATGTACAAAAAGAAGTGTAAAAGCTGCAAGTACAGCTTGTTTCAGTTTTGGGAAACAATGTTTGTACATCAATAACAGTGTCCCACTGTATGATTCATGCTTTTACATATGTTTGGGAAAACAATCGCATACAAACAAAAACACTCATATATACCTTTATACAATGTAATGCTGCCTTCTGAAGTACAGAGAAGAGCCCAATGCTTTTGAACAAAGCAGAGAATGAATAGGTCAAACATCAGCTAGGCTACATGAGCAGAGAGTCGGACACAGTGATCTCTTTCAAAGCCCCCCCTAGTCTGATCCTTTGTTGATGAACACAAGTATGAACTTCGTTGATGCTGACAACTCTTTGAAATTAAGTGTCAGAGCAGCCATCCTCATGTTGCCCTTGCTGTGGCTTTAGGTGTTCATAGGTTCCAGAGTAAGGTAATCCAATTTAAATACAAGATGACACAGGATTTTTTCCCTCCTAGCTGTAAGCTTTTGAACCCTCCCCAGGTAGTCCAGACAACTGATGCAGCAAAACCAGCTGGGACCTATTATTTTACTATTATTTTACTATTTTTTTTCTGTGCAAGCCCCAGTTACAGATAGAGTGAGGAAATAGGTGGACTTCATGCATGAAACAAATGATGTCTGACCATACAAGGCAATCATATTCCTGAATCTGGAAGGCTCTCTTTCACAGCCATCACCCTCTCTCAAATGACAGCCTTTATCAGATACAAGTTTTTGGTCAGAGTGCAAACAGCATGTATTTTCAGTTCATCAGCACTCTAAGTCAAAAGTTTTTCATTACAGCCTCCTCCTATTTTGGATATTCTGCTTTTCCCACCATGTTCTGGAAGGTCTTACAGTTCTAAAATTTTCACAAATTTTAATCGAGCTGCGAAAGAGCAAAATAGTGTTTTCCCAGATTTAGAAGCAGTATGGCAAACCAACTTCAAAGAAGATCATGTCCTGCAAGTATAGAAATATAATTTTTAAAGCTAGCCAACTTTGAGCTTTCCATGTCAATTAAAGTAACAGATGTCTCACGCCCAGTCATGGAGCGCAGCAAAGTACTTGTATAACACCATAATGAAAAAAGATAACACAAGAGTAGGCACTTTCATCACCAAGAAGCTTTCAAAATACCTGGAATTCAGACTGTGGGTAGAGGGAGATTATGTCCAGAAACTGATAACATTGAACTGCAAAGCATATAGTTTTGATGAATCCAGAGCTGCCCAAGGCCTGCAACACACAAGCTGACTGAAGATATTTAGTAGCTTTAATTGTCTAAGCCATCTTCTTTGATCAAGTATATTTCCACAGCACAAATTCCCTGCCACTTCATCAGAAGATTAAGGAGTTTGTCTGCACAAAGGCTGCAATTCTGCAGGAAAAAGTCCAATGGACTGTTTGGGGAAAAGTGAGCTCTCCACTGACCATGGAAGCAGCCTCAGTATTGGTTTTTAGCATCTATTGCTGAATATCAGCAACACTACTTTATTCCTATTTGTCCTTGTAAAAAAAAAAATTGATTTCACTTTTACATATAGAAATGTCCTATCTGACAGATGACAAATGCATACAGTGATAAAAACCAGATTTGTGCAAAGAAAAGGAAAAAAAAAAGGAAAAAAAAAAGAGCTGTTTGTGAATCAGTTCAAATGTTCTGCCTGACAATTCTACTAACTCTTGTTCAAAGGTTGTTTCTCTAGCTTGTTTGGAAATGTCTGCTGTATTTGCTAGCAAATGCAAATAAACCTCCTTGGTTTGCTCAGAAAATAAAATTTTGTTTAAAAAACAGAGAGGAAAACTGGTTAAACTAAAAGTTTCAGCACAGTCTATAAAATAATTTCAAAATTTATTGTTTCAGACAAAAAGAAACAGATTTAAGTTTAGATTTAAGTGTGTTCTCTCAGGGAAGTGGGAACCCATCTGACAGGACGACACACAAATATAAATAAAGTACAACTGATTTGTAGCGACAGATATCAGGCAAAACGCAAGCTCTAGTCAGCATTTGAACACTTTTTATTTGAGCTTCCACATGACAGGGTGGTCACTATTTCTTGGAGTTTTCTTTTGATGGTGATGGTGGGCTTTTTTTGTTTTATGCACTGATTGGTATTATCTCCTTTCCCCTCTATCAACCTCTATGCATCTCTACTCATCCCTGGTGAGGCCACATCTGGAGTGCTGTGTCCACTTCTGGCCTCCTCAGTTCAAGACAGACAAAGAGCGACTGGAGCAGGTCCAATGGAGGGTCACAAAGATAATCAGAGGTCTGGAGCATCTCTCTTATGCTGAGAGGCTGAGGGAGCTGGGCCTGTTTAGTCTAGAGAAAAGAGGACTGAGAGGGGATCTCATTAATGCATATAAATATCTCAAAGGCAGGTGCCAAGAGGATGGTGCCACTCTTTTCAGTGGTGCCTGGTGACAGGATGAGGAGCAATGGCCATAAACTGAAACTTGAGAAGTTCCACCTCAACATGAGGAAGAACTTCTTCACTCTGAGGGTGGCAAAGCTCTGGAACAGGCTGCCCAGGGAGGTTGTGGAGTCTCCGTCTCTGGAGACATTCAAAACCCACCTGGAAGCGTTCCTGTGTCACCTGTTCTAGGTGACCTTGCCTTGAAAGGGGGTTGAACTGGATGATCTCCAGAGGTCCCTTCCAAGCCCAACCACTCTGTGACTTTGTAGTCTACCTCAAGATTACCCACATACAGAATTACCTTGAAAACTAAACTCTAAAAGCCACTTGAAAGGAGAAAAGTCAGGGATGCATGGAAACCAGCTGTATTCTATATTCTTTTAGGTTAAGAAAAAAATTAATGAAAGGCTTCAAAGACACCCTGGGAGGTTTAATAAGCACTAAAATATATATGCAAAGAAATGTAAGTATATGGAAGGTATTCAACACTCATTTCACAAGAGATGCATCTATTTTTTCTTTAGATGACTGGCTCATAAATCAGCACTATGCTTCAGGAAACCACTCAAGGACACCACATCAATTTTTAAATGACTACAGGCAAATATATGCTTTGCCACATGGCAAGTTTTGTCAGAAAATATTCAGGTTGATATTTTCAGAGCTTACTGTCAGTATGAATTATCAGCAATACACATTACCGCAAATGTTCGATTACACTAAATATATGACTAATTTCTTATTTGATGGAATGGCCACACAGGCATTCCTTAATATGGGATCTGCTACACTGACAGCAGATGGTGGTACCTAACTTGTTTGCGTTTGGTAACAGGGAAGTATTTCTTTTCTAAAAAGAGGTTTTGTGAAGAGAAGTATGTTTCCCTTTTCCATCTCTAGAATGGTTCTCCAAAAATGACACACTCTTCCACTGCAGTCACATCCAGTGATTAAATCTCATTAAATGCACACAATTGAAATAATGAACTAGAGGGTACCTGGCTGAGTATTAATTTCCAAAATCTCTCCTTCAGAAATAAAAATAATTTCCTGGAAGTTCATGTTCTTATGGCATTCTGAGGAACCAAACTCCAGAATAACAAAAAGAGAGGAAACCTCTCCCCACTGCACAGAGGTACTTGAACTTCAGATGCAGTGCAAGGCTGCAAACACTGCACCAAGCTGAAATGAACCCTTACCTAGCAAGAGTCTTCCAGCAGAAACCCTCACCAGGTAGAGCAATGTCTCAAAGGCTCTATCTCTCTTAAAAACTACAATTAAGGCTAGAAATGGCATTTCAAGGACAGCGTCATAGATTGGGAAGGATTTGAGGATGTATGTGAACGTATGAATGAGAGTATGTTTTTTCATATATTCAAGATACGTTTGTACAGCAAAACAGCAGATTAAATTCCAGGTCTAAAAGATTCTTTCTGTGTTTCTCTTGTCTGGTTGAATACTATTTTTCCGTGGCAATGGAGTGGAATCCAACATTAGCTATCTTATGAAGCAGCATCAAAAGAAAAGCATGACATTAATAAAGTACAAGGATAATTAGATGATGCTTTACCAAGTAGTAAAGACCCATAGGAAACAGCACAATGTTTCTGTTTTAGCTGAACCATACACCACCAAGACCAAAAGAAACCCCAAAAGCCAACACTGCTTTACCTACAAATGAATTAATCATAAGCCTAATCCTTCAAGGATTTTTTAAGCTTATCCTTAGGGTAAATACTCATATTTCATTCACAAGGCTGTTGAAATACAAATAAAGGCACTTCTCCTAACTGGTAACCATACTGGCCTGAGAGATGGCGAACTATGACTGGCCTGAAACTCCATCTTCTCTCTCCTCACTTCAGACTATTCTTGACTAAATCATCAAAACTTAATTCTATATGTGCACACTAGGGCTCTCCTAAGAGGCCACTTATTTCTGCAGGAAGGAGAATGAACATGTTGTTCTGACTCTGTTGTTACGCTGACCTCTTCCAGCAGAGCAGCAGCTGAATAGCTGTGATTGGGGTCTTCATTGCTTCAGCTTTCAGCCTCCAGCCAAAGCAGTTGAAAGGTGGCAGAGCAACATGAAACTACGAATGCACTAGCTGAGAACTAGGAAGTAGAAAGAACAGCACAGGCCTGGCCAGGGATTAGTATTCAAATACAATACAGAGAATTTAAATGATGCTCATCAAGATCACTTACTGGATTTTCAGTCACTTTACTTGCCAAGAGTAAACAACTCCCTGGAGACACCTTAAAAACTGCACTCAGAAGAAAGCCAGAGCAGGCTCCTGCTGATGCCAAAGTCTGTGGGGTTCAGGACCACTGGTATTCATTAGACAGTATTTACACCAGGCTGGAAAATGCATGAACTTCATTTTCTTTCAGCTTTGAATAGAACTGATGCATTGCTATCCCCCATTCTGGATTACTCAGTAAAAGACCAACCAGATCTATCAATCATGTCACTCACTAAGAAATCTTACCTACAGACCAGCAAGGCAGAGAGTGGAAAAAACCAGATAATTTTAACATTAGGGCTTGCATTATTTACAACTCCCTCACACCGGGTGCACAATAGCTTTGCTCACAGGCGTTCCTTTTCATTGACACAGATCTAAACAGGAAAGGAAGTATCGCTGCTTTTCAGACAAATATTGAGGGACACATATTCTCTTGTTTTCAAAGGATAGCTCCACATAGGCAGCAGCACAGAATGGCATCACAACAGGGAAGCCCTGAAGGGCAGATTCCTTCCCTGACACATGGCTGGCGCTGAGACATATAAGTGACCTCAATACTCCTCAGACTAAGCATCTATCTATCCCAGCAGGACACACATCCCAGCAGGAGGACAGCTACTCAGCAAGGTCCAGACTGACCACATGAGCAAAACAGGTCTTCTCATCCTGTGAAGCAGAAAGGTGAAACAGTGATCTTGTGCTTTGGGAGGCACGCTGCTGAGTGCCTTTCCCTCCCATCTTCCCCAAGACAGACCAGCAGCACAACAGAGCTGGGTTTCGAGGCAGAGTTCGGTTCTGCAGCACCTCCTCATTTGTGCATTCTCAACGCCATTACCTGCTACTTGGAGCATGTTACCTTTGGACTCATCATAAAGCCTCATATTTCGAGGATTACCAGTTTTGTGGTGGATCATATAATAACTAATCTGTGCAGTAGTGATAGAAAAATTCTGCTTTAGCTCTTTTTTGTCTTTTAAACAGCATTAAAGCGAAAAGCCAAAAGCCCTCAGCATACATTCTACATTCTCAGCTTTAGGTGAGAGCTTTCTTCTCTCTATTTCTCCCCACAAATGGCTTTGGTTTTTTTTAATGTTTACATTGGATTAAATGAAGATAACTGTAAATACAAATCTGATGATTAGAAGTGGTTATTTTTTTCTTCTTCTCATTACTGTTCTGGGTCTTAAGATCCTAAGTTGTTTTATGAACACTGGAGCAGGAGCACATTAAAAATTTAAAAGGTAGACAAAAATAAACAAAGAATTGAAATAAATCTTGTCATTTCTTTATTACTCATAATTACTTAAGCTTAGTATCTGTCATTCTTTTTTAGATAGAACATTAACTTACCCTTCAAACTCCACCACTAACTCTAGTCTCTCTGTGAAAAAGGAGATCCTGAGTACAAAGGCAAAGCTTGGATCTCCAGTTTCATCTTCACCTCTTACCAGCATGCAGAGTATTTATGGCAACATTTGGCTTTTTTGTTTCTTGGCATTTAAGATTCTAGTACTAGGCCCCCTGCTACTCCATTAACTGCCAGATAATGCATCATTTGACAGTCATTACTATTTTAAAGGAACCCTGCTGGAATTCTGACCTCCACTATTATTTTCTTAATAATAAATATAGTTTTGAATGTGCATTAATATTTGGAGCTTAAAATCTTTGAGAATGTGTCTTTAAATGTGAAGGGGCTTAAGACAGAAGATATTCCATATGTCATAGACTGGCTTTTTCATTCAATACTTCAGTGACAAATCATTTGTGCTAGATTCCTCCCTCATCCCTCCAAGTCCTTCTACCCACAAAGTCCACTTCCCAGAAGCCATCCCAGTTCAGATCCACAGCACCAAAAAGAAAGAAGCAAATATGAACAAGCATGACTGTCACACTTTCTGCTGATTTTCTATCCAATTCTGCCAAACTAACCAACAGTGGCCATGCCCAAACCCCCAAGATGTTAGTATGCTTCCATGAAAGCATGCAATTAATAAAACTACATGCAGGTCTCCTGGTGAAGAGCAGTGTTGAATTAGGGAGCTGGATAGGCTCTTTCATAAGATTTTGAAAAGCAACCATACACCAAAGCATGCTCTCTGCCACACTAAGGCTACAATGGAGTTTCTAAGTATTGGGTACCAAGCCCAAATTAAAGCAACCAACTATCTATCAGGAAAAGAACTCACCATTGCATGTATTTTAAATAAGCTTCTTGCTAGGAGCTTTTTGACTTTTGGACATCACGTGGGCCACATTATTCTAAAAATACAGAGGTAAGGAAAAACAGAATACAGAAGCATTGAAAACTGAATCCAACACTACCACCACTCACTGTAAGCCTGATCTAGGAGAATCCAGACCAAGCCCCCACTGCTATACAAGTTTAAGCTTCCAGGCTCATGATTTGCCCAATGAAACAGAATCACCTGCTAGCTGCTACATCCATTTATTTTGCTCACCTCCATGAATTCAAAAGACCCAATGTTTTAAAGATGTCAATCAGCAATGAAGTAATCATCCTGCACTCCAAAAGACCACAAAGAACTGTTCTAATGACCCACAGAGATCATGTTGTTCTATCATTTTGCTGATCTTCCAATGAGTATGACCAATATTTTCTGCAACAATTAAGAATTACAACAGTAACAACACCCTGAATTATCTGCCCCTAAGACACTCACACTACAAAAGAACAAGGGCTCAAGGCTTCAGAACAATACCTCAGAACGCATTCAGTGCATCATTTGTCAGTATCAACAGAGGATCCATCTAACGCTGCAGTGTTTACTAATATTTCAATATAATCAATTATTAGCCAGCACTTCTAGGATGAGAAACACTAGAAAGTGATTTTGTCACCTTGCTGGTACACTAGTGTGATAACACAATGAAGTATATAGTTCACCAGCACCCTTATCAGGCCAGAAAATTCTCTTTCTAGTGCATGCACCATGAGGTCATGCACTAGAAGCAAATGACTTTCCAGAGGGCATCCCAAGCACAGTAGTAAGGCTGAGGTGAGTAGTTTTCCTTGGGATATAGTTTTTCCTAGATAGAAATACATACATTTCTCAGATGTGTCAGATGAGCCATGTGTGCTCTGTGGAGATGCTCACTGAATGCAAATAAAAGTGTATAGACTTACAGATATCCAGGGACTGGATTATACTACTGCTCTGACTGGGTTGCTTCAGATCTCCAAAGACCTGGCAAATGTTTGGCAGATTTGGCTTTCTTGCCCATAGAAAAACTGTCTATGAGCAGAAATCACAAGCAGCCCAGCACATCTGGCAACCACAAGTCTCTAACTTGAGAGCTGTTATGAGGCTGTGTGGGCCATCAGCCCAAGGCAGGTGGAAGACACCAGGCAAAATCAGTGGTATACCATGATGAGGGAACTGGGGAACCCTCCTGCACTCCTAGAACTGGTACAGCCCAGCCAAATATTAGGGTGCACATCCAACACACACACACACCTGTGACCCTAGTTTCCAAGTTGGTTTAGTAAACCCAATTCGACCCAACTGTAACTAATGGTGCAAGCAGGGAAAGCATGAGGCTCTGAAGAATATTTATGAATAAGAGCAGTAGGAACCACTATTTGAGTTGATGTGATGAAGGCTTCCCCTTTCTCTCCAATGTCTGATCCCTACAGGCTTCTGTGCATGGACACAGCATGGCTCTAAACACAATACTTTGTAGAATCACAAACAGTTCTGAAGAGGTGTGCCAGCCCCTCAGGGTCTTGCCAGCCCCTCAGGGTCTGTGCCTCTCAAGGCAAGGCAGAAGTGCTAACAGCAAGGTATGAGAAGAACATCGTCTACTCTGCATCCTGCCAACACTTTTACTGAGACCGGTGCTGGTTTACTGTTTTCTGAAACATACAGACAAAGCAAGAAGGTGCTGAAATTATTAGGCACCTGGACAAGCTTGTAAAGTGAGTTCATGGGAACCTCACAAGGTCCAGTGCAAAGTGCTGCACCTGAGCCAGGGCAACCCCAAATATCAATACAGGCTGGGGGATGCAGGGAGAAGGACTGGGAGAAGGACTTGGGGGTACAGATGGGTGAAAAACCATGTATGACCCAGCAATGTGCACTTGCAGCTGAGAAAGCTAACTGCATCCTTTGAGCTGCATCAAAGCAGTGTGGGCAGCAGGTCAAGGAAGGTGATTCTCTCTACTCCACTCTCATGAGACCCCACCTGGAATACTGCATCCAGCTCTGGGGTCGTCAGTACAAGAAAGACATGGACCTTTTAGGGCATGTCCAGAGATAGCCGAAAAAAATTGTCAGAGAGATGGAAAGGCTCTCCTATGAGGAAAGGCAGAGACAGATGGGGTTGTTCAGCCTGGAGAAGGCTATTGGGAGATCTAATGGCAGCCTTTTAGCACTTACAGAAGGCTTACACGAAAGGTGGGGACAGACTTTTTAGCAGGGCCTCTTGTGATAGGACAAGGAGCAGTGGTTTTATACTAAAAGGGGGTTGATTTTGACTAAATAAAAGGAAGACATTCTTTACAATAAGGCTGGAGAAACACTGGGACAGGTTGATCAGAGAGGTGATAGATGGATGCCCTATCCCTTGAAACATTCAAGGCAAGACTAGATGGGGCTCTGAGCAATCTAATCTAGTTTAAGATATCCCTGTTCACTGCAGGGGGGTTAGACTAATTGATATTTAAAGGTCCTTTTCAACCAAAAATTCTATGATTCTATGATAGTCTCCAGAGACCAGATTTTTCCTTTGCAAATTAGAGATGAATTCAGAACATACTTCTAATGTTTATTAATGATGAATCATGATGCATCAGTGTTTTCCTGAACTGGGTCCTTCCAGAGTCACAGTAAGCCATTTGTGAGGCAACAGTTCTTTCCCATGGCTCCAGAACTGTAATAGAGTATGTATCTATTTGAACAAGGATGCTGTAATGTTGATCTATCAGAAGCTATATTATCTGTGCAATAGAAGCTCAATTTGCAGAAAATTTAAATACTAACTGCACTGATCGTCAAGCTAAAGTTCCTGTAAGACATTTCATTAATATCATCAAAGAGTATTTCAAATATGATGCAGCAACTCTACTTTACAGAGAGACTAATTAAATATAGAATCTAGTTACCGTTGTACCAGTGAACCTTAATTACCCTGCAACCATTTAAGGGTTGTTTTGGGAGACTTATTCTGATAGAGTGCAAAAAGTAAGCAGAGCTGCAGATAACTATTCCCTACCCATCTGGGACTAAAAATCTTATTATATAAGAGGGCTGTAGGATAGACATGTTATTTAAAAGAACAGGAAAACAGTCAGAGGTACTTTGCTGAACACTTCATTTGTTTTCAAGCTACTGTGAACTACTTGAAAACATCTTTAAAAGGAAACTTCCCTGCTCCTATTTTGTACTATTTTCCTGAAAGGAGAGAGAGGAGAAAGAAGCCTGAAAAAAATTCTAAATACATAAATTTTACTTAATTATGAAGACACCGGAAAAAGTTTCTAAGGTGAGGTGCCTGTAATAGTAATCACAACACAAATCCTCACAGGATAAATCATGTAAGCGCAGCAACAAGATGTGGCAATGACATAAGAAACTTCTGGGCACGAAATGTATGCTTCATTCTTTGCTCTGAGGCCAGCGTAGTTTCAGGGTACTGTTGAGCCAGTACACAAGGGGTTGAAAAGGAACCCTTACTGGAGGTTTTTTTCTTTATCCAGTATGAATACAGAGGAATACCGTTACAGAGGAACTCTGTTACAAACACGTTCGTTCTCCAATCTCAGAAGAAAGATGACTGTGACACAGACTTCCAAAGGGAGGATAAGCCCTTCAGAGACAGTATCCCCCTTACCACACAGAATGGCACATAATTAAGGAAAAGGATTCCTGAGGGAAAAGCATTAGAGGACTTTGTCAGAAGAAGGAGATTAGCACTCAAGGTTTTCATTTGCAGATGAGAATAAAAACTGCTAAGGATATACTTAAATACCTGTGCAGCTGGACAGCAAGGTGCAAAAAATATATCAAGAACAAATATCTTTGTCTCACATAAAACACTCTGTGCATAGAGATTTATAGAAACTGGTTTGGCAATGTCCTATGGGAAGCAATGTGAGATACTACATTGAAAAAATACAGTCCTCTAGGCAGAAAAGCCAAAAAACAGCACATTCGGTTCTAGCACAGAGGAACACCTTTCTTCAGTCCAAAAACCTTTTGCAGGGAAAAAAAAGTGCCTGAACGGTTGAAACCACTTTCGCGACTCTTCCCCTTACACTGCAAATACCCGTTCTTCCCAGAAAATGTCTCAATTGAAATTTGGAAAGGAAAAATCATCAGCAAATACAATTATTAAGCTTACTTATTAAAGCCCCTGTGTTTGAAGAAAGACACAATACAGGTCCTCTTCACCATCCTAATCCTTTCCTTCTGTATCCTTTCAAGGTCTTCTGAGCTTCCTCCTCATGGAGGTTGGAAATTACTTTTCCTGGAGTCATCAGGGTACATTTGAAGGGGAAAGACAACAGATACGTTCTTGTAATCACTGAATGATGGAGTCATGTTAAGGGGTCATGCTGTAGCAGCAGGAATATCATCCCTCCCAACTAATAAAACAAATAGATGAGGGCACCTTTATATACAGTCCTGGATCTTTTTCTAAGATAGCAAACCAGCTAAACCAAAACATAAAAATTGGTCTAAACTACTAAGAATACCTTCTTCAAGATTCAACCTACATTTCCTTGCTTAATCCTCTTTCAAAATCTGTCTTAAATGAAGTGTAAAATCCTAAAAGGGGTAAAACAGCCAGTTCCCACAGGCAAACCACCCACAACATACCATTCAACAAGGGAAATTGGCCATACACGAGTGGCTGCAGTACACTAAAGCTCGCTTGCACACATACACATAATCACAGTCTCACGTAAGTGAACCAAGACCAAATGTTCTCTAACACAGCAAAATAAAGTTGCATGGGAGTCAGATGTTTTGAATGATGTTCTGCTAAAACAGATCTGGATTTTATGTATGGCTAGTACTGTCACCATATTCACTTCTTCAGTACATGCCTCTACCTCTCGCTGACAACAATCTTTTTCTTTCTGTTGCGAGTGGTAATGAAAGCTAATGAATGCTGCCTTATTAAACACACTGATATACAGTTGATACAATATTTTATTTTAGCAACAGAGGGAAGAATGAAATTTAAATGTGTAATGTGTCTCCAAAATGATAAGGAAGCAGGCTCTGCATTTTCCTCCCTCTCAACACCAGGTGCTTCTTTAAACCAGAATTGGCTACAAATGTCAGTAAGCCTTGCCAAAAGCCACAGAAGAAACATATCCTGAAATGGCACCGATGCAGGAAGGAACACCTATCACTGCTTGGGACCTGTCCACTTGCCACTGACTCACATAATTGAGAGAGCAAGTTGCACAACTTCTAGAGCGATCCCTCTGCTGCCCACTTTAAGCCTTTTAGACTCATGCTGGTTAACAGATGGTCCCTGCACGCTCCTCCTCAGGCTGCTGACACACACCTCTAGGTATATATACAGCCACTTTGGTGGGTACCTGCTAACATCATGTTTCTGCTGCCTAGGGCAGCACTAACTGTGAGCAGTTAAGTTTAGTAAGCCCTGACATGTTTTAATGACAACCCATGTCCTGCGTTGCCTTAATTTTGGTGACTGTTTCCCCTGGTTTCCTACTATTCCGTCATGAAGCAGGTTAACAAAAAGCTGTATTCCATCTGTGCAATGATACTTCCCAACCAAATATTTTTACCACTCTGCCCTTGGGTCTCCTTTAATATTGACAAAGCTGTTAGACCAACTGCTTCCAGAGGGGAAAGCTTGCAAGGTTAAACTCCAAGGTTATTCAGTGATGCCCATCTGGTTTTCTTTAAAAAATAAATAAAATTTATCAACTAATTAGCTCAAAAATATTATTTGAAGCAATCTTATAAAATTTATCTCACAGAATGGTTTGTTCTTCTGAGCCTTGAGATAAGACTAAATTACAAATCGAGTTTTATTGATTTCTTCTTGCCTTATAATTATAGGCTATCATTTTACATGTAATTAGTTAGCCCCAGTTAATTTTTTTGTATTAGCTTTGAAAGATTTTGCTGTTCTTCCACACAGAGAAAATTAAAATGATCAATTGCTTTTCATTTTTTTTCTTGGCTATCTCAACGTAGTAAATAATTGTGAAAAAAAATTTTGAAAAAAGTAATTTTTGAAAAAAACATTTAATGATTTTTGGAAAAACATTCAGCACATCTAAAAAGCACCTTAATGTGTAGTGTAAGTCATAAAGGATGATGAACAAAGAAAATGTTAAGACAAAATTAAATTGTTCATGAATGGATGAACATGATAAACTGCTTTAAATATAAACAATGACTATTCATTAGCAGCTTAATGCAGTTTATTCCTAACTCTCCACCTCGGTATTTTCAATAAACCACCTCTATCCACAACCAGAAGAGCAGTCTCTATGCAGAGAGGAGTGATCATTGCTCTGGGGAATGATTGCCTTAGCTGGGTTCATGGAAGCACCATGTGGATTAATAGCTCTTTACCAGAGCTCCTAAGGATGCACAGTGACCATTTAAAGTTACAGTTCCCAACTTAGTTTTAAATGCTGGTATGGCATCTCTGCCGAGACAGCAGGCACAGCCCTCAAGAAGCTGCAGGCCAACATATTGCTGCAGCCCACACACATAGCCCTGATAAACACCAGAGAATGGAAAAGGCAACAGGAAAAGAGAGATGCCAACAACGACACAACCCCACAGAAGCCAGGAGCTGAGACCTCACATGAGAGAATCAGCTACTGACCTCTTCCCCAGCACACTGCACAACATGACCTTCACACCCACATGCTCCTGCAACTGAGGCTGGGCATGTGGAAGAGCCATTCTCCTCCAAACATTACAGATCCGTCATGCACCAAGCACAGCCTTGTCAAGGTCTCCACATTTGTTTCTAGCACTTCTGTAGTGCAAGAAAACAGAGAAAACAGAAAAAAAATATTATGTACGAAAACTGTTCTACCAGTGATCTCAGCAAGGAAAACAAAGGACCATTACAGATGTCAGATGGGAGTAATCTTTTTCTCAAGGAATATTGCATTATAACTATTAATGTCCCATTTCTTCTTAACTGGGGGGATATTTTCTCTTCTGAGAGAGGTTCCTATGGTTTACAGCAAAGCTGTAGCAAAATGGGACTAGCTTAAAGGGAGTCTTTTAATGCTGTTTCTGATGGCTTAACACCATTGTAACACTTGACTGACTGAGGGAACATGGGAACATCCTTCCCAAGGACAGGCACCCCAGTCAGTTCTCAAATCTGTCAGTAGACTCCTTAGCCTTTTACCCACAGAACAGAAATAAGTACACACTGGTAGACAAACGCCACAGTCAAAACAGGGCCTCTCAAATTTGGGGCATCAAGCTTGAGTCAAGCTTTAAACAACTTTCCAACATTTTAGCAGAGAATTAGATTTAGCCCTGATGAAATTTCTCTTTCATTTTAATAATACATCAAGTATTTAATTTGCTTATAAACTATTAACCAGATGTCTGTCTGTCCAAGTACAGTATCCACTAACCGTAAAAATGACATTGCAACATAAATTATGCACAGCAAGAATATTCTGATTAACCAAAACATGCACTGCAGTTGTTATCCATCACAGTTAAAATGACGTGTGTTCATACAGTATACAAAAACACAAGTATATGCAAACTCTTGCCACATGTTTCCCCAGTCTTATGTACTCCATAACCAGAATGAAACCACAGTGAATCTGGAATGCAGAAGAAACATGAGCATTTAAGTTTTCAGCTCTGCCTCCCTATTTTCTTGCTAAATTTGCTACTGATTAAATTCTTGTTTGGATGTCATCCTCACATTCTTATACACTAAACCAGAATTTCCAGATATGAAAATTATTACAGAGTTTGCAGTAAAGGCACTAATTATCTTATTTTAAATATTCAGGAACATTGTCTGTACAATGAAACTTAGGGATGGTGACCATACATTGAGGGTCTAGCCATGGCTTCAGCATATCAACACAAAATAAGACCACCAATGCATTATAAATGAAGGCAACAGAATTGCACGATTAAAAATTGCTATTGCATGGTTATAAATAATTTTATCCTAATAGTATTCTGAATGAAGAAAACATTTTAGTGAACTATATCAAGAAGTTGGATTACCATGTAAAATGCATCACATTCATATGGTGAAAATGTTAAAAGTGACATTTTTTGCACTTTATCCATGAGAGATACACTGTCATGAAGATTCATCACCAAGAAGGCATGATGGCAGCCAAGTTTTATTCCACTATGGAAGTATAACATTTCACACTGACTCTATGGTCTAAAGCAGAAGCACAAGAAATAACTTCTAATAACACAATATTTGATTAACATTGACATTTTTTATTTGAAAACAGACAGCCCAGGACATTCTTTCTGGACTAATGACTTTTGCAGAAACTTACAGACAACTTTAAGACTGATTCTGAAGACACACACATGCCTAGCTCTGAGAATTACTCTGAGTAATCCCAATGAAACCAATTAGTTGACTGAGAGTAATTAAGCATTAAAGCTAATTATACCTGTTACTGAGGATTAGGTATTTTCTTTTTACTAGATTTTACAGCTAATAATTCTGAACAGGCTTGCCAATTTTGAAGTTTTGGGAAAATGAAGTTTCCTTGAAGACCTAGTTCCAAGAAGAAAATTATAGGTCCTGATGAAAACAAACAAACAAACAAACAAACAAACAAACAAAAAAAACCCCAAAAAAACCCCCAGGATTTTGCATCATCCCAGCTTGCAGGAATGTACTTGGTTGTGTTAACCCAAAAAGGCCATCAAGCAAAATACACAGATAACTTCTTATCCAGGGAAATTCTGCAACATCAATTTTCTTGAAGGACCGAGTTAATAACAAAGAAGTACAGCAGCCTTAAAGTCACACATACTGCAGGGAGTTTCATGAGGTATCATTCTGATCCCAAAGCATGCACATACCTTCCTTCCTTCCCTCTCCTACCACAGCTGTTTCACAGCAGTGTTGATGCCATTGACTGCACCTGTATCAGCTGTCCCCTGACACAGAAAGGTGATGCTTATGTGCAGTGCCACAAGAACATCACAACATGAGACCATCTCCAACATTCAGAGAAATGGATCTTATACCATTTTACTCTTGCCAGTTCCATCATTTTAACTTCGCCCTTCCCTTCAAACTGTCTTCAGTGGTATTTTTTCACCCAAGTCTGAATCAAAAATTCCTGTTTGATGACAGCTGGTGAAGCAAGGGCATCTCTCCCATTTAACAGGGCTTGGAGAACATCTAAACTTATTCCTATCTGGCAGGCAGTGAAGGTCACAGTCTTAAGTCTCCAAAGTCAAGTACAAGAGTTAAAAGCTCAGTTGCTGATAAGTCCTCTACCTCTCTAAACTGCCTGTGGATACAGAGGTGCTTTCAGCCACTGCATTTAGCCTTGGGAAGGGCAGGTTATCTCAAATGGCCTATCCTTGCCACATGAAGGATGGCTTTTAGCTTGGATGCTCATTTTTTTCCTAGAATGTGTACTCATGCTCCCAGGGCTGGAAACCAGCCAGGAAATGAGTGACACACATCTGATCTCCAGCTATACTCCAAATTAAGCAGCATTAAGACTATCAGTCATCAGTCAAAGTGCAGGCACGAGGTTTTGCAAGGCAACTCCTGATGGCAATGGAGGGCAGTTCTTCAGGCCCCTTTATAAAGGTATTAAGAAATGCTTTGCCAAAACCTGTGATTTGGGTTCCTAAGTATGACATGGATCTCCATGACAATAATCTGAGGGAGTGACTAGAGCAGAACAAGAAGTGGAAATTTTCCAAGCACGCATTTTTACTAATCTTTCTCCAAAAAGAAATAAAACCTCTCACATGTATTAGAAAGCCTACTATTGCCTATTTCTCTCTCCCCTGTTCTCATGAGACCAGTCTTTTCTACCTGAAATCCTAAAGCCACCATAATTTAAAACTATTTTTAAAAACCCAATTATGCCCTTCAGATTAACCTTTCCACATTATTTCTAATCTGTGATGTCCATAAACCCAAAGTCATTGCAATTTGTATATAGTTTTAGGGAGCATTTATTCATAGATCATGAAACCATGCAGAGTACTTTATTACAGATATATTAAAACATACAGTGGATAAACAGGGAAGAAATAACACAACTCCAAATGTGATAGCATTTCAAATGACTGCAGTGATGATTAACTGTGTTAAATCATTTGTAAGGATGACCAGGGGCAAACTCAGCAGCTTCAAAACAGACTTTTAAATAAAATGATGGGATTTAGAGAAAATTAAAAATTAATGGGATGGAAATTTCCTGCAGAAAATCCAGTCAAGTAACTTCACTTTATTTTCACCTATTTACAATTTACCCACCTCAGTGATCTATATAAACATTCTTTCTTAATTTACAAAGTAACAAAATAAAGTTCACAAGCTCCTCCTTGTTCACTGCAGCAAAATGTCTCATATCTTCCAGACAAATCAACATATATGAGGCTAATACACAAATAACATTATCTTTCCATTAGAAGGCAAAATCATACATCATTTTGATCCCTGAAAAGTATTCTGCATAGCTCTAGAGCTATATAATGCAGTGAATACAGCAGTACAACCAGTAACAGAGAGGCAGCCTACCATGAAGGCTGTAAGAAATCCTAGGGCTCAAACAGAGCACAGAAGGTGCCAGGACACTGAAAATGTAAGACACTTTTGATTTCAACTTTGTGCCTGGTTCAGACCGGGTAAATTCCCACATCTAAAACTAACAGTCCCCCTTTGTGTCCTGGCTTTCCCCCACCAGCTCTGCATGACAAAAACAGCCGACCATGAACATTTCCCAGCTTGTGAACATTTGTCTCAGCCATTCAGCAGTTTCTGCCAGGATTCTCCTCCCTTTTTACACCCTGTGAATTAATTCTGCTTGCAGCAGCACTAACACAGGCTGACGTAGATTTTTTTCCTCTCCCAGTGTGATTTATTTGTCACTGCTTAAGAACAGTAAATGGTACCAAGTTCACTTGCCTTTCTAGACACAAGGACCTTTCTTTGGTACCCATGGCAAGATTATGCACAACCACTCAGTCCTCTCCCTCTCAGCTTTGCTTTCCCAGAACATGTTCCAAGACAACATGTGGCTCCACACCACAAAGAGATAAAACAGACCTTTCATCATTGAAGGGGAGCAGAGATGTTTATTTCTACAGTCTGGCTCAGATCCCTGGCTGAAGTCAACAAATGACTTAAATCACTTGAGGATCCAGCTACTTCAGTGAGATTACTGAGTGACTTCAGTGCACTAAAAATCTGTGCTACGCTCCAGGGGCCGAGTGAGCCAGCTGGGCTCCATGGCTAGCACAGGCTGCACCTTCTCTATCAAGTTCCATCTGACACTACCCCTTTCCCTCTTCTCTCTCTTCAGAGCCCAGCTCTTGCACTCCTCCTGCCACTCCTCTGGCTTCTGTTTTGTTGCACCACTGGTACACACTTTGAAGTCAGGGTGGGAGGAATATATTCACATTCAAAATCTCCCCTCTCCCCATTTCACAGCATGGAAGCTAATTCTTTCTGAAGGAACATCCCATCTTTGCTGACCCCTAGTACAGCTACTGCAGTCATTCTGGCCTTACACCTTCTCCAAGGCATTGGCATGCTTTCTCCCTGAGTCTCCATTCCCAGGTTAAATAACTAGACAATCAGCTTTGCTCAAACAAAGGCCGACATTTGGTGACTGCCCTGAATGATTGAGGAGCTGAGATACAGACAGCTTCTTGCCCCATTTGACAAGAAGTGAGTCTCCTAGAATCAGCTTTGCAGACAATTGCAGTGCAAAGCTTACTCTTTTTTGGCTAGTGAGGAGTAAGGGTGTCTATATAGAAATAGCTTCAATAATGACTAACACTTGAAAACCTAAGAGAACCTGACCAGATCAACTCAGTGCAGTAGTCCCCCCACTTACCTAACAAACATCAATAAAATCCTGACAGGGATTCCCCAAGCAGCTGCATGAAGGGGGAGGCAGGAGAAAAGCTCACACATCTTGCATCATTTAGTGACTTTTAAGCAGTTTATTTCCTTATCAGCCATCACCTGTGCCAATTTATCAAGCTTGAAAGCTATATACCATGCATTTCCATCTTAAAAGTACAGTATTTTGCAACAGGAAGAATAGAATTCAGCCAAAACCTGTAATAGGTCAAAACTGATAAAAACCACTTGAACTTATCAGCTGGCATGGGGCCAGGAAAGTGATGATGCTATTGGGCAACTGTTACAGATAGACAAGTTTTCAGAAGTAACTTGGAAATAGCTTCTAGATGCCTGAATCAGAAAGTTAGAAAGACAAGTTGAAAACTGTTTTTAAGAAGATGTGTACGAAAAGCCAAAGATGGTTGTTAAGAGATGGAGCAATGCCAGATTACTAATTATAGTGAAGAAAACAAAAGACCACCACCCAAAAGTGAGAGCACATTCCACATTCCTCTAGCGTTGCACTGGAGGAAATTGTGGAGAAAATTAAAAAAATAATTCCTGTATGGAACTGATTTAGTATCAAATATGGAAAAAGAATTTATAGCTGCCTATAGCTTTACAATGTTATGTAGCTACATTAATTTTGGCAGAAGAGCTAATTTCAATCCTTTGGGAAGTATTATCCTTTTGATATGAGCACATAACTCACATTAATAGGATTTGCATATGTATAATAATAGAGAGAATAAACCTGGGTTTGGAAAACAACACGGTATTTTAATCAGTTTGTGAACACCAGACAAAAAACCATACCAGGCACAAGTAATCAAATAGCATTTGTCAACTCATGCTAGGTAATAATTGTGAGTTAATTGATCAATATTTAGAAACAAACATAATAAACTGGTATGTTTTGGAAAATCAAACAAAGCAGAGCTGTTAATACAATTGAAAGACAGGGGAGGTACAAGCTGCACTGTTAATCACTTGCAAATTGTGTTTTTTAAAGACCTAGACCAAATACATGCTATAACCAAACTGTATAATTGACTCTGTGTATGCAATCTCAGTTGCTCAACAATACAGATAACAGCAGTAATGGTATAATTATAATGTAGAGCTGAAGTAGATAAAAACCTGATAGTTCTTAACTACTGGTTGCAATTAAGGGTGGAGAAGAGCAGTATTCACTGTATCTGGTAATGGTTCATTAATAAAAGTGGATTTGAAGCTCCAATACAGCAAAGCAGCAGCTGCATGCTGCAGCCAAACTTTGACCATGTCCTGGCAGAAGACAATGACTGGGGAATGCAGCTTGACTCGTAACAGCTGTTGGAAAAATAGCTCTGTAAGCAGTGATTGAACAGCAAGTACAGATATGGAATGCACTAAATGGAAAGCAAGCAATAAGCACACAAGAAAGAGGTTCCTTCCTGCGCCCCAAGCATCACTTTAGCTTCAGCTGCATCCGTGGGTTGAAGAAACAGCTTTACTTCCTTCCTACCACCTTGCCCCCGCACAGGCAAAGAGATACACACACCCCTGTGCACACACGCGCGCTGCCAGCCCACGGACAGACAGGGAGAACAAGGCAAGGCGGGACACGCGTCCTCCACCCCGGCGGAGCGGCTTCAGCACCGGGGGTGGCGGACAGCGCCCCGAGCTCCCGGGCAGGAGGTCGGGCCCCTCCGCCCGCAGGGCACCGGGACACCGAGGGCGACCCGGTACCCTCCGGGGCACAGCGGCAGAGACACCAGCAACGAGACTGCAAATGGAAACCCGGTCGGCTTAGAAACAGGGCGCTTTCGCCCCCCTCCCCACACACAGAGCCAAAAAAATAAAGGTAAGAACGCTGCACCTCATAAACGATAAGTTTCAAAAGGAAAGCCTGGGCTGTGTGGCATTATCAAGTATGAGCAAAAGTGGCCAAACACAATTTTTAGTGGTTTTTTCCTCCGACTGTAGAGTTCTCAAACCCAGGCAGCTTGGTTCGTGCTTTCTGAGCAAACAGAAGAGTAAACCCAGCAGCTCAGAAATGAAGTGAGTATCGGCAGCACGTTTCACTCGCTTTTTGGCTCACTCACTCAATACTGGTTGCTAAGCAATTTTGGTTTTTTTACTACTCGCTGCCAGATGGATTAATGAAAACACACACTTGCACTACTTACAACATTTTTCATTTATATTTCTTGATACACCAGTGCTGTTTCTTTTAATTATTTCTTTCTTAAGGAATTCCATTCCCAGGTTTGCAAGTAAAGACCCAAATTATAGAGAGCCAGGGGGAGGGGAGGAACAGAAAGAAGCTAAGTGTAATTACCAAATGCTTTGGTGGATTGCAAGAAAGAGGTACCTTGAGACTTGCACATCCTCTGGGATGTGTAAGCAAAGACAGCATGTCTAGCTCAGCATAGAGATGTGAGGCACCAGGTGACTTGAAGGTGCCTTGCTCTTAACTGGTTTATCTATTTATAACTACAAGTCATAACATTACCTGAGAGAACACAAGTCAACACAGTGTTATTTCAGCAGTCAAATAACCATACACGGCCTTTTTTTATTTACACCTCACACACAGCGATGCTCTTTCTGTTTTCACTTCCTGTTCCTTATGGAGCTGAAACCTGGCACTTGGCACAGTCTTCCAGCCTGTGCCCTGGAATGTCACCCAACTTACCCATGGTTTGGCCATTTTTTACAAGTCATGATCAAAGAGAAATAATGACAGGCCATACAATGTAACCAACCGTTGTGTCAGTGGCAAAACCAAACTGCGCATCAGCCATTACCAAGGGCGTAATTGCAGCAGGGATAATGGGAGGGGGAGGGGAAACTATGCCAGCCCCAAATGGAGAAGAAAATGCGTCTCTGCCATCTCCAACTTTCTGCCAGCTGAAAAGGGGGAGGAGGGACGGGAGAGACTGCAGCAGGACAAGCAGCAACTCCAAGGCAGTTCTTTTCCCTTTACAGCTGGCAGTGAGCTGACAGGCTCAGCATCAAAGAATGTTAACACAGTTGGGTCATTTTGTGTGCTACTGCTGGGACATGAGGGAGGCTGCAGTACTGCTGGCTACAAATCCTCTCTCATGCTGTCCCTCTTCCCAAACAGGAAGCCTGGTTTGGTGCAGAGAACAAGCAGAAAGTAGTTTATTTTCTTTTGTTTTTGAGAGCAAGTAACCTGTGGTGTAGTTAGTTTGCTGTTGACAGAGCTCATAAGAAAGGTCAAGAAAGGATGGAAAACCACAGGCCTAGTAGGAAAGAAACAGGATAGTTTCATCATGTGCAGGATGAACTGAAGGGGACCGCTTAAATCTCAAAGGAGTCATGAGGAAGAGGTGGCAAAAAGGAAGACACAGTGGTGGAGAAAGGGGAAGGAAAGGTCAGGTAAAGAACTGCAGGTGGTTCATCCCAATAATGGGCAGGAGGGGGTGAATACAGGCAGCTGGAAGTGTGTTGGTAGAAACCATCAGGCTGTACACCCATCTAAAGTCCCAAAAGACAAAGCTGAGACAACCGGGGACCTTGTGGAAACTAAGTGGACAATGCAGGTGCAAGTTTCCTTGCACTTCTGAGGCACAAACCCATCAGGGGAAGAAGGCAAAGAGCGAGCCAGGGAGACTTGCAAAGCACCAAGGGCAGCGTCTCCAGGAGGGACGCCAGCACCTGGCGAGGAGGGACAGTGCAGAAGCCTTGCAGGGATGCGCCACGACGCCGTGCAGGACGAGAGGGCGGCGCTCTGGGAGAGGGGCAGCTTCGAGGGGCTGAACAGAGAAGGGCAGCCGGCCCCCGGCTCACCCCGGTGAGAGGCGCGGGGCAGGGGGAGCCGGTCCGCGGGCCAGGGCCGGGGGAGGCCGGCGAGGTGCGAAGGCACGGGCACCTGGGCAGGGCCGGCGGCGGCGCCCGGGGAGCCCTCAGGCGCTGGCGGGGGCGGAGGGCGGGGGCGGCCCCTTCCCTCCCTGCCTTCCCCGCCGCCGGTCGCGCCGGGCCGGGCCGCCTCTCACCTGTGTCGAGGTTGAAGGAGATGCGGGCCTCGGCGAGGTAGGGGGTGTCGCTCTTGGAGCGGACGCGGCGGATGGGTCTGCGGTCGATGTCCTCCTCGGAAGATGCCGCCATTAATGTGGGCACGGTGAGCAGCGTGGCCCGGCGAGCTGGCGAGGGCGAGCGGCGGCGCGGAGCGGCCGGGCGAGGAGGGGGCGGAGGGGGAGAGAGGGGAAGGGAGGAGGGAGAGAGGCGCGGGAGGGGGAAGGGAGGACGGGGAAGGAGAGAGGGAAAGGGAGAAAGGAGCGCAGGGAGGGAGGGAGGGGGAGAGACAGGGAAAACCCGTCAAGGATCTGCGGACGGGAGCGACCGCGGCGGCCCTGCCCGCTGCCCCTGCCGGGTCCCGCCCGCCTCCGTTGCGGGGGACGGAGCGGTGTCCCCGACCCCGGCGCTGCCGGCCCCCGCCCCGGGCAGGGTCCGGCCGAGCGCCTTTCCCGCCCTCAGGGGAGGTCCCGGCTGAGGTGCCAAACGCCGCCGATGGGCCTGGCCGGCAGAGGTGCCACCCCGCAGCAAGAGCGGAGCCCCGAACTACTCCCGCCTATACCAGGGCGTCCAGAACTCACAGCACAGCTGCATCGGGACTTGGTGTGATGTCTAATGGTGCATGCCTTCACCTCCTTCCCCTCTTTCCTTGGGCAAACCCATTACGTAAAGCGGGATGGTGTGCCACACCTTGGCAGTTTTAAATGCCAAGGGGACTGAGGAACCTGCACTCAACGTTTGAAACTGACCAGCACTCCAAGCCCGGGGCTCGCCTTCCTAAGTCGCTCCGGCAGGTCTTTGAGAAAAATGTGACCCTCTGCAAAAACCAGAGACTCCGTTCTTCGGCTGCAAACTGGGCTCGGTGTTTTGTTTCTGTTTTTCTGTTTAGTAATCAGCTCTTTCTATGTCAATGTTCTTACTCTGGTTTATAGACTACCTACCACATTAGGGCTCCAATTTTGGTTGGTTAGTGTAATATAAATAATTTAAAGTGCTGTTTAAAAAAAGTGAGTAGCACAAAAGTACTACATAAACTAACAGTTAAAATGTGTGCCTAAGAGTGTACTAGCTCATGCCATTTAATTCAGGCCTTTTTTCAAAAAATCCAAAACCACTCTGCTTAAAGTCACTAAGCTGTCAGTACTTCCAAAATCTCTTGTTTTGATCAACTTCAATGAGAAAAAAAAGACCAGGGAAGGAATGTTGGGGGTCACTAACTCTGAAGGCCATGATAATAACATTAGTTGGTCTGAATTTTGAAGGACAGCTCTCTTAGTCATTTCTGCAGAGTCAAGAGTTTTCTGTTACATGTTTGCCAATCAGTCCTATTGAGGTTTTGGCTTGTGGTGCGTGTTCTTCAATGGCAGTAACATTTGGTTTAGCTGAAGTCTGCTTTTAGCTGCAATCCCTTCATAAATGTTCTCAAGAACTTTCATGTTTCTGGATGCCTGGAATGGATAAGATATATTTTGTTTGCAATTCAGTTCTATTTTGGTGTGATCTCACTAGCTCACCCCGGTTAAAACAGGGAAAAAGTTTTAGTTAGCACTTGCAGGAGCATTTTGAAAACGATCCCTGTTCATACATATGCAGGTGCTTGTAGTTAGACCGCCTTGGCATCTTTGGATGTCTGGTAAACCATCACATCACTTGTGAATGAGGAGGTACCATCTGGTCCATCTGCGTCTCAAAAAGAAGTCTTTAATTAGCATCATATGCTGTTTAGGGAAGGTGTGGTCTTACCATTATCAAGGTTGAAGCAGATCCGAGCTTCTTCCAAGTAAGGGGTGTCACTCTTGGACCGGAGTCTTCTGATGGGCCTCCGGTCTATGTCATCCTCAGAAGTTGCTGTCACCAGAGTGGGCACAGTGAGGAGAGTTGCCCGACGAGCTGGTAAGGGGAAATAAATAAAGATGAGAATAGAAGGAGAACAGAGAGAAAGGAAAGGGGAGAAAGAGGTAGAAAAAGAATAATAATAAAAAACTGATTAGAAAAGAGAAAGAAAATCACTCAGTGGAAGAGATGATCTGCAGCAGGTAGTAGAACAGGCTCTTTGCTATAAGGTCCTTGCCTTATATTCTACATGCTGCAGAATTTAAGAGCTGCACTGAATGATACCAAGAAAAGATTTCTGTCTTGTGTGCCCCAAAGACATAGGTTATAGCTCTGTTGCTGCTGCAGATTGCGTGTTCTAAGTTCCTAGTTTTGCCACTAAAACAATTCTTTTCTCAACTTCTCAGTAGCTGCAGTCTCTCTTTTCCTGAATGCTGTTTTTGAGGTTGTGATACCTGAGTAGTGGAAATATTTAAGTGGTCGATTAATTTGCAGATATCAGTGGAAGCTGTGCTTGGAACACATGATGTGATTATTATTCTTGAGAAGATGCAACTATTCCGAAACTCAGTTTCTTGTTGTGTCATCTTGGGCATTTAAAATTAACAGCTACTTTTTGCTCTTGATCACTTTATGTCTTAATTTCTTAGTTGTGGAACAGGGAGAAACATAATTTTCATTCAGTAGGAATATTGTGAACAAATAAATCCATTAATATTGTAAAGTAGTCATATACTTCAGTGAAGCACCAATGAAAAAACCCATGAGGAAATTAAGATTTCTATCTTCTGAACAGGATTTAAATGACTTGGGGCCATGCATTCAAGGAGGAGAAAGAAAAATATTCAATAGCGGCTCATTAAGTGAGCACTGCCCACTCCATGCACTGATGAAGCAAATGGCAGGATAGTAAAAAATTGCTGTCATCATGCAATTAGAAGCCCTACTATAATCCATATGTATAAGGAGACTGAATTAACGTTGAAGAGGCAACCTTCATTTGGGCATTGCCTAGGCGTTTAGCTCAGGACCTTATAGCCTTGGTCATGTCCCTTAAATGTAGGTGTTATATATGTGAAATGGAATTATGAGTGGCTGTTGAATGCTTTGGGCACTGAGACTTTCAATTACAAATCACAAAGAGAAGAGCCTCTATAAATATATCCACCTAAACTCTCTCTCTGAGTAGATAAGGATTATCACAAATGCTAGTTGGGATGTGGCTGATCACTGAAAGCATGAGGACCACACACAAGTAGTTTCTCCTCCAGCTCATATATAACTGGAAAGAGAATTTCTGCTTGAAAGTCCGTCCTTACCCGTAATGTGGGCCTATTAACATTAACTACCATGTGGGACCCTGTAAGAGCCTAGGAGCCTAAACCCTAAATGTTTCTTGCTCTTGGGACATTATCTAACATAAGAGTTTTTATCTCAGGGCTTTTGTAAAGCATCACACTTCAAATAACTAACAATGAACTATATTTTCCCTTTGGGACTGGAGAACATGACTGATAGTGACTAAGAGCATATTCTGCAACCTACTAACTGTGAATCTTTCTTTTAAAAGTTTTTTAGAGTTTCAAATGAGACCTGTCAATCAGTAGCTTTCAGATGCCTAAAATCTGACTAAGGTGTTAGGTATGATAGCATATAATTAGTATGAGTTAACAAAAGCTGTCATGCTCTATTTTTCAATTTGCAGTATTATGTAGTTTACTAAACAAGGAAATCTGTGCTGCTGAAGGTAGAGGTTATTTCTGGTCTAACTTACTTATTTTCTGTTTTTAAATAGATTTCTTTCAAGTTTTTGCTAATTTCTAACCTAGCATTTGAATTTGAAGTAAAAGCAAAGGGCTTTTAGGAGTTGAAATTGATTTAATGGGGTCAACTATTTAGATTAAGCTAAAGTAAACACTGCAACTAGGCTGTAAACCATTCCTCCCTTGTAATAGGGAAGTACAGTAATGAAGATGAAAGAGAATGGAAAATTTCTGCTATGGAAAATTTTGTGTACTGCATCTTCAAATTTACACTTGAGGAAGATTTATCTATATAGGAAGTCAGCGTTGTAAAAATCATCTCATAAAACAACCATGTAAAAGATTTGTCTTTTAAAACTGGGGTGATCTAGCTGTAGTTAAAGTCAGTGAAAGGGCACCCATGCATTTCAGGGCTAGCTGGATCACAGCACGGAAATATATCTGAAAAAAAATCCCAACACCAAACTTCATATACATTTATAGTAAACAGAGAATAGGAGTAGGCTTTTCCATATAATTGTTTATAAATCATTTTTACCTTTTGGGTCAAAATATTGGGATCTGGCTTGTATTCATCTTGACTACAGGTAGGTGGATGCTAGAAAATGTTTCTTGGAGTAATCATTATGTATTACTTTGACAACCGTCATTATCTACCCTTTGTGTATATTACCAAAAGGAGTTTTCAAGAGTGACTGGAAATTTTAGGTAAACATTGAAAACATTTCAGAGTAGGCTAATAAGTATTAAAACATTTTGCAATAAAAACCTGAGATCAATTCTTACGCAGCCCTGGAAATTAAGAAAGAACTGGAAATTATAGCTGATCACATTCTGGTATCTACAGAGTGACACTGAATCTCTGTGCCTGCCATGAATATAACTGTACACACTCTTTCCCTAATCCACTGCAGTCTTTACTTCAAGAATGACTCACCATACATTTTTTAGTAAAGCTGTCAATATATGCCCAATGTGACTGTTGGGTCCATCACAGATAACCCACCAGTATCTCTAGCTTCAGCTGCTCTCCACAAACCAGCTCAGTCTCTGGGACACACTTTTAGGAGATAGTTTTTCAGGAAAATTAGGAATTATCCTCTTGAAAGTCTTAGAGTAATGGAATGATATTATAATACACATTAAGGGATCCATTTACCCTGCAAATGGATTTGACGCTAGTGTCAAAAAGCTCAATATAAGGAGCCACTGTAACAGCATGCAGAAGGGCAATCAGTAATTTTGTTAAATTCTTTCATTCCCTTTTCATTGTTCCTCATAGGCTTATACCCCAATGGGGACATTGTGGCAGCATCATGTCTGGTGTTTTTTAGAAAGGGAAAAAAGTTGCTTATGAAGGGAAAAATACCTTAAAACTATAAATGCTGTAATGTACATCATGTGACATGTTAGAACTGATTATATATAATCTCCCATTTGTTTGTCTCAAAATATTGTATGTTACTGAAGTGCAACACAAGCGTGTCTTTGGGAGAAGGGAAAGCAA
This sequence comes from Cyanoderma ruficeps, assembly GCA_008694505.1. Taxonomy (NCBI): domain Eukaryota; kingdom Metazoa; phylum Chordata; class Aves; order Passeriformes; family Timaliidae; genus Cyanoderma; species Cyanoderma ruficeps. The sequence continues at coordinate 57,059,838 of VZDJ01007755.1, read as the reverse complement.
AATATGTAAATTTTTATATTACAAGTTCAGAGGCATTTTTAACATATAATTTCAATATATTTAGTTAGATCTACAGCTGGTCCCAATTTTTGAATACTGCTGAAGATTACTGAAAACATGAAGGGTGGTTTGCAAAGAATTTTTGATGCCTTCCATTTTTTCCATTAAAATACTTTTCCACATATTTTAATAAAAATGTTAGTAGTAATGGGGTTTTTTTGCCAAGAACTACCTTTATGTTTAGAAGAGTTATAGTATTGATTTTTTTAAGAGTTGTGTTATTTAGAAAAAAAATTAATTGGAAAAATTTCAGAGATGAAATGGCATCTTTCTAAAAACTAATTGCAGAAAACATGGAATATTCATTTAGATTTTTCCATCCACTTTTAACAATCAACCTTTATTAAAATAGCTCATTGGTGACACAAGTACTCTGGTCATTTCTGACTCAATAGGGTCTTCACCTAGAAACCCTAATTTGCAGAGTAGATTTTGACTTCAAAATGGCAAATCTTTGAAATATGGTGATTTTTATCTTAGTACAAGTGAAGTGCTAAAACATTTCTTGTAGATGTCTAGGTGTTGAAAGGGTGTGTTTCTGATGCACAGAATCACGTGCAGCTTCAAGTAAAACTGAAATAGCCACAAGGGGGATGCTGGTCTACATCAGGAATCTTAAAGGCTTTTCTGAGGAAAACCTTGTTTCTCAGGGCAAATTTTGAACAACTTTGTAAAATACCTATTAAAATATCCTAATTGCAGTCCTACTCTTGCTGATTGAATAGGATTCTTCTTCCTTGCTGCTTTTTTTCACTGGAGAAACATATGAGATCTTACTCACTTCTGCTTCATGCTTCTGTGGAGAGGGCTCACCATGGTGTAACATATCTGCATGTAGTTAATGCATGCAGAACAGTATTTTTGGCTAAATGGAAGCTTTAAAAATATGAGTTCGGGTACATTTTGATTCATCCAGCACATGATGCTCCTTTTGTGCTAAAACATTATTAAGCTGTGAATATTCTTCCTTAAAGACAAACCAGGCAGTGGGTTCAATTGAATGTTTACCAGAAAAAAAAATCTTTTGGTCTGGTTTAATACCACTTCACTTTATCAGCTGCATTTAAAAGAAGATGAAAGGACAACATTTGAAGGATTAGATTTGGGAAATGGAGCATGAGTGGCAGGAGTGGCAGAGTGGAACATGTGGAGAGGACATAATTTGTCATTTATGAAGGAAGATTTATAGGCTTGTGTCTCCCACATAAACACAGAAGCACATGCATATGGATTGCTCCGTGTCTCTAAAGCAAAGCTGTTGAAATCTGTCTTGATGGACATCAGTAATCTGAAACAAAGTACATAGATACATCAAATTCAACCACAGGCCCAAGGGTTGCAAACAGCAGTACCTTGTGAAAGGATATCCATGTTTACACACACATTTGTTCTGCTGGTTTGTGGCATTTGGGTAAAACTATGCACAATGCTCCTAACTAGCATTTTTTGTACGTTTTAGGTGAAACTTGCTTTCTGTGTCCAAAGGCATAGGCTGTTCTGAAATTCTCAATAATGGGGATATGCAAGAATAGGAGATGGGAAAAGGATTCTAAAAAGTTTAAAAAGGATAAGGAAAAGGTTGATGTTGGTCAGTTTCTTAATGGTATTTAAGGGTAGGGACGTTTTATTAATGCACATTTGATGTTACTAATTCTTCTGCTATTGATGTCAGCCTAATAATTAGTGATATCAACATGACTAAAAAAGACCTGAAAGATATCATAACTTTGAAAATATGTTAACATATCAGATGGATTAATCATAAAATTTTGGTGGATAGAGGGACATCTAGAGTAGAATAATTATGGATTAGGATCTGGGGATTCTGCCGCAATATGTTTTTATAAAATACTGGACTCAATTTAATATGCAAAAGCAGAAGGGAAATAGCAATGAAGAGTCAGCAGTGATTAAATCAAACATCTAGAATGAATCAGCACTGACTGAATTAAAATAAATGAGCAAAAATGAAGCACAGTGAAAGAAATATTGTGGAAACATAGACTAAGAGAAAAATGTGGAATTAAAACTATACCTGAGAGTACTTTATTAAACCTTATCAAGAAGAATGATTTCCTGAAATCTTTTGAGCAGTCATGGCCTATGTGTCTATACAAAATTGTTACCCCTGGCTGTATGTACTGTATTTTTATTTCCATATTCTTTTTACTTTCCATTTTTTATTTACTTATGTTCCTGATGAATGTAAATTATTCAAGTAAATTACTGAAATGTAACCAATAAAATCATACCTAATCTAAGTGTATCTGTAACTTATTTATAGGTAAATGGATAGCTTAAGATAAACCTTCAAGAGGGTTTTGTTCAGTTATTTAAATAGGCTCAGTGTATCTTACCAAATGGCCTAGCAAGCAACTTCAAGGAATGTAGCAGAATCTTCAAAATAATTAGCACAGTTAATTTTAAGTTGGTGTGAAAGGATGTAAGACTGGAAAAGTGGATCCACAGCTCTCCAAGGAATTAAAAACTATGAGTCAGAAGTGTGAGAGCTGAACCTGAACTCTCAGCAGGGACCTCAGAGTCCCACTGTGGTGCAAAGGCGGATGCCTGCAGCCCAGAGGGGCATCCTGACAATGTACTGTGCAGCCCATGCTATCAGACTGTGGTGTGGTGGTGCTAGAGGCACCAAGAGAGGGTGAGTCTTGGGCCCCATTCCATCAGATCATGGCTGCAGAAAAGTGCCATGTGCTGTCTGTGATGGGCAAATCCCCTTTTTACAGTGGTACCCTTAGAGTTCATCCAGGTGTTCAACTCCCTTGTATACAGTGGGAAGGGAGGAAGGGGTTCCTCAGCTCTTAATCCTGATGGAGCCCAGGTGAAAGCCAGGTAGCAACAGCTCTGTGTGCACTCCCTGCATAGAGTTTAGTTGGCTGTGCTCAAGGCAGGCTCTTTGTCATGGTACAGCTGTTGGAGACTGTGGTTTAGGCAGCCCTGACCAGCTTTGGAGCTTCTTGAGAAAGAAGCAAAATGCCTCAACAGCTGCTTTCTCCCTGATTTTGGAATTACACTGTGACCACTGCTCATTTGCTGAGCAAGACTGCAGCAGTGCCTGTGGCTGGCTACATCCCTCACTGATCCACATCCAGACTGCTGACTTCATGTCCCACTTAGTCTCATGCCTCCCTCATCATCCATGGACTTGTCTGATGGTCTGGACTCCTGACTAAACCTAATGACTGTCACCAGACCTGCTTGGCTCGTGTGCTGCCATGCTTTACCTCTCATAGGTGATACTGCTGCCTCTGCCTGTTTTGGTGACTCTGGGTTTGCTCCCTTCTGCTGCTCCTCAGTGCCTGCCTGCTCGGCACTGTCAAATGTGAGGTCTTTCTTTGAACGCCCAAAAGCATAACTTTCATATAGAACTTCAAGATCAATGATGTCTCTCCAAAGTAGGCTACAACCAAGATGGGTACAGCTTTGGATTATAGCTTTATCCATTTCTGGGGAAGTTACTCCCTTTTCTGAATTAGATCCTATCTTGCCTGTCGACACACCATTCCTCTATGCAAACAAATGCCATTAGCAAAAGCATCTTTCAATCAAGCTCACTGTCTAGGCTTTTGTGGTCAGTATAGAGGCAAGACTTACATTAAGCCAAGGAAGATGTCTAAGATTAGTTGAACCCTGCTTTAAAAGTGACCTTTTTTTCTGACATATGCCAAGCTAGTTAGAACTCTTAGGAAACATCTTCACTGAGGTCACCTAACGGATGAGTGAGTTAAATCCTATTCCAAGCCACATTATATACTTGCAGCCCTTGCAGCTGAAAGCCATGATAGATTTGTATTTAGAATACATTTGCAGCCAAGAATATCCAGTATCTTCCAGACACTTCAGAGGGAGAAGGCTTTTTTGAAAATTAAAGTCCAGCTTCATGCTTAAATTTCAGATTCAGGCTTTCCAAGGGCAAGAGGCTGGATCCAAGGGATCACAGTCCTTTCTTTTCTGTTTCTGATTTGCAGATGCGTCACCAGGCATTACGCACTTGGCAGGGACATCCCACCAGCTCCTAGATTCCAACATACAGAAGAGACAGTCAGGAGGGCTGCAGAGCTTAGGATATTTCTGGCTTGTGTTTGAAGACTACAGCCAGCTGGCTTCATTTACCAAGTTTTCTAAATCTAGCTAATCCTACTGCCAGATCCAGCTTTTGTGACTTTTCCATCCCTCCTGCTTCACTTTCCTTGAAGGAAACAGGGAACAGCTGTTTGAACAGCAGATACAGAGAATGGGCAAGCGTTTCTCTGCTCTGTGCTCAGCCCATGGAACTGAGGTGATGGCTGCTCCTGCAGAGGAGAGGATGGGAGAGGTGGCAGCTCAAAAAGTAACACCTCTCTCCTCCTACCCTAAAACAGCAAAGGCAATTTGCATCTTTCTGCAGGAGTAGGGACAAGGTGTGGGCGTTTGTGCAGGCAGCAAGGGGTAGAGAACCGGTAGGTTAGTTGCTGGAGGATAAAGCCCTGTCTCAGTCTATTTGTTGAGGTTAGGATATCACACATTCAACTACATAAGACCCCAGGTCAGGTTGAATTTGATGTCACTGGTTGTCAGTGACATCATAGCTTTTTCCCAACATTTTGCAGTCCTATTCCTTCCCTTCTCTTCCACCCACGAGGAATGGCTACAAATGAGAATGAGTGCTTTACAGCTGCCATTTGTAATATTGTCATGTCATTAATGTGAAAACACTGGAAAGATTTTTTTCTTCATCTGGAGTACTAAAGGGCAGAGGTCTTCAAATCTCACGGAAGGGTTGAGTGGGTCATAAAACATCCTACATTTTGTAAACAGCACTTTGTAATGCAATAACTAATAATATAACTACAGTACTAATAATACATATACTGTTTTCCGATGTTGTTTCTAATTAAATGGCAGAATACTGTAGCCTTCTTTCACTCAGGTCTTATTGCAGTTTTAATGCACATGCTGTTTAATAGTGTGACTTGCTAATAGCGTCATGTTATTATATCAACATCAAATAGTTACTTGCAATCCCATTAGGCAGATCTCTTGACAATGCTTTCTTGCAGACCTTTTATTCAGTTCCATACTAGCTACTTGAGCTATGCTATTTATTGCGGATGAGTGCCTCACATTCAGTGTGTTTTGGGGGTGGTTTCAGAAAGTTAAAGTTAATGCAGTTATCCTGTTCCTCAGAAGGTGGAGAAGGAAATAAATATGTTGGTTTTGCCCATGTTTGGAGATATCATGCCATTATTTCATGTAGAAGTGCTTGTTTTTTGGAAGACAGCCTTAAAATCTGGCATAAGGTACAAGGGCAACAGGAGTTAGCAGAGCTGTATAGGCAGCATGAATGCACACTCAATAGGTTTGAGTTCCTTGTTCTGTACTGGGGGTAAAGCAGCTGAGAGGAATGGGCTATTTAGGAGTTTGGGGCTAAAAATAGTGATAAAGTCATTTACTGCAGAAAAGCTTGATGACTTTAATTCTTCCAGAGGCTTATTGTTCAGCCTGTTGAAGCCATCTGTGGTACCTCAGAGAGGCTCAGTGAAAACCCCCTGAAACTTCTCTCTGCCCAGGCCACATTTTGTCTCACATCCTATTGCCACTGCAGTTGTTCATCTGTTCTTCCCCTCAAGCACCTCTCCTGTTGCCAGGGGGCTGCTGTGTTGCAGCATTTGGGAATGTAAAGCAGAAGCATTGTCTCTTCTGTGCTCAAAGCAATTTCCCTGCTGGCACTCAGCTTGGTGGAGACCAGCTGCCCGCAAGCACAGAAATATGAAGAGAGGGGAGGTTACTAGAGTTTGGGGAAGAGGCCTCACCTCAAGCTTGTAGAGGTAAGAGATGCAAAGGGCAGGAGCTGTGGGAAATGCAGTAAAAAGAGCAATGAGAAGGGTGAAAAGTGGAAGGGGACAGAGCCTAAGCGCAGCATTTACAATGTTTCTAGTTGTGGAAGTAGTTAGGGTCTGGGACATTCTGGTGCACAAGGGAAGGATATAATTAATGACTTTCATAAAACATTCACGAGCAGGGGAACAAAAAAACCTCCAAGTCTGAGTGCTAGTTCCTATTTGTTTTGGCCAAAGGATAGAAGTCCACATGACAGATCTAGAGGTCAGCCCCCTGCTGACGATATTTGTATCAAGGAATATAGTTCTGCATAATGGATTTTTTCCTTGTTTTGGATTTAATAATTGATCAGTACAAACATTTCTATATGTGCTAACAATATAGCGTCTCCAAGTATGGGTAAGATGTTTTTTCAATCTTGCCTGCTTGGAAATAGTTACAGTGAAAGTGACCTGCACAACCCTTACTAGTCACCTTGTGCACATGACTGTAACAGACTTTCATTGCATGAACACATATTCTTTTTTCCACAGTTGCCTCTGTATGTTGCAGGGCATTGGGATGCTGTTGATAATTTGCTATAGTTTGTAAAACAGTGAGATGTATATTCCTGAATTTTAGTTTCTATGGAATAGAAATGGTTTGTTCCCATAGAGATATCACAGAATGGTTATAGTTGGAAGGGATCACAGGAGGTCATCTAGTCCAACCTCTCTGCTCAAAGAGGGTTGAAGAACATTTTTCAGTATTACTTCTGTAGCAATGCTCAGGTGATTTTTGCATTTTAGAGATGGAGAAAAAAACCCCATCAAAATCAGCCATTGCCCTCAGCTGTTTTTGTCCCTGATTTTGTGGTGCTTAGTATTTGCTCCTCTTGTTCAATGCAGGAAGCTGTGTTGTGACAAGAAAGGCTTTCTGCAACTGGTACAGATGAAAATATATCACAACTGAGGCAGCAGCTAAGCAACACAGCATGTGTTAGGCAGCAGCACCTCAGCTGAGCCAAAGGTCAGAGGTGGTACCGCTCCCCATGTATCCTGGGATGGTGGCATCCCATGGGTGGATTACATCTTGCTCTGCGAGAATGGCCTCCAGAGGGAAGGCCAAACTCTGTTGTCTAGACTTTGCATTTGATTAGGAGCCAATGAAATTAATAGTGGAAGAAAAAGGGATCCCATTTTCAAAAAACAGGCAGTATGTAGAAACAAAAATGGCTGATAGAGCTACTCGGCCCTTACAATTTTCTTGAATTTAATATGGTGTTTAAAGTTTAAGGAGACAAAAAACACCCTTCTCTCTGAAATTGCAAGTTTTCTCCAAATATAGAGATGGTGAGAAAAATGTGAACTGACTTAACCAAAAATATAATCTCTGTCGTGAACAAATCTCAAATACATTAAAACAGTTGATCTTGGTTACCCTTCCCCTCTCACCCTGCTGCTGCTCTGTTGGGGCCAGCATTTCACAGGGGCTGATGCAGACTAGTGAGAGCTGCTGTTTGCAAACTGTGTGGGGGACTGCCTCAGGGCTTTCCCAAACCAGTTTTTCCTGAATAACATCACCTTATGATCCTGACAGCACTGAGAAGCAAAAGGAGGAAGGGAAAGGACACCACAGGCTTACTCAGCAAGCTTCGGGACATTACTTTCTCCTCTGTCTTGTCCATTTGGGTTCTGCAACACCAGAACCTGGATCCTGGCACCTCCTTTTTCTCCTGCAGTGCACTCAACAGCTCTCACAGCTCTTCCTTATTCTCTGAGAGGGTATATCAAGCCCACCATTACTCTTCTTGTCCCTTTTAAAGGCCATGTATTTTGAAGGCCTTACTCTGTACCCTCTCAACACTTACATCAGTCACTGGTCCCTGTCTGGCCCTATACATTTTAACTGTACAGTTAAACTAGTAATTTTCTGAGTCAGTGCCAGAGTTTCTTACCTTGGGCTCCTTGACTGTAAAACAGTCTGTGAGCAGACTCGACATCCAAAAAGTAGTCCATTTTGAAGGTGCTTTGTGTTTGTGTACAATACTCCCGTATGAACGATCAGTCAGATTCCTAGAGAAGATTACAGAGATGTCAGAGAAAAAAGCTGGTGGGGTTTTTTTGTGGAAAGAACTGTGTAGGCAGTCACTAAAGTACTTCATCTGGCATATTAGGGTCAAAGTGTTTTCAAGTCACTATTCATAGAACTTCATAAACATCCTTTTCTATTTTAGAATGTTTGATTCAAACCCTTGTCTAAAGACAAAAAAGAAAAGTGCTACTGCAGTATTAGCAAGATTCCTAGTATCTTCCTAGTACAATCACCTGTATTCTAGTCACAGTCTCCGTTGCTTAAGACACAGCTTGGATTCATCTGCCTGTTACATTTGCTCTTAAAAAGAAAATCAGAAAGGCTCAGGACAGGCACCTCCTTTAGCCAGATTCACAGCCAGTGCCTCCGAGTAGGCACTACTATAACCACATTAATGATTAGTGATTGCATTCTTGCCACTCATGCCAAAACGCTGCACTAGAAAGGAAGACAATATTCTGGATATTTCACCCCACCTAAATGGACAAGAAGCCAACCTTGCCTTCCCTCTCTCCTCTTGCTGACCAGAAGTAGCAACAGAACATTCCACCATCAGTTTTAAACTATGTGGTAAGAGCAATCATTAAGAAATGGTAGGATACTCCTAGCACTGTTTTGTAGCTAAGGTTCATATTTTTGGCATCCTTTTGAATCTCAGATCTGCCGAGATCCTAGATTACAACTCTCCGAGATGTACACTGAATTATGTATTTTACCTATGCCCTGGTAGAGTTCCTGGAAAGATATTGTGACCCTTCTCTAGCTTCATTACTAACTTCTGCGTTTTATACTCTTAAAAACTCACATAGAAAGAACAAGATTTGCAGAAAACACACAACCCCATTCTCTCACCCACGGAACAGTTCACCACAGCATATAATCATAAGCATGCAAACAACTCTGAACAATAAGTATTTTAAGACAGACGAACAAAAATACCTCTAGTCCTTTTCTATACAAACCTAATAAAATGTTTGGAGCAGGGAGTCTGTCTTTTGCTTCAACCAATTTCTTTTAATTTTGCTGTGAAAAATGAGGAAACCAGGTTTCCAAAGCTTTATCTTTTTCCTTTGATTCAGTTCTCATCAATCAATATGCAGTCCGTTTAAAATTCCGAAGTCTGTCCTGATGAGAAAACTTTTACGTTCCACAGCAATTCACTTTACTGTAGCACTCCCAAATCAGAAATGATACTTACTGCAGAGTATCAAGGGTTGTCTGGCAGTGGTGTAAGCTCCAGTAGTTTCAAGGAGGGTTTCTTTGATCTTACTAAATGTCCCCAGTGTAAGCAAACAATTTTGATTGTTTGATTGGAACTCTGATGAATAATGCATAACGTCAACTGGACTTCCTTTATCAGATAAAAATGGCCAGGAGATGTTGTTACTTAGCAACAGGAGGTGACACTACGTTCATCTCCCCCACTCCCTCTCGCCCTTCGTACTAAAAAAATTAAGCCCCTGGTTTTGATTTGATAAAAACTTTCCCAAGGAAAAAAAAAAATCTATACCAAGTTTCCTTAAGAATTTGCTTTACACTGAAATCTTCCTTATTGCATCTCATATTCTGAGATATTTTTAATGTTTCATAATGGTTAAATTTAAACATAACAGTGTGTTTTATCTAATAATTTGCTTTTGCTAAGTAAAATACCTGCTTACTTCATCATTTACCATAAGGGTAATGAGGTTGTTTTGCTATGAATATAATGTAAGTAACATCTTGAGAAGAGATTCATTTCTTATCTGGTACTGCTTGTTGGACAAGGCAGACAGAAAAAGAAACACACAAAATGTTCCACTGATGCTATGAAATATATAGAATATTGAGAAACCTTCCGTATTACAGAATTCCTACTTCAAGTAATTAATTCATTCTTGAAGGAGCTCTAACATCTGATATAAGCATTCTCAAGGAATCGTTGCATTTCTGCTTAAGATACAGCCTTTTACAAAATACACAATGTAGCTTTTTTTAGGAAATGCACATTGACAAAAAGCCAAAGCACTGAAAGATTTAAAAAATAAATAAATAAAATACGATGCAGAAGTACTTACCAGTGTTACTGACCTCTTTCCATCCTACTGTCATGGAATAAGACTAAGCAAATGCAACCCAGTCTGTGAGCCAGAAAGAACAGCTTCTAATTTTCACTCGAACCTCGAAATCAAGAGTACTGAATAGAGAAAGGTGACGGATCTGCTGTTTTATATTATGATGAAATGAAAGCTCTTAGCACAGATCTGAGTAGAACTGCTTTTTTTTTTTATACTACATTAGCCTGCTAATTTGAGGAAAGTGAAAGGCTTTGTTTTACTGTCTTTTATCTGTTCTCTTTGCTACCCCCACAATTTAATTTGCATTTAAAATTATTCTTATGTCTCCACTGCACTCCAAGGTATGGAGCATTTTCTAATCACGATGAATGTTCAGTGTGGTTTTTTTGTGCAATGCCACTTTTATTCTGAGCCAGAAACATGGTGAGTAATTATAATTGCCAGCTATTTTCTAGAATGAAATACAGAGTGGTTGTCTGATGTAGTTTTTGATTTTTCCTTCATTTAGCAGTACATGGCAACAAACTACTCAGTCAAAGCATCAGTAAAAATATAAATCAAAGAGCACAGTGTCATGGCATGATAGCTTAAACATGCATATCCATAGACCGTGAAAGCAGAATGTGTTTCTACTGAGATCTTTTCAATTATAATTTGCCTTTTAAAAGTTTAAAAGTGAGCTTGAATAGCTAATAAACTGAAATATAGCAGTTATTTTTTTGTGGCTTCCAGCTGATCTAGTTTAGCATTACTGAAGCCGCAAATAGTTTGGTATCCTGATCAAGCCAGGCACTAGGGGCTAAGAAGGGGCATGCTATCAAGTTGCATGGGCATCCCTCACAAGAGGATCAGGACCCTGCTTTTTTCAGTAGGTCTTTGAGAAGTTCCCCAAAGCCTTTTTAGAAGTGAGTAAGAAATTGAAGAAGGCAGTGATAAAATGATCCTTTGATAAATTTAAACTCAGGAGTGCTGGTCAAGAGAAATGTCAATAAGCAGTCATACCTAGTCTTCCCATTTTTGCAGTTATTTTGCTCAAAAGGTCAGAAATAAATGCCTTCTGAAATCCATTGCCACCAAGCATTACCGGTGCTCAAAACTATGGGTTCTCACAGATTTGGATTTTCTTTTCAGTATCAAAAAACTCTATATCATGTAGCATAGGATTTTGTTTGTTTGTTTGTTTGTTTTTAAGAAACCCAAGAAGATTAATTAACCCTCAGAGTACAGGGGGGTTTTTTTTGGAGCAGGATAGAGAGTAAGAACCCCCATTAAGAGATTACTACATGGCTTCCCATTCCTGAGACTTCTTATATTCTTTTCCAGAACACCCAGACAGCATCAAAGATAAAGAGAAGCTACATGAACTCCAAGTAGAGTCTGGTATGGCTGTTCCTACACTGGCACTCCACTAAATATAGTTGGATTGAGTAGGTGTCTCACTGTGCCACCTTAGTGGTAGATCTGGTTTACCAAACTGTGTTCCTGTTTCCAGAGACGTGACAAACATTTTCATTCCCAAACAAAAATTAAAGCAAAAGCAATCAGCATAAACACTGCAAGCTGATTTCTTTGCATTTTGGAGAGTTGCTAGCATCTCCATCTTTGTATTTTGGAGGGTTTGTATTTGCCATGGTGGTTACTGAACAATAGCTGTATAGCTATATAGCTGTCCCTCCAAGATGGCCTTTGATAATAATTGGATCCATCATCTTATGGAACAGGGGCCAGTTGCCTGTTTAGCCCAGCTGGCTTTTTTTAACATAAAACCAGGAAAAAGAAGAAAGGCTGACAGCACAGAGATTCAGAAGGAAAATGGAAGACAGGAACATCACTCACTCCAAGGATTATATCTCCTATTTGCAAGCAATATGGAATACTTTTGGTTTTTCCTTGGGACACAATCTCTCAGTCAGAAGGAAACTGAAAAAACTACAAGCTTGCAGGCTAGAGAATGTTCAATAGCACTTATTCTTTAGCCTTCGATGTATCCTCCTGATCCTCTTTGCTCTGTCTCTTTCAATATACATTGTCATCTTCAGCCATGACTGGCAAGCGAAATCACCAGCAGCCTCCCTACTGACCATTGCAAGACCATCCATCTTGATACTTTCATCCATCTCAAGGATTTACAGTTTATTTTAAATTATAGTGCAGCATTTCTGACAACTGCTAAGAGCTCTTTCTGACTAGGGAGCACTTAGCAACAAGAAAGGTAACAGCGCATATATATTTATATGCTTCTGTAGCATTCATCACCATGAGGGAAATCCTTGCCTGCCTGATTAGAAAATCTCTAGGATGGTAGTGTGGGCTCAGATTTGATCCACAGTCCAGGAAGAACTCAACCCTCACAAAAAGAAATCCAATACATCCAGTTCAGTTGAAAAGCCTACATGTCTAGAGAAATGTGCAGGTGAAACAGATCTGTTTAAAGCATGATCCCCAGATCAGGCTCCACATATCCCTGAGGCTCAGTGGGAAAATTCTCCACAGATCTTGTGCTAAAGCACAGTCCATTGAGATGTGTACTCTGACTGGGTTTCCAAAGAAGAGCAGAGCATCTCAGGGGACAGGACAGAGAAGGGCAGCAGAAACTGTACTCTCTAGCTCTCTGTTTTTCCTGTGCTCTGTCAAGGCTTGAAGTCAAACTTGCAAAACCTCTGCCATTGACTGGACCTCTTATCAGCATAGATCCCTGTTTAGGATAATGGGTGAAGTGATTTTGTAACATACACAGGTATCTATATAGGACTAGGCAGAGACAGAATGCTTTGTGACCATAATACCAACCAATCGAATTCTGCTAAAGAAATACTTGGAAAAAGTCTGTCACACTTAGGAAAAATCTGAAGCCAAAATTCCTCATCATGAGCCTTAGTAACCTACTACATCACATTTGACTTTTCCCCAAATTAAAAAAAGAAAGCCAACAAAAAACTCTCCCAGATCTCCAGAGGAACATAATTGAACACTTGGCATTTAAAGGGAGTGAGAAAGGAGTGAGTAGCCTTCTGGTTCTCTAACAGTCAGATACATGTAGGCATTGGGCTGAGGTTTTTTCCTACTCTGAACTCTCTATTGAGAACATAACTGTTACTGTAATGACTCAGAGCCTTGAAAAAAGTCTGCTGCTGACAAACACTAATATTAACCTAAAAGAAAGTGGGAGAGAGAATGTAATGTGTGACTGAAGAAGTGTAGGCAAGGTGATTATTACAGAGAGTTGTTTCCTGAGGGATACATTCAGAATAAAAGAAGAATATAAAAGTTTAAGCCCCTAAGCTGTAAAGAATGGGCTTTTTTTTAATTATAATTATTAGTCTTGTACTTAGATATGTTAAAAAGAGAGGATTGCTACCAAAATTAGGACACAAGTATGTGTTCTATTTCTTTTTTGGAATGCAAGACAGATATTATGCACATAACAAACAGCAAAAGACAGAAATATTCAAATTATGTTTACAGATTCTTTACAAGGATAGAGACTAACATTGATGCTTTCAGAAGTTTCTAAGAATTTGAACAACTCCACTTTGGGATCCTTAAGCTGAAAACACATAGGAATTTAAAGAGAGATGTCCAGAGGAAAGTCCTTCCAGTACCAGTATTTACTTTTAATGCTTCTGCCATAAAAGTTCGCAATATCCAGAAACATTAAAGAGCATGTAAAGGTAGCTCTGGCTCTTGAGATCAGTGGAAGGTTTGAGCAAGGCTTTCATAGCATCGGGGTCATATTCTTGTTATTTAGGTCCAAAGAAAGAACTGTATGGATTCCGATGCAGAAGAGATGAGCTTGAAAGGAGGCAGCTCCAGCATCATGCGTCATGAACAAGAAGTTCAAGAAGTTGCAAGTTGAGAAAACCTTTAAAGTGCTGTCATTGAGAACAAAGGTTAGCTATCCTGCATAGTAAAAGTCTATTCTAAGATGATGTAAGGCACTTTGATACGCCTTCATTTGAGGGAGGAGAAGGTGAAGTCATAATTATATGATAAACAGAGAGTGAGAGAATTTGGGAAAGCATGTATGTTAAAGCCTCATCCTCTAGTCCTTATACAGGCAGAAATTCTTCTGCTTTAATAGACCTTCATCATTTTCCTCAATTGCATGACCGGATTATTTTTTTCTTATAACAAACTACACAGGAATGGAAGAAAATGAACTTTCTCTAGTTCTCTCCCACGGGCAACTTTGTGGAAGTAGTGAAACCCAGAGCTATATGTGGCAAGGAAAGTAGATGAAACTAGTAAAACAGATGATTTGAGTAAGCTTGCCTTTACTTCCCCACCAGCATTCGGCAGTTAAGAAGGTGATTGCAAAGGCATTGCTTTTGACTTCCTGCTCACTTTCCAAGGAGTTCTGGCAAAGGAACTTTAAAAGGATCTAAATTGGCTACTGGAAACAAAGACAAAATCATCCATCCTTCTTGGACTGAGCAGTTACCAAAGCTTGAGCTATCCCTCTGCACAAGATAGTGTGCCTGGCCAAATATGTAAGAGGAATGCCTTTATTTTGCACTAATACAAATACTATCCCAGTCTTAACCTTCCTTGGAAGAAAGGGAAAACTAGCACTGGGAAACTGGAAACAACTGCATATTTACAGTCTTCTGATGGCAGTTAAGAAATTGTACCAAAAGCAAATAATTCGTAAGCCTGGTTTTAGTTGGTTGGTGGTTTAAATGTGATAAACAATTCCAAAGTAACTGAGCACCTGGACATAAATACAGTAACATGATTCAATAAAAAATTGAGACTTGTATTCTGGATAGAACAAAATCAAATAACTTTTTGCCAACTGCCTTTATGTAAGACAAAGACATAACTATGAAGTATTAATGAATCTACAAGGTGTAGTTCCCAAATAAAATGACTTGAGTTAATATTCATAGGGCACTGTGCATACATAGATAAATAATATATATCAATGCCAGTCTCTGAATAATTTACTGTAAAATCATAGAATGCTTTTGTTGGAAGGGACCTTAAGGATCATTTTGTTCCAAACCCCCTGCCATGGGCAGGGCACCTTGCAATAAATCAGGTTGCTCAGGGTTGCATGCAACCTGGCTTTGAACATTTCCAGATATAGGTCATCCACATCCAGTGCCTCATCATCCTCACAGTAAAGATTTTTCCCTAATATCTAATCTAAACCTCCCCTCTTCCAGTTAAAAGCCAATTCCCCCTGTCCTATTGCTACATGCACTTGCTACATGTAAAAAGTCCCTCTTTGTCTCTCCTGCAGGTCCCCTTTAGGTAGTGGAATGTTCAGAGGTCTCCATGGACCCTTCTCTTGTCAAGGCTGAACAACCCCAACTGTCTCAGCCTGTCTTCATAGGATAGGAGCTCCAGCCCTCTCAGCATCTTTGTGGCTTTCTCTGGACTTGCTCCAACGGGTCTGTGTCCTTCTTATGTGGGGTGCTCCCAACCTCCTTTCCTGTTTTTATACTGTGTTATCCCCCCAAAATTGCATCATTTTCTCTTATGGTTTGGTCTATGGTTTTTAAGAATAACCTCCCTGGTAAGACAGACCAACAATGAGAGCTTCGAGGAAAATAACCACCTGTCTTATATTTCCTACCTTATGTTGCTCTGGAGCTACTGAGGAGTTGTACCTTTCACAGTGGGAATATTTACAGGAATTGTAATGAAACAGGTGAATATAACTGAAAAAATTGTCCAGATATCTTGAGAACTCCTGGACAAATATTACTGTACCTCACTATTAAAGTTATTCCAAAGCTTACTTGTGCATTTAACTTAGTTTGGATGCAATTTTTTTAACGTGCATAAGTTGAGTATTTTATACATGTAAGTATATGCAACTACATGTTGCTGTGTTCTTTGTGCTTTTTTGAAGAACTCGATCCAGCATAACACAGGTCTAGGAAAGGTCAAAAATGACAAGTGCAGTAATAAGCCATAGGAACCTAATTCTTTCTTTCTTAATTATAGTGAAACTGTAGTGCTGTCAAGTTACTTCTGTCTGACATCAAAAGCATGGCTCAAAAGAAGAATATGTAATGCTACATGTTCCATTAGCATGATGGGGGCTACACGAGTTCTTCTGTCTCTTCAGACATGCCTTTCTGCCCACATCCTCCTCCTCCTTCACCATACATGGCAGGCTGAGGGGAGTACTTAAAACTTCATGTTGTTCGTGATTTTAAAGAATTTCTTCTTGCCTTTGAGCAATCCTTCTTTGCACCTTCAGCAGGAATTTGTAGGACTAATACCAAATCTGCGTTGCATTATGGAAGAGCTAATGCAGATCCTCTTCTCCAGCTTCTTCAGCTGGACAAAAGAGGAGATCTTTTAACAGAACACCAGACTGGAGATTGTTTATAAAGCACTACAGGCAAGGACAGTCCAGTATTTCACGTTGGTTGCATTTGTTTTCAGTCAACCCTGTTGCAAAGAAAAGTTGAGCATTTTTTTTGTTGCCCAAATTTTACTGATTATTAGAGACACTAGACCCACATCAGTGAAGTGTATCCCTCTGAACTGAAACAAGAGTGTATCAGGAAGACTAAAAACAACAGCCCTGACATTTCACCATCTGAGTGGCCTTCTCAAAATAACATTCAGTGGTTGCTCAGTGCTCCACAGGGTGATGAGTAATATTAATAAAACATTGCCCTTGGGAGAATGAAGAAAAAAGGTACCTGTGGCACAGCGTAGAAAAAAATAATTTCATGGTGCTTCTTTAAAAAACTTACTAAAAATCAACGGAAAGTGAACTTAGATTACAGTCAGTAAGTACGCTGCCTCAATTTCAATCCTTATGAAGGAGATTCTTCTGTTATGGACTACCTTCTGAAACACTAAGTTGTATTATTTAACCTCTTGATTGACTCTCATCTGCATATTGCATAGTAGTAATTTCTAAAGCATTTACATTTTTCAGTTAGCAAAGTCAGCAAGTGTCCCTTGTATGGCACACATACCATCCACACAGAATTCCCAGGGACCTGAATGCCAGCTAACTGCACAGCTGGCATCCTACTTCTGGTCATGTTTGGCATGAACGACAGCTGTAACATCGGATGGCTGCAGGCTTAAAACACACGCTGAGATATGTGACTTGCACCTCTGAGCTTTTGGACACAATCACGTGGAAGTTCAAATTGTAGCTATAAATCCAGGGCTTGCTTTCAGTTGATTTCCAGTAGTTGAGCCAAGTGGATGTTAGAGTGAGCAAGCCTGGTCTGACAAGCAGGTCTCACACCAGTCCTGTTGTAATTGGAGTGTGCGCAGCAGTAATTTCAGGAGGGGTTACTATTGCAGCAGATTTACAGACGCTGCTCAGGAGGAGGGGTTATAGCTGCTGTGTTGCACAACAAAAGGAAATGAGAAGCTCTGAGCAGCTGTGGAATTACAGCCCTGCAGCTACAAAGATGCATGTTTTGTAGAGGTCAGTGTATCTGCCGAGGTGAAGGTGATGCCTGGTCTGTTAATGTAGACACTAAGCATCTTTTTTGAGAAATATGACTTTAATATTTCCCCCTCCCCTTTAAAAGTATCCCAGGGTAATAATAACAATAAGACCCCCTCCCCCCAGTGTTTTCCCTTTAAACACATCAAGCATCAGAAAAGCTGTCATTTCAGACCAACTTCTGCCCATCCCTATGGCAACTAATGGAAGCATTTAATACTATATATACAAAATGTAATTTGCTCCCCCGCCATCTCTAGTTATACTCTTCTTTTTATGCTAAAATTGCTCCATGACGCCTACAATGTTTGGAAAATGCTTTTGAAGTGACATGCATCAGAGGTTCAACGTCACTGAAAAAAAGCTCAAGTGACCAATTAAAAAAATATTGATTTTGAAAAAGCAATTGTGGAAATTAGCAAAGGACAAAAATATCTTGTCTGAACAGTCATATTTGTAGTCTTAGAATGCCCAGTCTTAAAACTTACAGTGTCTTTGTAAAAGAAGGAGGGAGAGGAGAAATCAAGCACTGATTATCAAACCAGAAAAAGTGACTATTTAATATTTTTGCAGGCTCCAATCCCTGTCTTAGAAATAGCTTCTAAAGTTATGAAGCGGTCTCTGGAAATCCTCCCTCTGCCTAGCCCCTTATAGCTTTAGAAGTTACTTAAAGTCAGCTTGAACTCAGGGCTTAAAATATTCAAGTAAAAATAATGAAAATATAGAAGCAATATGAATTTCTTTAATCTCCTTTTCAGAAGGGAAGGATGTATCTATTGCTTACAGCTCTGTGTTATGAGCAGTTCTCTGTTCTGTAACAGAGAACGTGCTTGCAGTTACTTGGTAGTCCAGATCATCTGACTTCTTCTCTCTTCTTTGAAGCTTTTATCTATACCTGGTTCAGAGCTGAGCACCATACAGTAAAATCATTATTAAATGCAAGGATACTAGGTTATAAGTTCATTCTGTTGCCTCCTTTGAAATAGTCAGACATGCACAAAAAACCATCTCAATTTCAAGTAGGCCGGCTTTAAAGACATATATAAAGTGACTTTTGTAATATGTAAACATATGGATCCACATGTAATTTATAAATACTTAGATAAATGAGTCAGGTAAAAAGAGAGCTATTGTGTGATAATACACTGCCTCTGTCATTGTTACAACAATAACAGAGACTCCAAGGTTATCAGAATGTCTCCCAGGTATCTCAAGTAGTGATTTCAAGCGTGTAAGGGATCCACTTCATTAAACTCAAGAGACAGGGTAGCTCTGCCATTGCCTGAGTTCTTATATCCTTTATCATTGTGCTCTGCAAGCAAGAGGTCTTGCAACAATCACCAGCTGGCAAGGACAGGTATCACCTACAGTCTAGGCTGAGTAGCTTTATAGAAAGTAGTAGATTCAGAGAAAAAAAATAAAATTTATACAGAATTTTATGCCTCTTAGAGATGCCCAGCGTGAGGAAGAAAGTGAGAAGTACCAATTTACTTAGGATAATGCTTTTTACAGTATTTCTTTTGGAATTATAGAATCATTAAGGTTGGAAAAGACCTCCAATATCATTGAGTCCAACCTTTGATGAACACAACCACTCCAATTAAACCATAGCACTAAGTGCCATGTCCAGACATTTCTTCAATGCCTCCAGGGATGGTGACTCTAGCACCTCCCTGGGCAATCTCTTCCAATCTTTACCACCATTTTCCTGAAGAAATTTTTCCTGTTGACCAACCTGAACCTCCCCTGGTGGAGCTTAAGGCCATTTCTTCTTCTCCTGTTGCTATATTCCTGGGAGAAGAGACTGACACACATCTTGCTTGCTAC
Organism: Cyanoderma ruficeps; assembly: GCA_008694505.1. Lineage (NCBI taxonomy): Eukaryota > Metazoa > Chordata > Aves > Passeriformes > Timaliidae > Cyanoderma > Cyanoderma ruficeps. The sequence continues at coordinate 57,040,551 of VZDJ01007755.1, read as the reverse complement.
AGCCTCCTTTCAGGCAGTTGTAGAGAGCAATAAGGTGTCTTCAAGCCTCCATTTCTCCAGGCTAAACAACCTGAGCTCCCTTAAAAAGAATGTGCAAAGGAAACAGCTTCTGCAGAGGAGGTAGGTGGGCACAGCAGCATTACAATGGTGACTAAAGCCAGACAGTGCTTCCTCTAAATCATCTCTCTTTCACATTCCTTGAGCTAGTCCTTTGGCAGGCATAGACCATTGACAAATACCTGTACCCTCCAAACATGGTTCATTTAGATGAAGGTCTGACCAGAAACTTTTCCAGTAAAGGAGCCGCTTAAACAATGTTTCAGGGATTGGACCTTGCAAAGGCATGGTCAATTCCTTTTAACTTTAGTTTTCTAAACTGGAACTAAAAGCGGTGGATAGGTAGAAATAGCAATGTGCCAAAAAGGAATGGGATTGAGTCTAGAGAAAGGAGGAGACAATTGCTGTATGGAGTGAATATTGCAGCATGCTCTAACACCCTGCCTGTAAACCTGTGATATGGGTTTTTCCATGTATTTCTTATTTGGCTGGTATTTTTCACCTGTCTAGGTACAGGGATATAAGAAGTTAAGTCCAAGCTGTGTAATGCACAGATAAAACCAATCTCTGTTTTGAAACAGGTTGTAAACTGAAATTCACCAACTGTGGCAAGGATTTGGTATTCAAGATGTTCTAGTATTAGGATAAAAAGGGTTTCTGCCTGTGAACCATGTAAGAAACACACTTTGTCACAGAGTTCTATGAACAACTTTCCACAAAAACATCCAACAATAGATTTCTTATCAGGACTTGACCAAGGAGACAAGTGCAGTTTGAATTGAGCCACCATCACTCCTTCTCCTGCTCCAGTTTCTCACACCTGAGGAGATACTTCAGCTTGGAAACTACTCTTCCTGAGCTCTTTACATAGTCAGTGGCCAACAACAATTACTCCAGAGGTTACTTCAGAGTAATCCTGTCTTCCATTCCTCACTTCTTTTATTAAGAGTCCACATAAATAAAGTCTTAGCGAGAATCTTCTTCATGGTGGTTCAACATCTGCAGCTCACAGGGAGGCTTCAGTGGGTCTCATAACAAATGAGAACAAGTTGCCTGGGTGTAGAAATAAGGGAGAATCAATCCTTCATGGTTTGGGCTGGAAGGGACCTTAAAGATATCTATTTCCAACACCCCTGCCATGGGAGGGACACCTTACTGTAGATCAGGATGTTCAAAGTCCCATCCAATCTGTCCTCCAACACTTCCGGGGATGGAGTGTACACAGCTTCCCTAGACAACCTTCTCCAGTGCTTCAACACTCTAAAAACATAGTATTTCTTTCTACTGTCATGTCTAAACACCCCCCTCTTTTGATTTAAAGCCATTCCCCCTTGTCTTAGAATTACATGCCCTTGTAAAACTGCTCTGTACATGGTTTAGCATAAAAACAGGATATGATGTATAACTGAATCAGAGCATCCCTAATCAAAGGGACTAGCTGAACAGTATCTATAGCATATAACACCTCTAATGTGTATGATGGCTCCTCTAGGCAAATGCTGGCACTACTGAAATCAGTCTGGGGTTTATGCCCATCTTCTACAAGCCCCATGTGAATATTGCATTTTGGGAGACATTAACTTTTTTTTAGTTATGCAAACTTTTGCTTCTAGGCTGTAATTTTTCTCTCAGTGCCTGGAGCCTATGAGAAAGCACAATTTTCTGGAAACAACTCTAAAAACCTGAGGAAGTGAGGACTGGAACATACAGATATTGTGTATTTAATAAAAGAGAGATGTAGTGTGCTCTTCAGGAAAAAGATTCCTTAATAAGGAAAAGGTCTTTGAAGGCAGTACTTAACGTAGAATTGTAGTTTAAATGGGAAAGAGTATAGTGGGATAGATCAATAAACACACAGCAAACAACAAAAGCCCAGGTTCACAGAAATGCAAGGCAGAAGGAGGCTCGAGAAATTCTCTAATCCCAGTGCACCACAACAGAAATAACTTCACCAAGCTCATTCTTCACTGGTGTTTCTCTAACCTACAGTTTAAATCTTCCCTTGAAAGACAGCACAACCTCCCTGGTAGGTCTTCCTAGTGTTACAAGACCCTTATGATTAGAATTTCTTTTCTTAAAATCTCCCAATTGTTCTGCTGCAAATTGTAATATTTCCCCTTTTTTCCTCTGATGCATATCATGAATAGTTGAGGAAGATGGTGTAACTAGAATGTGTCATGTAGAAATAATGTATTCAGTTACTTCACCAAAGGGAGAATTATAGTCCTCTGTAGGTGACTAGAAAGCCACCATGACACTCTGAAATGTGAGAACATTTGAAGAACACAGTTGATCACTGTCTTCATAATGAAGAATTACATTTGAGATGCTTAAAATAACTATTTGTCTAGCCCCTCAAGCACTCTGCTATTCAAGCCCTGTCTGTCTTCTGCAAAGATTTTTCACTAAGTAATAATCCACTGGATTTCCCAATCCTCTGGAGAATTGTGACAAAGCCATATATTGTCATTATTGGTACAAAAAGAAAAGCCTACTTGTGTCACAAAATCTGGTCCAAACTCCTGGCTGGAGCAGGTTTGACTAGAGCACATTGTCCAGGATCATGTCCAGGCAGGTTTTGAATATCTCCAGAGAAGGCAATTCAACAGCTGCTCTGGGAAGTCTGTTCCAGTGCTCTGTCAACTTCAAAGTAAAGAGTTTTTTTCTCATATTGAAGTGAAACTTCCCATGTTTCCAGCTAGAGTCATCTCTTCTCCCAGATAAACAGGACCCAGCCCTCTCAACATTTCTTCATGTCCTATGTCTCTCAGCATGTTCTTCTCCAGTCCCCTAAACTACTTCATAGCTCTCCACTGGATTCACTCCAGGAGTTCCATGTCTTTCTTGTCCTGAAGAGCCCAGAACTGGACACAGTACTCCAGGTGTGGCCTCACTAGGGCTGAGTAGGGTGGGAGGATCATCTCTGTTGACCTGCTGGCAAGGCTCTTCCTAATATACCTCAGGATACCAATGGTCTTCTTGGCCACAAGAACACACTGCTGGCTCATGGACAGCTTGTTGTCCACCAGGACCTCCAGATCTTTCTCTGCAGAGCTGCTTTCCAGTAGATCAATCCTTAACCTGTACTGATACATGGGGTTATTCCCCCCTAGGTGCATGACAGGACTATTGCAATTACTATTCCAATAAGGTGTCCTTCCATTTTCATATCCATGACTTTTTTACTCTTACAGTTCCTATGTGTTTCTGTAATAAATAAATTCCCATCTAGTTGTAGACTTCTTTTCATCTTCATTCTCTGAGGATATCTGTCACTACCACTTAGATTTGTCCCTTTAAGTCACATTCACCAAATGAAGATGGTGAATGGTGAAGAAATGGCGAGTCCAAGATTCAGCAGTAGACTCCGTAGGGATAAGACAGAACTGAAAGAGGACAGGCAATCACAGTGGAAAGATCCACCCTTCCCCCTCAGAAAAAGATTGCTTATTCAAGAGTAACCAGAGAAATGTTTGTTCAGATTGGAGTGACTAATAAATACTCTGAGCCTGTTAAAAGCTAAAACTTGGCTAGTGAAATAGAGAGTGGCTTGAGTTGCCCCCTTGCAAGGCAACAGCAAATGCTGCTGCTCCCAAAAGTGGCAGTCAAAAGTCCTATGGGCACTGGGTTTTCTTCCGCCACAGAAGCTGGACTTGTGTCTCCACTGCTTCTGGGGAAATTAGAGGGGCAGCAACTGCTGCTTCTGGAAGGAATTGAAACTCCCTGGCAGCAGCTGCTTGGCAAAGCAAACAACTGAAACAGCTCTGGCAAAGAGTTCTGTAGCCACCGCTGTTTTACAGGCTCCCTCCCTGCTCAGCAGTCTGCTATGCTGTGAAACTCTGCCCTGTCTAAACCTAGAGCTGGCTGGGAGAAGGAGCCCAGTCATGACCTGGGATTGAGAAGATCATATATCCAAGACATAATTAACTGAATGCATTCCTTCTGGTCTGGTTAGAAGGGACAGCTCTATCCCAGCTGCATTTCATTCCTCTAGTCATTGCAGATTTGGATTTTGCTGAGAGATTCAACTAAGCATTGTGTACATCTGCTTTAAACAATCTTCAGGAAATAAATCATTTACAATTTGCACTATTCCATTACTATTCTTCCTCATAATTTGCCTGAGTCCCTAATGTCTGCAGTCATGACTCAAAAGTCCCGTTGTGGCAGGCAATGAAGAAATTATCCCTGCCTGAAAGAATTTACCATCTAAATATTTTCTCATTGAAATCAGTAGCAAAAGCAGATAGAAAAAGAGCTTCCTTGCTTATGGAAGCAAACAGGAGAATAACAGAGAGCATGACAAAAAGACAGACCATTGATGGGACAGCAGGGCAGTCTTTCTGTGTCTTGCCATTGTTTCAACTCACTAGCACAATACCTAAGTGCTCCGTACACTTTAGTAAGGTATATCCACACCATCTTTCACCCCCTTCTCAAGACTTTCTTCATTGTCAGTGCTTTTCTGAGATTAATATTGTTACATTTCATCCTTTCAGCAATTTTTCAGTTTCTGTTGTTCCTTCAAGCACAAAGACCCAACAACCTGAGATTCAGGACACTCACTTGTGATGACGATAAGGAAAAAAAAGCAAGCAAACAACCATCAAGCTAAAGGCCAGCCTCATAACCTGCAGAGAGAGCTATTTCCTTCAGGACACAGCTGTTCTGGCTCCAGCACACAGCATGGAACCCAAATTACAGGTAGGACAATGTGTTTGAAGTCTTGATCTCTGCCACACATCCACCTCAGCTTTACAGCAGGGTTTAGCTGCTATGATGTAAGTGCAATGGCACATTAAGAAGAAGCCAATGTCAGCATCTGGCTCCCAAACCAGATACTGTTGATGTGCTGCATAGCATTTAAATTTCTTGTATTCCCACTAGCAAATATACAATCAATTTGAAAAAGAAAAACAGAAATGAGACATTTCTTTGATATATGCCTTACAGATTACTAAATAAAGCTAGAAATACTGGGAGAGATCCTGAAATACAGAGAGCTCATCCATGAAATAGCTAAAGCAGAAGAACTGTTCCTATCTGAAATACTTGTAGCATGAAACTTCCACAGGAAGAAGATACATACATACACAGAGATGCACACACAAAAAAGCTATCAAAACAAAATTTAGTGATAGGTTAAAAATGTTTCTCCTATCTGCACAGTTTATTCCTCTCCAATGGATGTAAACCCTCTGTGTTAGGGTGCAGTAGCTGCCCTGACACACATGGTTTTGCTAAGGCTGCAGAAGTTTTTTTTTAACTTGGCTAGCTTTGGAAAAAAGTACTCTATCTCTAGTCATTCTCTGGCAAAGTGCAGTATATCTAATTTTGTTAAATTCCAAAACATACTGTACACCAAAGTACTTGTAGGTGTAAAGGAGAATGTCAGGGATGAGTCAAAGATTAATACCTGAATTATAATATGTGAAATGGGAATTGCAGTCTTAAATATCACTTTAAAACCAGGAAGTATTTACCTAGTCTAAAGCACCACTTGCATTGTAATAGGCAAAATCCTACTTCTTTTAGTTATAGGAGATTCTTTAATAGTCCCAGGCTTGAGCAGGAAGATGCATAGGGTGGAGTGGCAATTTGATGAGACCTTTACAAACTTCAACAGAACTCTTATTAATTTGCAGCACTCACTTCAGTCATACCTACTTCCACTGTTCTGCAGAACAAAGATGAGCTCAGTACTTAGAAAAATGGATGATTGACTAGTTTATTTCCCTCAAACATACCACTTCTTCCATTATTGCACTGCAATACTGTCAGATAAAGATTTCCACTTCCACCAATCTGCCCCTTCAGTTACTTCATTGTTCTGTTTTTCATCCATTGTTACAAAACTTTCTTTTGCTTTCTTAAACAAACAGACATGTCTACCTTAGCACTAATCTTAACAAACAAAAAAAAGTTCCTCTGTGTGATGCTGTCGGTGCTTCCTTCTTTCTCATTTTTACCTTTTGCCTCCTACATTCAATTGTCAATTCTGTGCCAGGATCACTTATTTCCTGGGTGCATGGGGTCCTAAAATCACACATGGAGCTCTTAGCTGCTTGGTTAAAAACCCCAATAAATAGAGCAGAAAAGACTAGAGTTTTAATCAGCTTGTTATTTTCTCACTGTTACTAAGCACAACCACGTGGTAAAGGCCCAAGGATATTTTTTTTAAACATAGTTAAAGAGACAGTAATAATGTTTCCTTCAATTCATAGGCTAACATGTGGAAGTGGTTCTAACAACACTCAAAACCAAGTTTCAGCTGATTCTTGGAGCTTTACCAACTAACTTCTGTTTTAGTAATCAGTGCCCAGTGAGTCCAGTGCTGCTCAAACCACGTGCTTCAGCAACTGATAGTTTGCACTGTTCATTAGTTGGTGACAAATAGGATACAAAAATAAAACTTTGGGAAGCAGACTTAAATAGACTTGTCAACTGGTTATAGAGAACCCTGCCAAAAAGTGACTTTATTTTTATTAAAAGAAAAATAGATTCATTGGAGAAATAGTTCCTGAGACCAGACTTCTGAACCCCTGCTTTTTAATCAGTTAAAAATACTGAATAGCTACACACATATTTTTAGAAGAATCTATTAAATATCATTCCCTGACATCAGCCAGCTCAGACTCACTGTACTCCAAAGAACCATTTCATGTTTTAGCATCTTCAACAAGTCTTAAGATGACTCTACCTCTATTCTTGACTCTTTAGTCCTCTGGTTATCAGAATATAATTACTAAAAAAGCTAACCAGAAACAACAGGGATGAGAAATCTACAGGTAAGTTACTGTCCTTGTGATTCCCCTAAATCCTTGATAAAGTCAGACTGTGTTTATGGCTGAAGGCTCAAGGTCTCCTTAATGCAGCTTTTCCTCTGTAGTTTGTCATGTTTTCCTTCTAGCTATTTCTTATATTATGGAGACTCGGGTGCTTATTTTGCCATCTCTTAATGCAACCTGCTTCATCTAATATGTGGTTGGGTCAGATAAATAGCCCTCTAGATACAACTTGATTTACCAAATCTCTTCTATAAAGCCTGGCATATAAAGAAAATATAGAAAATTTCTTTCTATAAAGAATACAACTAAACAATCTGAATTGATACCCAGAACATGTAAATGACACTCAAAAAGTAAAGCTAACTGAGTGCCTGTAAGGATGCAGACTGCTGCACTTTGAATGTACTAAAATACAGAGTATTTATGAGAGCCCTGGCAGAGGAAGGTATTGCAACTCTATAAACTTCAAGATCTAAAAGCTTACATCATCAGTCTGAATGTTTTGTTACGATTTTACTAAACAACCTAGCATACCTATCCATCACTGTGCTTGGTATTGAGTATGATAGTCAGTCCTATAAAACCTGGTAAAACAAGCATTGTGTCATAGAACAGAATCACTGTGGTTAAGTAACCTAATGGCAGCAACAGAGATGGTCACTAAGTTAATTTTTAGGATTCTGCTTTAAGCCTATGCCATAGTTATTGCTAAGCATTTCACAAACAAGCCAGTTCACAGTACAATATTCTCAGCAATTATTGAGTTAGCACCTATATAATTACCAGAGCTCAAATATTTCCTTTTTTTTGCAACTGTGCCAACTAAAAGCTCATAAATGCTGTCAGAGCCTGTCAGCATCATACTGAAGGAGCAATCTACAGTAAGAACCAAAGAAAATCAAGGTATTCAAGGTTTGTTCAGGTATTATAACAAATGGTGGCAATCAATATGAATAATCACATTAAAGAAAAAAATTTAAAAATCTCTATGGTCAATTTCAATTTTACTATTTTCAGATACAGGAAGAGGCTTGAAACCCCAAGTAGTTAGAAAGAAAAACATGGACTGGAATCTAATGTTAGTAGTGACATTTCTACAGCACTGTCAAGGGAGTCTTGCAGCTCTGAAAGAGGTCAAAGTCACTAAGATAAAAATTTCAGCCTGTGAGAAATTCTTGCACAAAGAGTGATAGAAATTACTGCTGGTGGAATTTTCTGAACTAGGAAGGCATGATGTGAAACAATTAGGTTGATAAAATTTACGTGAATTGTGGCTTCTAGTAAGATATGTACCTATATCATAAAAAATTCCCATAATAAAGAACCAGAGGGGAAACCTTTAACACCCTCTGTCTGCAAGTAGGAAATGCAAGAGATCTCCATGTAGAGAACTGCAAGGAAAACCACAGGCCATTTCAGGTATAGGCTCTCTCACAAAATATCCAATTATTAGCCAGACCCACAGTGAAGTAGGGGCAGATCCACTCTAGTGAGGTAACAATTCACTCTACTTTTCTTCTTTAGCCCTGACATCTAGCAAATTTGTTGTTCGTCTGCAGCAAGCATATTTGTAAATGGGTCCTATCAGTTTGAATAAAAGGGGGGAAAAATCAGACTGGGATTTTATACCTGAGAATTTTGTTTGACTGTGTATGTCTCCTTCCTTCTCACCCCCAAAATACCAAATTGGGACCAAAATACTAAAATGGCAAATTGGGACAAAAATTCAGACTAGTATGCAGAGTGTCATGTGGAAAGCCATTCTAGCATTAAAAGAATATACCTTATAGCCACTAGCGAAAGGTTTCCTCTGCTGACAACTCTCAATATATGTTTGGACTAGCTAAATTAATCTTCAGGACAGGACTTCTGGACCTGACAACTGATTTTCTAATTTTCCCTGCCTCTTCTTTTTGCCCTTCTGCTTTCTTTTTAGCATGCTCTCATCAAGTCTTCTGCTTCCTGTGAGAAATAAAAGACTTTGAGATGAGCAAGCGTCTGCTTCAAATGATTTGCCATGTTAAAAAGAAGAAGAAAGTGCTACTAAACTGTTTCTAGGAATGGAAAATTTGATTTTTTTTGTTCACAAATCAAAAACAAAAGCAAGTATTAAAAGAGGAGAAACAAAATTTCAAGTATTGCATACTCTGGTGAAACAAAGTTCAGAGAACGCTAGATACGACCAATCTTAAAAAAAGAGAAATGAGAAATAAAAATGGAAGTGGATAGATTTCATATTAGTCACAATAGAAACCTGAAAAAAAACATAGTCTAAGTGCATCTCAGATTTTGTATTTAGTTACAGAAACTGAGCTATTGCTGTAATAGCAGTCTTTACTTGCTTCAGAATAACAGAGGAGGAACAGAAACAGAGAGAATTAAATGCATTTCACTTACCTGATTCTGAGTTTGGGCTACATGCTGCATAATTTCATTTTGGCCTGAAAATACATATTAATATCTAGAAACATATGAATGCCTTCTTTGCTTCTATTGTCTGCAAAGTAGGTTATCACTAGTTTTTAGATAACAGGTATTCTTACTGCATGAAGTATGCTGAGACTTCATTTAAAACTTGTTCTCTTTTCTATGCCATTATCCTGGCCTATGTCAGCTCTCTACTAAATGTCCCTGTTTCATAGGCTTCATCTTGATAATATCAACATGCAAGAGAGATTTAGATAGCCAAGTGAGTTCATTAACATTTATTATCATAACAGCCTATACCAACTGAAGTTTTAGGTAATTATTTCAATATTTGCTACCTTATTGTTATAGTAACAACTAAGAACACATTCAATCACTGCACTGTTTGACAAATACAGCATTTTAAATTGAATGTTGCTTTTCTTTAATAAGATGTCATAAAATATGCATACATTGTCTCTATTAACAATATTACTGTAGCACATCTCTCCTGGTTCTCCCTTTCTTGTTCTAAATTCTCATTTGATATTACTGAAGAAGCATCAATACTTCTGCAAAGGCTGATTAGCATGCAGTGACTTGATAGACATGTTGGAAGGCAGAACTAACAAATTTCCAGCACACTACTAGATTATGCATTTCTCTCTGTGCATGCAAAAAGACATCGTTGTTCACGTACCTCTGATACTTCTGTTGATACTTCTGTCAACATCTGTTCACAGAAGTGGCTATTGGCATGCACTTATCTGAGAATCACTATGCAAATATATGCCACTGCAGTGAAAGAAGCCCCTAGAAGATTTGAACAAACCCATTTTATCAGAATAAAAATGTTGAGGTGACTGACAGGTCCATTGTCATGGCCCTTACAGAAGCTGGCTGCCTGCTTTTTCCACTGTTAAAGCAGAATATTATTTGAGCACAAGAGGCATTACTGTGAACATAGCAATTCCCAATTCTGGTAACATTTTGCTTGATCCTGTTTCATTGTAGAGCAGTGAGGTATGTCCTCAGGGGAATCAGGCTTGGACAATGAGGGTGATATGAAGTTAGTGACATTCACCAGAAAGGACAATGTTTGGGATGCCAAAGAAGAATCCTAAAACAACACCTTTAATTGAAATCAACTCTCCATTTATACTCACGGAGGTATGCAAAAGATAAATTGGTGTGATCTGATGCTTTCTTGGCTACTCGTTAAGGGTACTGGTTCTGATGTTTGTGATGAAGGCCCGAGCAGCTGATGAAATGCAGTACTCTCCAGTGTCTGATCAACTTGAACTAGACTGCTTAGAACAATAGGCATTGCCAAAAGTGTTGCTTGCAACAATGAACTTCTCTGTTATGACCCTCTTCCTGCAGTTGTTCCAAGAGCCACACATTGGCACATGAGTTTGAGGCTGGAGTGAAGGCTTTATTTGCTGTTCTATATCATCGCTTGACATTGGAGGAGAACGAACTGGTGTTCTATATTCTGTTGTCTACCTCCAAGGTTTTGGTAGCTCATATGGGTACATAGGCAAAACGTTGTCAGACACGTGGTTTTTATGTCTTCCTCCATCTTAACAGTGCATGCAGCATAAAGCAGTTTTCTCCAGCACTTCATCATGACTGCAGAAGAAAAAGTAAAGAGGGAAATTGTACTGTTTACTTTGAGAGAAGAAGGGACATGTACTGAGTCCAGCAACATGTAGAAGTCTATGTCCTAAATGCTATATGACAATTACAGACCAAAGAATGAGCAATTCCTTAATCCCCACCTCTGCTCTATCTTTAAAAATGTGAAGGGCTGCTACTGTGGATCCTAGTTTTTCAGTTCCAACATAAAAACAACTTGTTTAGAGATCCTTCTTGATAATGAGTCAGCTGCTTCTACACTGCATATTGTACATACAAGCATAAGTAATCTTTCCTTCCCATCACACACTGTCAAACAACAGGGGGCTAAAGCAGTAGCTTAAGACACAGGCTTAAGCAAAGGCAGCCCCCCACTTTAAAAAGCAGATTAAGCATGTGACAGATGCTTTGAGATAATTTATGAATAGTGTACGTTGACCCGATTTTTGTGATGTTGATTGTATGATTATGTTGGCTTGATTTAATTAGAAAGCACAGACAAAGCCTGAAATACTTGATAAACACAGGCTACCCACTGATAAACACCCTCAAGACAGTTTGCAATAAAACCTAAATTCTCAGCTGTGGAGAGCCTATTTCTGGGCTCCAGGCAAGCTGCTGGAACATCTTTGGTCAGTTTGAATGCTAAGATTAAAACAACTCCAGTTACTATGCAAAGGATCCATAAGCAATATGCTGTAAAGTCAAGTGGATTGTCACAGAGGGTCAACTGTTGAAGGGAACTTTTATCACCCTGCCCCCTTGACACCTTAGAGAAAAAAAAAATATTCTGGCAAGGCAAAACACCTAAAGTCAATTTTCCCTGCTTGTTTTCCTCTCTACCACCAGTATTGTTTTAGGACATCTGCATGCTCTGGATAAATCTGTAGGTGCCTGCTGTTTGAGGGACTCACAAGGTATGACAGCCTTTGGCTTGGAGGGTATGGAAATACTAATATTCTGCAGCAAGTAAAGACATGAACCCTTGCATGAAGGGATTGAGCTCAGAGGCACCAGATGTAGCTAGCTCTAGCTGTTATAAATAGCAGCTTAAAGTTTCATGATTAAAATAATCTGCCCCTCACATATGGAAACTTTGAATGCATGCATAAACATGAGATAACCAACAGGAGTTCAGTTCCTCGCGGTTGATCTGCTATTGTAGATTTGCCTATGGGGCAAGACCACCTGGGGAATCCTGCACAGGGGCAGGAAGGAGAGATTCATGGTTCCACAGTTCCTAACCACTAGGGAGATGACATTCTGCTATAGTATGTCAGAACATTTCATCTCTTTGTGACCCAGACAGGAACCTCTTACGATATGATGAGGTTTGACATCCCTCATAGCTGAGCTTCTGTGTGAAAAAGCCTGTGCTTGGGCAGGGCAGTGAACACAGGCAAAGAAGAAAACAGAATACATGCCCGGGTAAGTTTCTATTCAGTTTGTAACTGTGAAGCACACTTTGACATGCAAACCCCCATGTACCCTGGATCCCATAACACAGAGAAAGGAGTGGAGTACATAATATGGCAAAATTCCTGGCCAGTTCAATGGAGTCAGTAGTTCCCCTGAGAACTTTTGGTATTTCTGCCATTGCTTCTTCTAACTTACCTCATCGCAAGACCTTTTTGCCTGCATAGTGATGTTCAATCTCCACAGTACCCCTTGTACATATCAGAAATTTGACCTTTAGCCTTATCCAGACTTTTGTGTTCATCACTGAATGAGTACATGACAAATGGCTCCATTCAAGCATTTCTTGCTCCACCATCACAGACTTATGCCTTACTGCTGACACTGACACACCACCTCTCTTGCTACTCTACTCACTCACAGTCATCTATTTTCTGGAATAACCTTTCTAAGCCAGCATATACCCTGACATTTGAAGGATTGTGCAGGGCAGTAGGTTATAGAGATAAAGTGCTTATAATGTTTCCTGCAACATCCAGATCAGAGCTGGACAAATTTTTTTTTCTTTGAAATGAGAAAGATTCTATATGGAGTTACAGAAATCTTTTTTTGGAATTTAGATCAATTTTACCAAAATGTTTATTCTTAAAAATAGATGTCATTGGGCTTGGGGTGTATGACATACATGTAAAAAAGATAAAAACATTGTACTTTGATATTTTTGAATAGTGAGGCTATTTTGCTTTTCAAGCACAAAACAACTTATCCATTTAAAATTACTACCAAAATGTATGTAAAAGTTATACAGAAAACTCAATTTGAAAATATCCCCTTGTTTCAGACCAATCAAGACAACTCTTAACCACAAGTGGTTCTTTTTAGTCCTTAATTCTATGATTTTCTGTTTAAATATTCATCACCCCAAATCAAAATTACTGCTTCCTCTTGCTATGTCTGTCAGAAAACCTTTTTCACATTCAGCTGTAATCCTGCACCCAATTTAAAAGATTATTTAAACATGCCTTTAATTCTGAGGCTAAGTTAAATACCTGCTCAGATTCTCCACTTAAGAATAACTATGAATGCCAGGTATGCTGAACTGCTAAACCTCTTCAACCCTTTCTTCTCTTCAGCTTTTCTACATAGAACTTTTCTTCACTGCTCAATGGGAAAGGGAATGACAGCGTGTTAGAAATTGAGAAGAAGCTTCATACATTCCAAGATGCTGCTCCTGACCTTTTGTTCAGCAGAGAGAGAAAATAAAGCAACATCTACAAAACTTCTGCGTCTAGAACAACATAAGTTCTCTTGGACACCTGAAAGGTTCTTCCCCTCCCATCTTCCTGAACAGGTATTATTTTTGATGTAAAGGCACAGAAACAAGGACTGCATAAAAAACAATTGAACAAACATTTTAAAATGGGGTATCGTCCTGACAGAAAGCATCTGATCAATTAAATTACCATTATTTTCCCTTCCCCCTCCAGCCTCACTGTTTACAAATAGAATAAACAATCAAATTCACACTGAAGTCCAGGGCTTCATTTTTCTCTAGTTCAAACACATTTCAGAACAGACTAGGCTCCATTTGTATACACATATATTAAAGAAAGAACACATTTCAATTAAAAAAACCCTCCATACTTCAAGCTGCTTATATCTTATACATACACATACATTTCACACGTCGGGGGAACAAGCACACACAACCAACCCCAAGCAGTTAACTCCTAGCACCCTTCCTTTGTTCAGCTCCCACAAATTTCTGCTGCTGGTGGGTGTAAGTCTTTTGAACTTCGTGAAAGAAAGAGAAAACTGTAGCTCAGTGTTTTTAACCATGTGCTTCCCAGGGCTGCAGGCAGAACTTGAGAAGGAGCCGTATGAATGTGTGGTGAGCAGCCCACAGCATTTCCTGGGGCTTTTCTGTTTTTTCTGTAACCGTTTATGAATTTCAATAGGACACACTATGGGATCCCGAGTATCCATGTGCCTCAGACATCACTCAGTTCACTGTACTCATCAACGAGACTTAGAGGAGTACTTTGAGCTTTGCTCTCTGGACTGAAAGCTGAAATGAGCTGGTTCAACTAGAATGCTGGAGAATGTGTCCACTGCCCTACATGAGGGGAAATGCCTCTCTGTGAGAGGTGCTGGTTGTATTTTTCATACCTACCCTAGCTTTAAAACACCATTAAATATACCTTTTTTGTTAGCTTAGAAGGGCATGCCTTCTACAGCTAATGCCCTGTAACAACATTGACAGATGCAGTCATAACAACTATAGCATGGCCAGAGAAAGAAAGGAAACTACTGCTGACCTGACTGCAGTATAGAAGTTTTCAAATATGTTATGAAAAAAAGGACAAAAAAAACAGTATGAAGAATAAATGAAATTTAAGAAATGGGGTAGGAAAACCTAAGGAAGCCACAGCCAAGAACCTGCAAACAGGAAAGGCTCTTTAGAAGAGAATACAGAAACAGACAACTACCCAGCAAAGTAGAAGAGAGCTTTAACTCATATTTGCTACAGTTTGTAGACTCACATCAATACAACAATAAAATGAATGCCTACCTCATTAAATCGGATTCATAGTGCACCCAAGAAATTCTACTCCTGCTTGGTCAGAAAAGAACACAGGAAATCCCTGTCACACATTTGCCTAACTTAAGATCAAGCTGCCAAACTCATAAGCAAACAGAATAAGCAAAATCTTCAAAAACCTTGCCCACCCTGCTGTAACAAGCTAGATAAGGACGATCCACTCTGACCCCGTGGAAATCATTGCCTCTTTCCTTTACAAATCAGCACCTCGACAACCTCCTTCAAGCTGGGGTTGTGCTGCTTCATGGCAGGTGAGAGCCTGTGAAAGGTCAGGGATTGCCAACAGGTCAGCTAAGGGAGAAAGAAAAAACAACATGTGAAATAAGTATCTTCCCATTATATCTCAAGGTTGCACATTTTGTTTTCTCAAGTCGGAAAGAGAAGGGTGGTGGGTCCCGTACTGCTCCCCGGGGAAAGGCTGCTCTGCCAGCCTGCCTCTGACTCACTGTTGTGACATCTGGTATTAAAGCTTAGGTAGTTTGAAGATCAGTGGAAAGGAGCATTTAAAAACCCGTTATTTCACCTGTTCATTTGATTTTTAAATAACTGTGTTAATTCTTATTTACCACATCAGGCCCCTGAATATACTGTGCATTGTTCCAAGTTATTGCAACCTTCCCTCTTAAAGTAGATTTAAGCCATTATGGTCTATCACATAAATCCTTCTTAGGTTGTGGATTATTGACCTGATAGGCACAAACAGCTCCATCTGTCCTTTTAAATGGGCATGAATACTGTGAGTGTTTATTGCTTTCGATCCTATTATTTGTAAAACTATTTGCTTTCTTTCTCTCTCTCTCTGTGTGTGTGTGTGTGTGCTTAGTATTCAGGGACAATTTATTGTCAATTTGTTGTCTATACTCTTTTGAATACAGGGCTTTCCAGTGCATAAGTAGTAGCATAAGTGAATGTCCTGCTATTTGACTTGGGAAATTAAGCTGTTGACTTAGAGCCAGCCTTTGAGAGTGATGTAAAAGTTGATAGACTGTAAGAACATTTGAAAGTGAAAAGGGACTCCCTTTTGAAACGTTGATGTGAATCAAGTTTGAGTTAATGAAGCTTTTATAGCCATAAAGTTACTTTCAGATATCTAATCTAAGTGGTTCTTTTGGAAGGGCTAAAATGATGCTCTAAGGGACATTTGTTGAAGTGAAAACAGGAGTAAAATAGTTTATTACCTGTTGCTATCTGTCAGGGTGAGAGTATGCAGGGAAAAACAGGCAGTTTTCATTGGTTGGTATTTGTGGGTCAAATCATTTACCAAGTTAATCATTTTGATGTGTTGAGTCAAATAATTTCTGATGGAAGTTTTAAAGTGCTATGAAAAGATTCCCGTGCAAGAAAGTCTGTTCTTTCCTGTCCCAAGGGTATTCTACACACAGAGTTATTCCTGTTAGGCAACGTACTGAAAAGCCTAGAGACCAAATATGAAGACAAAAATCCTCAAAACGTGGCTGCCGCCTCTGCCTGATGGATTTCATTGCTGCACTTCTGTCTTCTTCCTATGGGTGAGCCACTCCACCTGGCACCAGGAGGACAGGCCATGCAGAACATGCAGATGTGGCTTCTCAGTATGCAGAATGCTTTGCCTCCGGCTTGGCTGGATTCTCTTTGCAACAAAGGTTAGTGGAAAAGAGACAGTCTAGCAAGTCTGTTCTGAATAATATTTAAAAATCTTACAGAAACTAAAAAAATCACTTTGCAGATGGTCTGTAATAGCTTTTGTATACAAAAATAGAGATGTCTTAGGTCTGACACTTGGTAGAGAGTGGTTTGGAACTGGCTTACACTCTTTTATAACATATGTATGCAAGGGACACGCAGTTGTTTTTTCAGGGATGGGGAAACTCAGAAAAGTGGGAGGATATTTTTGGCAAGCTATTTGTGCAGAAGAAATACCAGGTGCCAGCACCTTCTCAAATCCAGTGCTATGGCCAAAATTCGAGTGAAGCTGTGAAACACCTTTGATCATACTGTTTTGAATAAGATGGCGTTATCCTAAGTATACTTGTGTTAATACTCAGAGCTCTGTCCATTTAGTGCCTTTTTTTTCCTTTTCCTTATCTAAGTGATTTATTACTTTTTTTTGGTATCTGGATGCTCTGACCCATCTATTATTGGACCATTGACTCACTGTAGGGTTTAACAGTGACTAAATCTTGTTCTAAGTAGTGAGCTTGCATAAAACACTTCTTCCTTGAAGTTAAAGTAATTGTATCCTAGGTACTCAGACTTTGTTTTGGCAGGGAGAAAAGTGGTGGCCTCTGGAGACAGTCCACCAAGAACTTTTTGGGAGAAGGCATCAGCTTCCCTGGCTGAAGCAATTGGAAATCCTGCCCTTTCAAATTGAAAGTTTGAAGTGTTTAGGAAACTTTCACTTCCCTTTTAGCATCAAACAGAGCATTTATTTTTGGGGATAAGCACATTTAATCCTGTCATACTGGATACTTAGCCTAATGGAAAAAGAGAGTGATCCAGATGTTCAGCTGCCCAACCTTGGGCAACTGTTTTAGCAACACTTAGGAAAAGCTGATATGCTTGAAGATATAGAAGACAGTGATAAAGAGCATTTCTGCAGCATTAAAAATTAAAGCTTTCTTCTCTGTAATGTAAGCAGAACACTACCTAGCCTTCTGCATGTATCATATCCACAAGCTTTAGAATGATGTTTGGAACTCCAAGTGAATATGGTTTCCTTATTCTATAGTACTAACTAGAATTTTTATCCTACACAAATGGAAGCTGAGCATCTAAAGAGGAGCATGTAAGAAACAAATTTGTGCATGTATGTTTTACTTTTATATACATAATATATACATATAAACGCACTAAAACTGTATGTAGCAAATTTTATCCACGGACACCCTAGGTACCAATAGAATTATTTAACACTGAGACATTTCTAGGAAAAATCAATAAATTTATGTTTGTCCCAACTTAGGCTCATTGAAATACTGAGATGAAATTACCCCAAACCCTTTTTTTCAAGTGGTTTCCCTGCACCAAGTCCAGAGTTTCCATCAGGAAAAGGGAACTAGGCTTGCTACAGAAAGCTTAACTCCATCACCCTGAATGAATGTGGGGCCAGAAGGGAAACTTTTCAATGCTCACTGTTTCTGTTTTAACATTTCAGTCACCAGGAGGATGGAGACGGCTTTAATGTATTACTGGAAGCTATTTATTTTATGAACTGTACCAATAATGTGGCTTATATTCTACTTGGCAACTAAATTGGTTTCTGAGTTTATATTCACAGTAATCAGGTTTATCTAGTTAGGCTATAAAACTGAACTTGTTAACCAGGCACAAGTGAATATGGGTTTTGAACAAGGGTTTTTTTAGCTATTTTAGTAGCTAGAACACTGTTTTGGTGGTGACTTTAATACAGTCTTAAAACCTGATCCAAAGAATTATGAAGGCTGAAGGAACAAAATCACTGCTGTGATATTTTATTAAAACAGCTCACATTATAATGAAGGCTTGTAAACTGACCTGTTTCTGTGAAAGCCACTCTTCTGCATCTTGTTTTGATAGGCTAATAAAAAAGAAGGGACATTCTGCAGACACTTGGAAGCTTTGGGACCAGGAGACTGAAATATGAAGGATAAGACAGTACACACATGTAGGGAACTGGTCCATACACAGGTTCATGCATTCTTCTCAGGATAAAGGGTATGCAACAAAACAAATTGCTACCCATAGGTCTTTCATCTTGAAACAGAGCAATGAAAACTCAGCTGGTGGTTATAATCTCAAAGCACACCACTAGCTGGGAACATAACATAGTACAGGTCTCATTACTGCCTGGAATTCTTTTAAGCTATACTGTATTTACCTGATGTCATTTAAAGGGGAAAGAATGATGAATGCTCAATTAATTGTAAAATCAAAAACACACAGAGGAAACATCTGACTATTTTAGTATGCATATAGTAGATCTTCATGGCTGCATAAGTAATTTTAACATGAAATAGCCAGTTTTGCAATAAACCAGTTCTCCAGAATGGGCCAATTCTATTAAGACTTCATTAAAAATTTCATCCTGAACCAGGTGGGAAGACTGAGGCCTGTCAAATCCATTAAAAGCTGTGGGATGTGATCACAGGATTTGAATCTTGAGGCAATTCAAAGTGGAAATGACTGTGAATAAGCACTGGGGTATTTGGGTAACCATTAGCCATGTTGGTAGGAGGTTTGATATACTGGAATGAATTCTGCAGCACCTGCCTCCACAAACCCTGAGCTCAGTGAATCCTGATGGGCTGCTGGCTAGGCAGATTTAGCAGCCTGGGATATGTACACTTTCTCAAGTCAGGGCTCTCTCTCCTCTTTTCTGTTGAATTTGGCTTCCATCACAGAGTAAGGCAACTTCTAGGGTAGCTGAAGAGTGCAGCCCATCTCTGGTCCTCCATGCACCACTGGAAAGGTGCAAAACCTCTGCAGGGTGACAGCTGACCTCAAATCACAGACACAAAGCCATGCTCTTGTGGATCTCTGCTTGTAGCCCACAGGCAGAATGTGATGGAGAACAAAGCATGCAGAGGATTTTTAGCAGGAGGACTTCAACTGTCCTTGTTCTTCCTTTGTTCCAGGGAGTTACAGTCAGTTGTCCTAGAACATAGCGATGAGTCTATGGAAGCCAAAACTGGCCCTTTTTATCCAAAGAACTTTGATCACTCTTTTTTTTTTTTTAAATCAGTAGAGTCTCTACAGGAAAAATCATTATGACTGAGTACAGCTTTCTTTTCAAGTCAACACATG
This sequence comes from Cyanoderma ruficeps, assembly GCA_008694505.1. Classification (NCBI taxonomy): domain Eukaryota; kingdom Metazoa; phylum Chordata; class Aves; order Passeriformes; family Timaliidae; genus Cyanoderma; species Cyanoderma ruficeps. Next base: position 57,020,883 of record VZDJ01007755.1, on the reverse strand, counting down.
ACTTTTCATGAAAGTCAACACAATGTTCTGAAATCACAGTGAATATCACATTTCTGACAGCTTGATGGCACCTCCAGATGCTGAGATGGAATGATGCAGAGGAGCATAGATTATCTGATAAATACACTGATCCCAAATGGTCCCAAAGGAGAAAGGTGTTCTATCTCATGAGGACTTTACTGTGTTGCTCTCTACTCCCTCAAGAGATGTGCCTGCCTATGAGCACTGTTCAAATAAAAAGCACCATTTACAGAAAGGATCCTTCTTTTAGCTCTGCAGTGGCTGCAAATCCTGAGAGTGATCTTGTTCACCTCTTAGACATCAGAAAAACCTTTATGGCAGAACTATCATAAAGCTTTATGTTCATATAGCACCTCTAGGACAGCTTTTCAGGAGAGGTCTGTGTGTGGTTCCCTAATTAAGATAATGAGTGAATAATGATTGGCAGTATACATGCAAATTGGCTTTCTAAAGCATGAAGCCACAAGACAAAGTTTATCAATCAAGGGCACCAAAGCAATTGTGAGCAGTCTCTGGAGAATTAATCCTTCAAGGATGCATGAAATCAATCTGGCAGCCTCTGAAATACATAGTCCAGTTGTTTATGTCCGTACGAATATTCATCCTCTCACCATGGAGGCACTAAGGGGTGCAGATTAAAAGGACTGTTTCAGGACTGAAACAGTCGCTCTGCAGCAAGAGGCCAAGTAAAGACTGATAATTATTTTATCTGTGCTGAACAACATTGTAAGAAAATTGCACATAATTATGACAAAATACCATCAACAACATGACAGTCTCCTGTTGTATGCTGGGGCATTTGGCACACAGCACTGCCGAGTCAAATGTTTGTTCCCTTTCTGATGATTGTGTTTGTTTTTTGTCTGTTGTTTTGATTCACACTCTTGCTTCAATAAAGACTTTATACTGTTGTTGTTTACAGTGTTCACTGATTTATGCCAGAGGATTGAACTTTAGTAGCCAGAGTCTCATCTTCATTCCTCACTGCAGAGACTGTTCCCTATCAGAAGCTCTTCTCATTCCTTGGAAAGAGGAGGCAAATGAGCCCAACCAGTGATATCCCTGAGGGAATGGGGCATACACCCTGGGATGAAGGACAGGATGCAGATCCCTCCTCACAGGAGTGGAAGATCAGTTTGCTGTAAGGACGTGCTGACAAACTTGTGCTATGAGACTTAGCTTGTGACACTCATGGCCTGGAATTTATGGGGATTTTTGCACCACTGCTAAACCACGTGGCCTTATGGGGGACTGATGGCCTATTCCTGGTTTGACCTTGCCAACAAGACCCTTTCTATTGCCTTTGGTGGCAGATGGAAAAAGCTTCTTGTAAGGAGGTGCTGGACAGTGAGATGTTCTCGTTTGACTAGTCTAAACCAAATGCAGATGAACACCAGCGGCATTTGAAGCTTATAAAATTTAGGCAAAACAAAGGGCTTCAGATTTTAAGTTTCTTGCTTTGCAAAGTTATCCTGCAGTAAGATAAAGCTAAAAAAATGGGCAACACAACTGCAGATGAAATCTAAAACTGGCAAATGCAGTGTAGTTCACAAAGAAAGTCAAAAGAATGACTAAACAGTGCTAACAGTGTTAAAGCAGCATATTCACAATTTTCCTTGCAGGTGTAACTCCTGCCCACAGGAAAAAAAAAAAAAAAGCTTTAAAAATATGCAGTATATACTTAGCAATGGATCCTTGAGAAGCAAGCCAGTCCTTAATATCTTCCACATGTTTGGAAACAGAGGTCCTTCAATTGAGGAAGCCATCAGAGAGCAGGGGATTAATTAAGTACAAATTTTGTCCAGTCTTCTCCTTTTTCTGATCAGAAATTTTGTTCAGATGTGAGACCTGGTTGTGGCATTGGTTTTGGACCCCTATGCTTTTATGTCAGCCCATATTGAGGAGCAGAACAAAGAACCACAGCACACACCTGCCTTAGCTCTGCAGAAGAGGTATTGGTATGAGCAGATGTTTGGCAGGCTTCAAGTGCAGTAGAGTGCAGCATTTAAGGCCTTAAACTTTCAGGGAGTTGAAGGATGAAAAGGGGAGGCAGGAGGTGGACAGGGAACACATCCCTATTGCCCCTCCGATGGAGAATGCATGCTGTACGCCAGCGAAGGCAGTGCGGGCATCAGACCCCTCACACATCACGCCTCTGCTTTTGAGGTCAAGCCACTCGAGATCTGGGTGGAAATAAAGGGGAGATTGAAAAACAGTGCGAAGCATGGAGTATTTTTCAGAGGCGAGAACAAAGGCTGCTGTTTCTCCGACAAGGCAATGAGCCCTCTAGAGGCAGCTGCAACCAGAGCAGCCCCTACCATGATGGTGCGCCGTGGAGGAAGAGCCCAGCCTGGAGTCCCACACCTTTGCACTTCTCCCACAGCCCTTCTCTCTATCTCAGTCCGCCAGAGTCCACTCCTGCTCCCTAGTAGTTACCCTCACTTTAGCCAGTCGCCTGGAGAAGTCCTGGGAAAAGGAGCTGCAGCTGGGCACAGAGACAGCAGCATTTAGGCCACTTAAAAAAGTTTGGAAAAAAGTTTGTTGGCTAGTACATTATGACCATTGACCAGTCCTCATCCTGCATGGCATTTCTTTAAAGATGTGACAGGAGTTGAAGAAAACAACTTCTCAGGTATCTGGTAATCCTTTCAGAGTCAAATTGTGTTCAGGATGAATCTAATCACAGTCCAGCCAGTCTGAAAAAAGTTGTTGAGCAAGCACAACCACCCCTCCGTGCCTATAGGAATGGCCAGGGCATTGTCTCCCCCTTAGTGTTTCCCCCTGAAGGGTGAGAAATGAGTGAATAACAGCAGAAAACTACTGGGGAACAGCAGTGAGGGTACAGGGTGTCAAGTAGGATACAGGGTAGCTTCAAGCATAAAAGGTGATTAATTCCTTACTGTCAATTCCTTACTTTCATTAAAATCACAGACTCGCGCCGCATTTTGTATCCTGGAAAAGAAAGTGGATACTGTGGGAATACAGTGATTTTAACCAGGCTGGTTTTCCAAGGGCTTCTGAAGCTGTGAAGCTGACTCATCTCTGGCTGCTCCGTGCTGTGGGTGAAACAGCAGGCAGGGTGGCTCGATGTGCAGCCTCCCTGGAGCAGGGGCTGTGACTGGGGTCGTGACCATATGCTGGTTATATTTTGTCACTCTTGCTTCATTTTCAAGGGTTCAGAACTTGTCAAAAGCAGCAGTTAAGTATATAAGAGAAGTTGTTCAGGCTTCGAAAAAACCCTCCAGGCACTTCTGTACACATGTCTTTACAAGACAGCATCAAACCTTTCTGCAATCCCCCTGAGGAACGTGTTATGTACCAGTTGTGGGCATTCAGCTTGGTCTGGAGAAGCACCCTGCATCTTTGCTCTGCTTTCTCTTCAAAGCCCTGAGTGATGCCTATTTATCCAGCCACCAAACCACAATTTCCCCAAAGGAGAACCTTTCTCTTTTTATCCCTCTTTCCTCAAAAAAACTTACACAGTAAGATCAGCATTAAAGGGCTTAAGACCTTAAGCCCCTCATGACTATGTCTGTGGTATTAATTGCTGGATGATTTGCTCTGCAAGACACAATAGCAAAATGGTTCTGGTGGTTTCTCTTCTGAAACAGATATCTAAGTCTTGTATTAGCATTTCCTATGTCCTTGCTTTTCTTGACTAGATCTTAATTAGAAACCTAATAAAATGCCATAATTTGATTAAGAGACAGTGATAATTTAAAACATGCAGTTAATTTCTTTGCACTACTGTCAGGTTCATCCATCCCTCTCAGGCAGAGGAAAAAAGCAAAAAAGAAGCTCCAATGTCATACAGAATTACCCCTTATTATATAAGCCGTTCACAAGGTATTTGTGGGATAATATGAAAAATAGCACGCATAAATCTCTTCTTTACAGTTTAATTTATTGTGCATATTATTTTTAAAGGTGTGATAGCTGGTTTAATTTGACTAGGAATATATGTTAGCTATCCTTTACCTGGCTGCTTTTGGAGCGAATTCAAGGGAGGTGTTCTTGATTTATATTTTTTCCCTTTCCAAACGGAGGCAAGAATTAGATGCATATATTCTCAAAAAGAATGCGAACATGTAGTTTAATTTAATCTCTTTGTTAATTTTTTTTTTTTTGTAAACTAATAAGACTTTTGGAAACAGCATTTCAAAGTGACTTAAGCCTACAGATTGATGCTTGGGCTGACATGTTAGCAAGGCAGGGGAGGGACAATTTATTCTTGGAAGTCTGTGACAGAATTGATGTAAAGCCTAAAAAAGATGGTTCTTTTATAAAGATGTTGGTGCTGTAGAGGCAACAGTCCACACATTTCATCTGCTTGTTATGTTGTTGGTCTCTCACAAGCTACAAACCCCCACTGCTATAAGCAGTAGTAACAGCAATCCCTAGCCCACTTAACATCAGTTGCCTAAACACTTGTAATGCAGCCTAGTCCTAGGCTGAAAAACAAATAGCTGGCTGACTTTTTCTCTTTGGTTTTGAACTTCTGGCCAACAAAAACCCTTGGTTTTCTGCATGTGTTTTTTGGTGGGGGGGAGAAAGTTCCAGTTTAGCCAATGCCATCTTGAAGGAACAAAAAATTTACTTTTTACTCTTGACTTTGTCTTTCAGGCTATAGAACTCTGAAGATCTGTATTTTGTCTCAGCAAAGAGTAGAAAATAATAACTTGTGTCTTGTCAAGCCATTCTCTTGTCTCCTTTAACAGCTCAGCCTTTGGTGGCTGCAGTGATTCAGACACAGGGCTGTGTCATAAGCCTTTTGGGTCAGCCCATCGGGAGGAAAGGAGACTGTGGAGGGTCCCCTGCCTTCCTCTGAAAGCATCTGGGTATTTTAACCTGTCTTTGGGTACCATTCTGCAGTCAGATGAAGAGCTCTTGCCCTTCCTCTTTTTTTAATTAGAGAGAGATTAGGTCTGATGCCTTTCTGGTGGTTGTTTGGGATTCAGGGAAGGAATTTTTCCCTTGTCATGGCTGTCTGGTCAGTGCTGAAGTTTTGTTGGTTTTTTTCCTGAATCCAGATATCAGGTAAGTAAATTTATAATTCATGTTATTACAGGTGGCTGGTGCCTAAGAGAAGGGACTGGTTTCCCAGCAGGGTGGCTGGGGAAAGAGGAAGAGTTGCACAGTCACAAAACATTTTCCTTAAATAAGTTAAAATTTCCCGTGTTTCACCTTGTGCCTGTTGCCTCCTGTCCTTTCAGCATGCAGTTCCAAGAAGAGCCTTGTTCTGTATTTGCAGACAGCAGGTTTGCCCCTTACCCTCTCCCCTCTTGGTTGAACATGCTCAGCTCTCAGCTTCTCCTCCTACACCTTGTGCTCCAACCTCGTGGTGGCTCTCTGCTAGACTGGCTCCAGATGGTCAATGTTTTTCTAGTACTGCAGAGGCCAAAGGTGGATATAACACCTCAGCTGTGGTCTCACAATTGCAGAGGACAGGGAAATAATCATGTCATCATTCTTGCTAATGCAGCCTGGCATGCAGTTGGCCTTCCTTGCTGCAAAGATGCACTGCTGGTTCGTGTTCAACTTGATGTTCACCAGGACCTCCAAGTATTACCTGCAAAACTGCTTTCCTGTCAGAGCTCAGCCTGTCCTGTGCATGAGGTTATTTCTCACCAGGGCAGGGCTTGGTGCTTCCCATGGTTGAACTTCATGAGGTTCACCTTGGCCCATTTCTCCAGCCTGATCTCCAGCATATTGACTGCTCTCCTGTTTTGACATTGTCTGAAAACCTCCAGAGAGAACACTCATTCCCCTTACCCATTTCCCTGTGGAGACACTGCACAATACTGGTGCTGGTAGGGACCTCTGAAGTACTGTACAAGGAAGTGGCTGCCACTTGCACTTCAGACCCAGAATCATCACCCATAGAGCCTGAGGGTTCAGCTTCTTGTCCCTTCATTCAATCGACCTCTCACCAATTTCCTTATCAATTTGATTTATAGAAGAAGGTGTGCACTAAGTTAGGACTTAAAATAACCATTTGGGTTCATAACAAAACATTTCTATTGGCTTGAGCAATAAGCAAATATATAAATTGTGGTGGCAACATGCCAAAAATTTGTTTTGTGGATTGTAAAATTGCTGCCATTTCACCTAGAGATCTGCCAAATAACCCATGGGAAAAAAAATGGGGAAATGGAGAGCACTTCATATAGGCTGGCTGTTGAAAGAAAATTTACATAACTCCTATGTCAGACTGAGGCTTGACCTAGTAATTTTGAAAACATTAGACTCATTCAAAGGATAATGAATCCATGAGCTAATCTCTGAATCTCAAACTACCACTATTATTTGAGATACACCTGCCAAATGTGTATAAACAAAGTTGTTGTTGTCTTTAGTTACTGTTTGTGAATAATTCCCTGCAGCGTATGTGCATTACTTCTTAATTTTTGGAAATACGACATCTTCTTCTTTCAATGTGATTTGTAATAATTAGTTTCATTGTTCCTTTTCTAAGAATACCTGCTGTAATTATCTCTCCATTGTAAGGTGGAGGAAAGGATGACCACAGAAATCAAGTGATATTAAGGAAAGATACAAAAATTAAAAATTACAAAGCCATAAAAAACAGTTCCTCATAACTAATTTATTCCAGAATATTTAAGAATTATTTTTAGCTCCCTTGGGTGTTGTTCTTTTTGATGCCTCTGTGTTATGTATAGAATCAACACTTTCAGAAAAAGGGACCTGTGATTTTAAACAACATTTCAGGTGCTGAAACTGAATCATTTTGCTGGAAGCTGGATATGAAAGGGTGATCCTTATGACTCTCTAGCAACTATTTGCACTCCCATATTCCATGGACATTTTGAAAACAGTGGTTACAGATCTCTTGTGGTTTGTGGAGTCCAAGCTACCAAGCTCATAAATGGAGTTGTTACCCTTTCTCCACACCTTAAGCACCTGCAGAGGTGCTGGGCATGTTCAATAAACACACATCTGGTTTTCACTCTGTGGCTGAAGTGTCTCCAGACACTGAAAGGACCTCTGAACTTCACTGAAAGCATCTCTGAACTTCAGAGATCATTGAATGCGAATCAGAAACTGTCCTTTGTGTGCTTGGGCTCATGGGCTGTGAATAGAATAAGCAGTTCCAGGTGCTCTAAGGTTTACTGTGCCCTGCAAGGGCTGCATGGTGGAAGTCTCCAAACTGCTCAGCTTGTGAAGACTGGTGTGGCACACTGCATCTTCAAGGCCAGGCTGGATGAGGGTCTGAGCTACCTGATCTGCTGAAAAGCATTCCTGCTCACAGTAGGCAGGTGGAACAAGATGATCTTTGAGGCTCCTTCCAACCCATACCACTCTATAATCTCTGCTTGCCCACCTGCATCTTCAAGCAGAGGGCATTTGTTGCCCAGTGAAGACACAGATGAAAAAAAATTAAATTGATAAGTCTGGAGCAGGCTAAGAACATATGATGAACTGGAAATACAATAAAACCCAAACATAAAAAGGGAAGGAAAATAAGTTTAGTCAGGCAGTTTCAAATTTCAAAGCCATCATCTCTACCTCTCTGGCAGTGGATGGGTGAATTCTCCTCAAATTAGATGCAGAGATATGTGTTAATTTTCTACAGCAAAAAAGATAGGTCAATAGCAGGCCCAGAACCTAAATATAGATGCTTCTACACTTAGTTACTATGTAATGCCAGCCTGTGATGGTTGCCAGAGAAACCCATTTATGCTCTTGAATAAGGTTGTGCTCTCCCTGCTTTATCCTCTCCCACATAATGAACATTTTAAAGTGGTTTAGTACAGAATTGAGCTATGGTGAATGCACTGCATACAGAGGCAGTAACTGTTTAGATGTCAGCTGTGTATGTGTATTTTTCTATTTTGGGACACAGTGAAACAGCTCAAGGTACCTCTCTATAGCGCTGGAGAACAGCCGTGTTCCTAGCTCAGTCTGAGTTCTTCCATCTCAGATCTGGGGGTGGGTGAGGAGAGGCACTTTCACAAGACACTCAGCAAAACTTTAGCCCATCTCTTAGTTTCAGCAAGGACTGAACTTTTCAACAGCTATGAGGTGTTGGATTCCTTCACGACTGCAAATCTTTTCATAGTCGTGAGTTCTTCCCTGTCAAGGACTAAAAGCAGACAAACCAGTGAACCACATGAACTGTGACCACCACCTATGGCCTTGGACTGTCCCTCCTTCCAGGAGCTCCACCTAGCATGACCAGCTTGAAAGCCAGATCACAATGTCTGTATTAAACAGTGGCACCTATGCATTATGATACAGTAAGGCTGCCAAGGGCATGAGGGAAATGGGCTAGTACTACCCTATGGATGGAGAGGGCCTCTGCAGCCTGGGAGGCATGTGACCTTGGTAGATATAACTGTAGGGCTAAAAAAAGTCATGAGGCTGGGAAAGTAGTCATACAGGGGTATGAAAACTTTTGAGTCTCCTCTTGTATGAGAAGTAGCAGCCATGAGTAATTCTGTTTTCCTGGTCTCAACTAGGTCTCCTCCTCTACACCATATCTTGTCCAAAGGAATACAACATCAGTCAACTGAATCTTCATAATCTTTTTCTGATTATTGATTTTCTTGTTTTCTGCAAAGGTTATACTTCACCTGTGCAGTTATTTGGCCACAGGACCTAACCTCCTCTACATCATAGCCTTGTCTGCAAGGGATGGATTTTCATGTCAGGCTGTGAACTGACTAATGTCTGTTACTCATGATCAAGACAAAGAGCAAAAATGCATTCCTCTGACACTTGCTCTTTGGAAAGTCCTTTAATTAGCCCTGTGCACTTTTATGAGGCTGGGGGCCTTGGAGACTTTTAAAAAGAAGCGTGCAGAATATTTCCCTTGGGATTTCCCCCTTATCTCTGGAATCAGCTCAGTCTTATTGCTTATTGATTAATCAGGACATTAGTTTTGTGACAAAGGCTTCAGCAAAGTACTGAGCAGAGAAGGAACTAAACTGAAAAGCAACAAGACTGAAAATATGACCACAGAAAATAAAAATGATTGATCTCCAGAAATATGTGACCTAGCTGGGGAACAGCAGAGCCATGGAAAAAATTATGTGGCTTCAGCTCACCACAGAGGTTTCTCTTTGATAAGATGGGAAAAATAAGTCAGAGGGGGGAAGTGATGGTGAACCACTGAGAGCACTAGGGAAAAAAAAAATAAAATTAGGAAATATCCCGAAGCCAAACTACTGAACAGAGATTGCAAAGTCCCCTAGATAATTTGCATGCTGTGCTTAGAAACCACTCACAGCTGGGCAGGAGATCAATAGTACGGTGACAATTAGATATTAAGTAGAAGGAAAATGGCATGGATACACCATTTCCAGATTGCTAGAACATGAGGAATGGAGGCAGAAATAATATTTTCAGTGCTTGATACTAGGATTTTCTCCCCCCAGTAAAATTGGCCTTATTTCTTCTGAAAGGTGTCTTCAAGGATTTCTAAAATAGCCTCAGACATTTCCCTTGCTGCTGGTCTAATGTTTCCTTATTTCTTTTTCCTTGCTTAGGATCTCCTCATGACTCTTCTTATTAGTTAAATATACGAAAGGCAACCTTTGGTTTTCACATATTTTATTTCTCACAGGACTCATATTTTAAAACTTGCTGACACACTGCCAATCTGGGTGCTCATTTCATACTCTTTCCTGCCTGAAATGCCTAAGACAGTAATTTTCTTTTTTTTTAATTCTTCCTTCACACAATGACTTCTGCAATAAGACCTTGATACTTTGTTAGAGTTGCTAGGCACTGCTGTAGCACCAGCAATTATAATAAAGAACAACACATAATCCCAGAACACGTTTCAAAGTCCTTCTCACCTCAGCAAACACATGCAGAAACACATGGAGAGGTTTATTCCTAACCAGTGCAGTTCTCTTGCTTAGGAAAATCATGCCTTCAGCCTCCTTCATTACCGTGGCTTTTATTGTCCAATTTTTTTCTTCAAGGTTTTAGAAGTCAGAGGTTAATAGTACTTTTCTCATAACTTTCTGGCTCTCATCTTTCTGATGAGCATCTCTCTTTCAATTTACAAAAGGTTTCCACATGCTTGCTGCTCTACCTACACACTTGGGAAACATAGCAGGGAGAGAGATGCTGCTGAAGCACAAGATCCATTAGCAATTGTTTCCCTTGCAAGGGCACGAGAAAATGTGACTCTCTACATGATGTTGATCACAAATTCCCAGGTATACCTTTGGCAAAGAGAAGAAAAATTGTATGACTCTCAGCTTTGCAGCCATAATTTCTCTTGCTATCACTGAAACTGGATTTAGCTACTGCCAAGTTTTAGAAAAATCTTTCAGCAAGTGCCCGCAAAAGGTATTGGTTGTAATAAGGGCCCTAATTCTGTCCTCACAATGATGAAATCAAACAGAAGCATGCCTCAGCCTGGGAAGCCTCTAAGAGCAATACCCATGGCTTTACCCTAAATCCCAGGCAAGGACTTCTGAGGTTTTAGGTCAGGCAATATTTGACTGTGGCATGACAGAGGGGTTATGGTCTTGTCTCCTCTAGAAAATAAATGGTGCACTCATCCTGTGCCATCAAATAACAGGCAGAGATTGCTTCCTGTGGTGCACTCATCCTGTGCCAGCACAACCCCACTGACTGTGTTTCATGGCCAGGATTAGAGTGCATCTGTATGATCAGCTGGAATCGGTCCAGAGTTGCTGGTGCTGGCATTGCAGGGGATGTTGCAAGGGCTCTGTCTAATGCCCAGGGAGCCACAGGGCACATGCAGTGAGCCATGCACCCCCAGAACAGGAACGGCTCACCTTTCCCTGTCCTGTGCCAAGGCAGAGCTGCCACATGGCCCTTGGTGTGGGATTCGCTAGATGCAGCTGCAGGTTTTCTGCCCACAAGACGTGAGTGTACACTTGTGATAGTGTGAAGGGCTGGGAAATACAACCCCTCTACCATCAGTGCCATTACTTCAAGTTATTCTTCAAACCTTAATGACTGAAGAGGGGGAAATAAGAGAAAGAGAAGAGGGTAATAGACTTCGTCACAAGAGCAGCCATGTCCCTGGAATTCTTGGATTCAAACAATACATGAGACAGAAGAAAGAAAGTGTGATGCCAATCACTGTTTTCCATATCCTCCCACGTAGCAACTGCTTCTATTGAGCCTTTTTATTGTGAAAGCCCTTCTTTCACTGCAAACAGAGCAGGAGCTCTCAGTGAGCCTTGGCTCCCAGTGGAGAAAAATACTGTGCTTTGGTCAATAACAGTGAAAACTTGTTTATACCTTGAATTTGCTGGAGCGCTGCGCGGGTCAGGGACTTGGCCCTGCAGAGAGAGAGCACTGCAGCTTGGTTCCTTGCCATAAGAGAGATCTCATTCTTCCTCTGAACTTAACCAGCAGGTCCTTACCACCCCTTAAGTATTATTGCTTGCAGGGCTCAAGCTCTCAGAGCAGACAGGCTGGCTGAGAAAAGGTGGCCACGAGAGCTAAACACTTCCCTGTCACCTCAACACCAGTGAGACCCTGACTGGATGGTTGCAGCTGCCTTGTAGTTCCCAAGTGACATCTGGTCATCTCTGCCACCAAAGCTATTGGAATGAGCCCCCAGCTGCACCACACTTGGACTTTGATAAAGTTTGTACTGATAGCTGAACTTTGCTTCTTGAACTCACTTTTAGTTTTCAAATGAATTTTTGTTGGCTTCCAAGTAGAACAAAAGAGAATTTACATTCTCTAGGAAATGTGATGAGAATGGCATTACAGAAACCTGAATTTAACTTGAAAAATATGATGACAGCGTGTGAGCAATTTGAAAGGGAATCCCTGTGAAAAACATGTTGCTAAAACTGACTTGAAAAAAAAATGAATTAATTAAAAGCAGAGCTAAGCAGGTCCAAAGAATATGTATTGCAGATCCTTTACAGAATTTTCCAATTTTCCATAACACTTTGGAAAGGCCTTCAGTGCAGGAGAAAAGAGAGAAGCGAATGACCTGCGAACACTCCAGCAGAAAACTTTGCTGACAAATTGACAAATTACTACACGTATTTTCAACTCAGGAATAAAATAGCAGAACAAATGTTAGCAACAGCAAAACCACTGGAATATCAGAGACTAAAGGAATGCTTGATGGTACCGTTCCTCCAACTAAATGGTTGACAAAGGATTTTAAAAGACTGACACAAGTATACACATGTATAGGTCAACAGCAATAACAGCTGTGCTGTAGTGTCGCTGCTTTGTTATTTCTTTGTTAGAATATTAGTTATAAAGCAAAAATACAAAAAAAGTTGCGCAACTGCAAATTGGATTGCATCTGCAGTTTTCATTATTGGTCAGGAAGCTGGTAATTGGAGGGTCATTAAGATGTGAAAACGTGTCTTAAAATAACTTGTTCAGCAAGGAGGCCCTTTTATTGGATTTTTTTCTCTGAAGACCATCTCCAATATTTCTCAGAGCTGCAATATGCTGCAATGTGCAAGTCCTTCTGGCTCTGTTAGAATTTACTGAGTGAGCAAAACAGCTTCTTGATGGATTGAATTTAATGAACTTGCATGGAAAGACCTAATCACAGGACTAAAACAGAGCTCTCTGTGGCCAAAACCACCTCTGTACAGATGCTGAAGGCATGACAGCTTGGTAGAGACACTGCAAAAAGAAGATTCCCAGGGTTTCAGAAGAATGAAAAGCTGCAAATAGCTGGCTTTGAGATTTAAAGGAAGGGCTTTCAGAGCTACCCTTTAAACTTAGTGGTAAATCCAAGCAAAATCCCCTAAAAGAGAAAAGCTGGAAATTTGCACCTGTCTTTATTTAAAACCAGCTTTCCAGCTTCTCTCTTCTCCCTTGACAGGAACCATGCCTTGCACATGAAACAAATTCTAGATGTTGAGGCTTCACTATAGTTTTTTTTTTTTTGGTTTTACCCTACCCTCCAGCAACTTCAGAGCTGTGAGACATCCATGAAGTCCTCTCCCCATTTGCCTCTCTGTACAAGGGTCAGGGAGGCAAACCCTGTTCCAGGCCAGCTTGGGGCTGTGTGGGGGAAGCACAACAGGCACAGAGCGGCCCCACAGTGATTGCTGTGCCCCTTTTGGGTAGGTGTGGTACCCTCCTTCAAAGCCAACACACCCAGCAACCTTCATATGTGTGGTCTAATGATCCTGATCGCTCATGGTCTCTGGACAGACAGTGTGGTGTTATATTATGGCTGCAGTGGGATTTCAGAAAGCCCTCGTGCTGTGGGGTGGATGCCTCTGGGTGCAGGAGAGCACACCAAGAGGGAAGTCTGCTCTCTATAGACCTTCATGTCAGCAACGTGAGCTCAAATCACTCCCATCCTCAGGTAATTATGCCCTCCCACTGCTTTAAACAAAAATACATTCTTCTCTTTCAAACAGTCAGGTTTTGATAACTTTTTTTCTGCCCACCTTAGCTCATATCAATCAGGTTTTACGTAACTGTGGTATTTTAAGAAGTAACACCTACTCTGCAGAACAGCTATTAGCAAAGGCCAACTTAAAAGGAAAAAAGGAGCATGGAATGTTATGTTCTGTCTAAGGACAATATTTTCACAAATAGAAATCAGGAGGAAAAGCTGACCTGGAGGGAAAAAATGCCATAGAAGGAACCTTCGTACTAATTAAGATTTAGTTTCACAGAACCATTCCTGGCCTTAATTCTGTTTTCACTTTCAGTGTACTACAGAAGAGGGCAGTATAAACCCGTGTTTGCATGTAGTAACAGGCATACTTCTATGGTCACATCAACAGCATTGAACCTTAAATTAATGTTTCTCTTAATACACTGGGTAAGAATTCATTCAAGAACAGAACCAGACAGTTCTGTTCTTCTGTGGTTCACACACAGGAGGCTTTTCTAGCCTGAGTCTTTAGAAAGACAGAAGGGAGAGTCTTTTTTGACTCTGCATTTTTTGTACATATGATCTGTAAATCCAGCATATAACACTGCATATGAAGTATGCACATCATAAACGTCAAACAGACAAAATCAGGGTCAGACTTTAGCAAAGAATAAGGTAGGCAATTTCAGCACAGTGCTCTTACTTACTCCCATGGAGATAGATAGGAAGGCTGTGTCAGGAAGAGAATGATTCTCCAGGAGTCCTGCTTCAGCTGGTTTTGACCGAGAGGAACATCCAGCTGCTGGGGTGGGTAGAGCAGCTGGAGAACTCCTAGTGAAAGAGCTCTAGATACTACTTTCAGATTGCAAAAATGTTTCTCTAAGTTACCACACTAACTCAAACTTGAAAGGACTGTGTGAACAGAGAGAAATAGAGGTCAGTATCGATCTGGCTTCTTGTTTAAAAATATAGGGGTGCCTAACCCTGTCTGCTAAAATTACCTCACCACCACAGCACCACAGAGCTGCAACACCTTCCAGCCATAATACAAGTCATGGCTGCAGTGGAAGCATCACTGTGTCTCACCAGGGTCTGAGGAAACAAATGCAGGCAGAGATAATACTTTAATCAAGTTGGTACTCTTAGAAAAAACAGAAAAGCTCAAGGATATAATCATCTGTCAGGCCTTTGAGGAATTAAGTTTGCAGAACACTTTGCACTTCTTCCTTTCCACAACACTCTTTCTCTTGCATAATAGTTCAGCTTCCCTTATGTAATTGTAACTTTCTAAAATCTCCCTTTATTGCTGATTTTTTAAAATGGTTTGCATCTCTCAAAAGACAAATTTCTCTGTGAACTATGACAGGAAACATCAGACAGCTTGTGGAGGTTGTGTGTGCAGAAGGAAGGAAAAGTTTCCTCCAAAAGCTGGAAGGAAGGGGATGAAATTACTATTTATACTATCACAGGCTTAAAGTTATAATTTGACATTTAAAATGTACTCAGTGAGAAACTTGTATAAAAATCTAACAGGATACCACAGGGACTGTAGGTGGTTACAGTCTAATAGAGAATTTCATAGAACCGCTTAGCAGGGATAGTGCTCTAATAAAGACAGTCTATAAAAAGAAGTTTCTGTGAAAATCTATAGGATTTAAGAGCAGAAGCAGGGAGAAGGGGGGGAGGCAGGGGAACAGGGAGAGAGAAGATGTGACTTAAGTAACGTCTGCTGAAAATTGCATGTTTTACAATTTTGTGTAGGTGGACTCTAAACATTTTAATGATGCAAACGTCAGACTTGGATGTCAAGTGCCCCAAAGCGTGAAACGTGGAGATGAAGGGCTGGAGTTTTTGCCCATCTGTAGCAAAATTGAGTTGCTATTTATAGGCTTGCCTTTCTCAAATATCTAAACTGCTTTCATTGCTTCTCACAAACAGGCATGCCTATAGCTGAATGTAACTGAGTCATATGAGTGCTGCAGTTTTCATTAAATTAACAGGACTTGAAAATCCTACCTTTTCACTCTGAAAGAAGCTAGGTAGGTAGATACCTACCTCGCCTTTTGAAAAAAACTGCAAGTCCTGTGTGAAGGCGCTTTTGTAATCCTTGAACTTGAAGACTTTGCCAGTTTATTGTTGGGTGTGAAATTTTTCCAAGCTCTGCCAAAATTCTCCTCCTCCACTTGCAGACTCTGCTTGCTTGTGTTTTGACAGGGAGGATCATGACTGGATTTGCTGAGGAGATCCATATTCAGAAGAGGCAGTTTTTAACCCAACCACGCAGTTAACCTGAGCGCATCGTAGAAAACATGCTAGCTTAAATGCATTATGTACATTTACTTTGTCAGCTGTTTTTCATGGATGTCACTTGAACAGTCACTGCATAAGCAGTCTCCTGTTGACTTAGGTTTGCTCTAGGTTGAAATCCCTGTCAAAACCAAACAGTGTCTGTGAGTGGGTAAATGTGACCATCAGCCAGGCTCAGTGTAGAAAAAACATCCTGGCATTGCAGTAATTACCGTACAGAGAGAGCATAATAATCTGGAATAGCTAGAACTGTGTATTATTCTCATCTTCTCAGACAAATAGGTCCTGAAATTATTCAGAAGGCAGATGGGTGTTTGTTACTTTCGTCGTCCCAGGATTTTTTGCAGGGTGTCTAAGAATTAAAGTTACATTTTGTCACAAAATTGAGATTAAAGTGTTTAGGCACTGGCAAGTGCTGATTAAAAATGAGTAAGAAACACAGGAGCAAATATCTCTCTGCCTTGTTAATGCCACTTCCTACCTGCAATGGAGATTGTCGCTAGGAGGCAGCTGTGCCACAGATTACATGGTCCTCATTTCTCTATTGATATTTCTCACAAACCACATCCTAGGGCCTGGAAGCTGTGTGACCAGCTTCACCAGTCTCAGAGTGACGTGTAAATATGACTTGTTCCGATGATACATAGGATATCTAATCTTAGCCTTATCTGGTAGCATCTCGGCCAATCTGAGGTTAAACAGCTCCTGTCCCTTGTGCAATATGCCACTCACATGGACCAGCAGTTCTCTGGGGAACCTCACTGTGCCACGCACAGCACCACTCTTCATCCAAAACTGAAGCAAACTGCTTCTCTAACCTACTCATATCAGTGTTTCCTTGACTGTGTTTGGCAGAACAGAGGAGCCCTTGGATGTATTTTATACTTTACCCTGCACAATACAGCATGAGAACCAAATTCCTGAGTCCTGACGGACTCCAGCCACAATTGACCCCTTAAGTTTTAGCTTTCATGTTTTTCAGATTCTGTGCTGCCTAGGGGTGTAGAACTATACCTAAATCTGAAAAACATGAAAGCTAAAACTCAAGGCATCACAACAACCACAACTAAAAACAAACTGGTAAACTTTTTCCTCCCTAAATGCTCACTGTGCATGCCATTAATTCAAATGATTGCAAATATAAGTGCCTTAAGCTCTCCCGGAAGAACTCTCAGAAAACAACCCAGTCCTTCAGGAAAACACAGCAGACATCCATCTCTTAGCAGGTAGATTTCTCATAAAGTAAATTGTGATGTACTGGTCATAAGGGTGATGTTTTTCTAACATCAGTAAGTGGAAAACATTACACCATGACTTGGTTGACCATTAACCATTAACCAGCTGATGCAGTTGTAAATACCAAGTATCACAGTTCTCCTTCCTGCTACTCTCTACACCGTGATGGATAGCCTGAAGGCTCGAAGCCTGGCTGGCTGTACATGTCCAGACCTCAATGTACTTACAAGTTTTGGTGAGGTCTCTAAGGGGCCTGGCTGGGGCGATGCTGCTGAAAGAGGAAGCGCAGACACACTGAAGTTTGCACACAGTGAGACAAGGCAGGGAAAGAGGACAAGGCAGGAAAAGAGTATCTGCCAAGCAATAGGTGAGCCTATGGCATGTGGTGACACCACTAATGCAAGTAAGCACGACCAATAAAAGCAATGCAAGCAACTTGCCCTTAGGTAATGTGAGTTTAGAATATACACCCAACCATGGTCCTAAACAATACACTGTGAATTGTTAGCTCTCCTTCATTGACAGTGGTCCTGTGGGAGTCAGAGGTGCAGGCCCCTGCTTCTCAATTCTTCAAAATTGATAAAAATGTAAAAAGAGAGTGCAAGCTCGAGAGGATGATGGTCACGGCAGCAACAAACTGCAGAAACACGCACTTTTTTCTTGACGTTCAGCATTGCTCAGTAGAGGGCACCAGCACCTCAGCTTAGTGCCAGACTGTGCCCAGCAAAGCAAGAATTCCCAGGAATAATTATGAATAATAACAGTAAGCAAAGTTCCTCTGGTGAAAAGAAAAAAGTTCAGGTCAAAGATTAGGTTTCCAAGTTTGTGCACAACAAGAAAAACTGGACACCTTCCTAGCTTCAACTGCAAATGCACTCTGCTGGAAAAAGAAATTGAAGCACATAAAATAAACAAACCAAATAAATTTTTAAAAAGAGATAAATTATCTAATTATAATTCAGAATATACATCTTGATGCAACAGAAAAAGTGAAGTCACTACTGAGCAATTAGTTAACCAAATACTGCTGTTGTTCAGGGCACTTTAGAAGCAAGGCAGCCCAGATCCCCTGACCAGAACCTAGAAGAATATTGCAGGTGCTTGTTTCTCACATTTATGAGACTTGCTTCCCTTAATGTCTAGAAAGAACACTTTCACACTTTCCATCAAGGTCAGGCAAGTCCACTCCACAGCCCCATCCCCGTGAGTGTGGAATTGCACACCACAGTGTGACCGGCAGGTGACGCAGGTACCCTGGTGCCCCCTGGTTTGGTGTTGAGCAGTGTGGGGACATGGGTTGTGGCTGCCACCAGGATGCCCCTTCCTGGCATGCTGCAGTGATCTCTGCCAGGCCCCAAGCCAGCCTGGCTCGGTCAATCCAGGACTCCCTCCTGGTCCAGCCTCCTGGCACTGACCTTGACTTTAAGTCCTAAAAAGTCCGCACCACCCTGAAACACCACTCAAAATGGAGTGCCTAGAAACAGGCTTTCCTGAAGCCAACAAGATAACAAGCCCATTTAATCATCCAAAACTATGTGGCCTCAGCTTTGTCCCCCAAGGATATAAACATCTCTTTTTAAGCACATTTGGCAGCAACAGTCTTTCTCCTGGATTTCAGCTTTCTAAAACATTCATAGGAAAGCTGATCCTTGCATGACTTGACTGAACATTGGATGGTACATGGGGAAACCAGCATCTTGTAGAGACAGAGGTTAAACCTGTGTCTGGGGCAAGGTATTTCTTTACACTTTACACCGCTGTGTCCTTTTCTGTCGAAAGGGTACATTTTGGAGAGAGAAATCTCTCTATGCTCACGTGTCTTGACAATAAATGGATTGAGAAATAGGATGGAAAACCACAGAAAGCGTAGGAAAAAAGATACAACTCAGAGGATAGCTGAAAACAGCCTTTCAGCTTGTAAAATGAGACAGGGCAGTGCTTGTTCTGCAAGTCTTGGCACGGCTGAGGTGCGAGATCTGCTCAGAGGAGATCTGTGTTGTCAGGCTCAGGTGGATATGAACAAAACCCAGAGTTCTCCAATGGAAGCTCAAGCATAAACCCCCAAACCAACTAGATTCTTATGAGGTTAGCTGGCATTTTATGATCACTACTGATTGGCCATAGTCTTCTAGACAAGCATCCTGATGCCTACGTCTCTGCTTGTTTAATAAGCCTGGAGGATTTTTCTCCAAAGCATCAGTAGCAAGGGGGGAAGGGGCAGTTACAGCATCCCAGGGGATCCCTCGGATCCAGCTTCCCACGGCAGTCATATTAATCTCCTCAACCCACCAAATGCTGCTGAGGCCTAAGCCTCAGGTCTGGTCCTGGAAGCTGTACTTCTGGAATGATGAAGGTGAGGTGGTCTGGAGCAGACCTGAGCAAGAAGAACAACAAAAGGCTGGGAAATATAGTCTGTGAAGAGCAACCTCAGCACTGTTTACTGAATAAAAACCACTGAAGAGTACTGAAAACAGACCTAGAAACTCTGTGAAATGTGTAGAAAAATACCCATTTCAGAGGGATGCTGTAGAAGATCTCCCAGGGCCCTTTTCCATGGTAACATTTTACAATTCTATGACATATCAGGTTTAGAGATCAGTCAAGAGTAACAAGGGCAGCAAAGAAAACAGTCTAATAGTTTTATCTGGTTTTTACAGTCAAGGAAATTGGAAGCAAGGACCTAATCCCTTGACTCTGAGGTATTGCAGTTTTCAGAAGGAAAATTCTCACAAAACCCTCTGCAACAAAACAAAGGTGTGTTGTATTTTAGCTTGGGTATCAGTAAATACGTTTAAGTTTCCACTCTTAGGTTTCTCCATGTATGGAATGCAATTTCTCCTTTGTCCCTCCAATGCCATCCTTGTGTCACCCAACTGCAGCCCCTGCTCTGTTTGCACAGTGCAAACCCAGGCTCTAGCAGCAGGACACTTCAACAAGTGACATGGGCAAATATGCCAAAGCAAGACCAAAAGCCCAGGGTAAGAATAATCATCAGCCTGGTCTTCAGCTTGCCTTGTAACCCTCTAAAGGTGTCAGCAAAACTAACTTGAGCATGAGCATGCACAGGCTGGCCCACAGGATATCAGGATCGTCTCTGTTTGCATTGGTCCTATCACAGTGATGGTTGAGTCACTCTGGGATGTTAAGAAGAAAGAATTCAGTCACTAAATTTCAGGAAAGAGGGAAGACATCCCACCAAAAATCAAGGCTCTGTACTCCAGCAAGACAAGCAAGCCTAGACCACGAAGAGGACAAATGCTCTACTTCTGCCCCACTCATGAGTAGC
Source organism: Cyanoderma ruficeps (assembly GCA_008694505.1). Taxonomy (NCBI): domain Eukaryota; kingdom Metazoa; phylum Chordata; class Aves; order Passeriformes; family Timaliidae; genus Cyanoderma; species Cyanoderma ruficeps. The sequence goes on along the minus strand of VZDJ01007755.1, from coordinate 57,000,706 downwards.
AATGCCTAGAAGGGACGAAAACATCAGCAAAGCCAAGGAAAACGGGCACGCTGTGGGTACACAATGCAAAAGCACAGAGTCACTCCCTTTCTCCGTGTGCCTGTTTGTTTCTGTTGTGCAGTTAATTCTCCACGCTGACCTTCTAAGGACAGGCACATAAGGGAATTTCGGATGGTGCTGTAATGTCTTGGCCATTGAAAACTCTTCCTTATTTTGTCTGAAATGTTCTGTGGGTGCTTTCTTTAGCAGCTTTATTGGCTCTCCTGCAGATTGTTTTTGTGCTGGCTTGCAGGAACACCAGGTAGTTTTGGGAGGGAAAGATTACTTTTGTTATTTTTTTATTTTAGACTCACTAATTTAATAATAGTTTGTCAGTTATTATATTCCTAGTGATCCCCCATGCTCTTATTTTCTTAGTCCTACTGTTCATACAGAGTGAGCACTATATAACTCTGGAGGGAGAACACATGCGGAGAACTGGGTGAGGTGAGAGTTTTGCCATTCCTAAATCCGTGGCCAGTTACTGAAAAAGGAAAATAACCTTCATGGGATATTGCAGAACTCTCCAAAAGGTCCATGTGGTACTGGTGAGAAACTGCATGTGAACCCAGCTCCTGGGGTGAACAGCTCCCAGAGTACTGGAGGGAGGAAAATTTCCAGTCCTAGAGGGAGGAAATTTGTCCTTTTCCCTTGCCTTGAAAGGTTCTGTAGCGTTACTGTCCTTCCTGTGGCTTCCTTCCCCTAACTGAACAACTGCCACAACTATCCCAGACATTGGATACTGGACATTAAATCTGTGTTTGAACATGAACCTGTGACCTCCAGTGACCATCTCTCAGCCTTATGTGCAAAGCAATTTTTTCATTCCGGTGAAGGACACCAAGGAGCATCCTAAGGACACCCTAATCCATGAGTTGTGAATCCTAATGTGTGTTAGCCACAACTACCACCTCTTCAAAGTCTTCCTTTCCAATTAAATGAGCATGCTGCTCCAGCGCTGAGTTTCAGTTTAGCCACATATGGAGGAAGTGTTTTGTGTCAGGTGGGAGCTCATTTGCCCTCCTGCCGTGTCTCCTGTTCTCCATAGTGGTTTGCCAACCCTTTTTCTGTGAGGCTTTGCCCTCCTAGGAAGCCTGAACCCTGCTGTGCTGGAGTTACTTACTGCTGTCTGCTGTCTGAGCCTCTGCTTTACACACTTCATGTGTCAGTAACCTTATCACCTCCAGTTTTCAGAACTGTTGAAACTGCTCTACTGTTTGCACTGCATTTTGGTCTTAAAAGTGGTCATCTAAGACCAGGCCTGTCCTCCTTGAAAAACAGCCAGAATCCATACTGTTCTTGCCTGCCAGCATTCCCCAAATCTGCTGCTTATTCTTCCACCCAGACTTCACTATTATTTCTCTTCCGTTTTAAAACTTTGTAAAACTTAAAAATAGCTCCCCACAAGTTCAGAGAAAAAGCTCAAGCCAAAAAAAAAAATATTGCAACAACAAATCAGATAAGATGAAAACAGAAAGGGAAAGGGGGGAGGGCATGCCACAAATTATATCACTGTCAAAATGGAAATGCCTAAAGAATGCATATTGAGAAACAACAGGAATTAAGAGGCCACAGCTGTGTGATGAGAAGTGATAAGAAACTGCTATCCTTTAATAAGAAGTCCTAGGAGACATGCTTTAAATGCCCCTTTTCCCCAGGCCTCCCATCTCCAAACAAACAGTACCTGCAAAAAACCCCACAAAAACCCCAACAAAATAGAACAAAAAAGCCCCCCCCCAAAACAACAAAAAACCAACAAACACTCCACATCATCATAACGAAAAAGCCCCCCTTCATTTACCCTTGTTTGAGAATAAACAAGAATTGAGGTGAATCAATGAGCAAATAAAATAAATATGGTAAAGGCTTTTAAGACCATCAATGGAAAAAGGAGGAAGAAAAGAAAAGAGGAGAGGGTGGTGGTAAATAACAGTATAAACTCTGCAATTGTTACAAGTCTGTCAACAAACATACTTTAGGGATTTTCTCCTTAAGCCAGAGGGATATATAGTGGCAGTAGAGGATTTCAACCTTTCACATTTATTTAAAGCTGTCCTCACATTGATTAAACACACACAAACTTTCATGTTGGAGGAATTCTAGGTATATGTCTGTTTTAGCAGTGATTTGTTTACTTGGTTGGTTCTTTTTTTTGTTTTTTTTGGTGGTTTGTTTGGGTTTTTTTGTTTGGTTTTTTTTAGATTTTTTGGTTTTGTTTGGTTTTGATTTTTTGGTGGCTTTTCCTTTTTTTTGTCTGCTGTGCAAACTTTTCACATAAAAGACAGAGAAAAGCACTTTCACTCCTGCCGGGTCTTAAAAATACCATCCTTCTGGCTATTTATTTATTTTAAGCACTGTGCTGGGGACTTGAGCACATTGCAGAGCAGTTTAAGTGCAAATACATCTCAACTCTACAGGATGTTCTTTCAATTGAACCTTGGTCTGATCTCTTCTGGGTTGTCTATAATGTTGCCAGCTTTAACCGTGAGTTGAGAAATAGTTCAAATTAAAAGCCCAGCTTCTGGGCTCTTGGGACTCTGTGCTATTTAGCTTCCCTTTAGAGAAAGGATGCCTGCACAGACATAGGAAAAAGCCTGGAAGTGCCACATGAATGCACCTAAGAACCTGGAAAGTTCTTGGGTTGAACATAAGTTAAAAAGTACCTCAAATTTCTTTGTAATATTTAAAATAACACCACTGAAGATATGTGAACTGCCTGGGTTGGCAGGAATGAGATTGCATAACACCCTAGAGGTTTAAGTGTTGATTGAAATCAAACAATTAACAATAAGAAACGATAATAAAAATTAAAAACAGTAGTAAAGAAATATTTGGTAAGAGATGGAAATTGCAAACATACTACTCTGAATGTTGCATTTTTAAATCAAAATTGCTTGAATTACTCTAAATACTGTAAGAAAAGAAAACCAGAGTGCTGAAAAAATGAAGCTCTTGAGTTAGGTAAGTATCTCATTAGCACAGCCTGATTTTCAGAGGCAACAGGTCTGTCTGTGACATTAACAAAGTGCATTGCAGTGGAAAACTGAGCCCTGTAGTTAGGGGTGTTGGCACAGGCTCTGGTACCAGTGTTCGCCACTTGTTACAAACAAACAAACAAACAAACAAACAAACAAACAAATGTATGTATGTGTATTGGTGGAAGTTAACTTCCTTCCCCAGTCACACAAGCTGTGCTCAGGTCATGTAGGCAAATATTTATCATTTGATAAGGGGTTATGATCTGCTGACCTTGGTATTAGTCTTGATTGCCAGTAAAGCAGAGTTCTTAAAAGCTGTTGTTATAAGCAGGGAGCCAAACTAGTCAAAAGTTTCCTGTGTAATTTATGTCAGGTTGCTCTGAGGTTGTTTTCTTGTTGGTGTTTTTTTTTTTTTTTTTACTTTATGCTCTCCAGAGAGCCGTGCTCTGGTGGTTGGTAGGAACTACAGATCAGCCAGCAAGATCCACTCAGCAGCTGCAGCTTCAGCTGTCCCTGTGCTGAATGCCTGGGAGGGTGATGGGGAAGTGTGGTGGAAAGGATGCTCTGCAATTTTCTCACCCTATGGACTGGACAAAGGGGATGAGGAGAGCAAAAGATCAGACTTTGTATGAACAGACAATCAGACAGGCAATCATGATGCTTGTTTGCCATGATTGTTTGCTCCTAGACTGCATCCACTACTATGCCCCTGAATTTGGGACTTCAGATTTATCATGATGACACTGGTGCACCTACTGTAGGTCACAGTTTACAAGCTCCTGCACAGGATCAAGCCATTAAACACTGGCTGCAGACGGCTCTTAGGGTGGGAGTGTGCCATGTTTTAGCGTGTGTGTGTCCTATGTGCCTGTGTGACCTAAAATACACATGAAAGCAATCAAGTGAGAAATAGAGAGAATGTTTGAGACCCAAGTTTTGAATAAAGACAGTTGTTCTGCTGCCTTCTGGAAGTCACTCTCCTCATTACTCACATGTACAGCATGCTCAAAAACATTTCTCAACCTCAGAAGTTTTGTATATTTACTCTGGGAATGAAGTCATCATCTTCCTGGGTACACGCTTCCAGTTTTCCAGGAAGAAAACCAATAGGAAACGGAGCAAATGATCATATCTGATAAACCCAAAAGCTGCTGTAATGAACAATGCTGGGGTGTCAAAACTCTTCAGTGCCTGCCAAAAGATGGCCAGTGGCTAAGTAGAAATGGGGCTCCACCAGCAGGGCGCCGAGCATTTGTCCTTCATACAGCACAGCTCACTCATGACTAAACTTACACATGTGAGTGAACCCAGAAAAGTCAATTTCTTTTTTTTTTTTTTTTCTTTTCAAAGCTCTGCTTTGTCCACCTCTTCGTTTTCTGCTTTACATAGCCTGGAGGGCATGGTGTGCTGTGTCCAAACTGCATCTAACACTTTAACCACAACAAGCTGTTAAAAATAAAAATAAGCTCAGATGCCTATGCTTGCTCACACTAGATGTATGTATGCCAAGATTTTTTTAAAGTGAGTAATACTTTGAAGAACTTTTGGTTTCCAGTTTTTTTTTTAACGTGTGCCACCTCTTTCTAATCCCCTTCCCAAACTTTGGGGTATTCATCCCTTAGATCTCTTGGAAGCACTTACCTGCTAGCAGTTGGGGGTTATCATAGCACACTGGTATCCAGATCTGTAGCACCTTCTCCTCAATAGATACAGACTGCTGGTGAGGCTCCTTAAAAGTGTCAGTGCCACAAAATACTAGAATTGCGAAAAAGACAGAAGTGAAAGAACCAGATAAATTTTTCTGGACATGAAGAGCCATACAGGTCTTGGAGAGGGTGGGTGCAAGGACATATGGAAAGAGTGCAGCAGATGCCAAGATCTTTCTCTCCTGAGGGAATACTGCCTGAACCAAAGGATTTTGCCAGACTGGTGTGTGAAGTGCTGGTGCCTGGGACAGGTGCCTTCCTCTGCCTACCTCTTTCTCAGTGGCAGGAGCTGTTAGTGATCTTGCAATGATGACAGCAAGGCCCAGCAGCATCCTACTCTGTTCAAACTAAGTTTCTGCTCTGGATGGTGTTAATTCTTGTCAAGATTCAACAGGTGGAGAAAATGAATGAAAGTGCTCATAAGAGCAGTAGGAGGGATGTGAAAGATGTCTATCAAAGACAAGCCTTTTATCCTTCAGCATCTTCTTCAAATGTTAACTGTACGTTCCCTTAACTTTACTTTTTGAGTTTTATTTGTTTGAAAACAACACTTCAGGATGCCTGGCTGGCTCCTCACTGCTTGGAGGGAAAGTAGATTTTTCCTACCCAAGCAAAGTGTTTCCCTTGTTCTGGGGCCAGGAGATCCGTGCCTGTGAGATGCCTTGTGAGGCAGAAACAGCAAACTGAACAGGACCAAGAGCAGACTGCTCACTTTAGGATACTAAAGATTTCAAGCAATTTACCTAGTCTAGAGCCCAGCCATATCTTAGGAAGAGGGTAAATTCTCTCTCATGACCATTACCATGGGGAAAGAGGGGGTGAACCAGAGCAAGAACATGCTAGGGCTTTTCATCAGCTCCCGCAGGGGCTGGTTTTGTGCCCCACACACTATTCTGGGAGCCTATATACCCACAGCCCAGACTCCTGCCAGCAAAACACCAACCCCTTGAAGGAGTTCAGCTGTGTCTCCCATCTTCCTCTTCCAACACCTGCTGGATGCTCCCTCCCTTCCTCTCACAAGCATATCACATCTTGACTCCAAAGTCCTCCAAGACCTCTCCATACTGTTAAAGTCAAACCTGAATTTAAGGCACACTTTGCAGAATCCCATTGTTCACAGCCCTGTTGCGTGGACCTGCCTCAGCACAGGCCAGCACTCATGCAATTTAAAGGATCAGGGAATTAGGAGAGAACGGACCCTGAATTAATGGCTGCTTCCCAGAACCTTCCTACTCAGCTGGCAGGGGCGGTGATTGCCCTACGTTGCTGCTCTGTTCCTCTCTATGGGTTGAGCACATCCATTGTGTGGTTCATGCCACTCCCCACTGCAAGGGGGCAGCTGGGCTCCTGCGGGAGGTGCCCAGAGCAATGTCCCAGGTCCTGGACAGGCCCTCCTGATTTCCCCCCTGGCTCTTTTGTTGGTTTTGCACGGCGGCAGGCGGCCGCGCGTGCTGCGTGACTTTCTACATGCCGGGGAATACTTCAGATGACATGATGGACATTCCTCCTTTGAACCCAGCCCAAACCCATGCCAGAAAGGCCCATGATAGATTCCCCGTGCCATCCTGCAAAACAGGCTGAATTATAGCACCTTTTAACCACAGCCCAGGGTAAACAATACAGCCTGTACCACGGCTCATAAACAGTCCTCATTATTACAAAAGGCATTTCAAACGCGGTGTGCCACGGCTTGACCTTAAAAGCTATAGACAATCTAGCGGAGCACAGACGGTTTCATAAAGTACAATCACTTCCTGCAATTCTTGGGGCAGTGCAGCCGGAGCCGTGCAAATCCTGTTTTCCCTGCATTGTTTCCTGCATGTGAATATCATCAGTCTAATGGTGCTCGTAACCATGGCACTCGTTAAACAGGAGCAGGGAGACTTGTGATAAAGCCATCCAGGACTCCAAGGATTTGCATGGGGCCAGCAGCCTTGGCTGGACAAGGCAGAGTTGCCAGCATTCACTTCATAAGATCAAACAAGCAAAATATGCAAAAGAGAAGTGCTTAAGAACAGCCACTGGATGAAACCGCAGTCAGAGCCAGGTTTAGGTCAGCCAGGATGGTGGGAGCACAGTGGTCCCCTTCCCTCTCAGTGGGACCAGTGGCTGTCTTTGGAGGAAGCCTTTGCTCCTGCCTGAGGGTCCACATGCCTGCAAGAATGGAGAGATACAATAACATCTGCACAAGGTAGGAGCAGATCTGTGGGAGTTGCAGAGGTCAGGGAGGATCACACCTCTCTCCACCTTAGTCACCTCTCCATTTCCCTGCATATGGGAAAAAAAAAAAGCATTGGACAGAAGTACTACTGCAGAAGATGTACCTGAAGGTAGATCCTTGGCAGTATAATCAGTTTATGCTCTGGATGAGATTATTAATGACTGTCTGATTTATTTAATGTCTATGGAGGGGTTTCATGTTTCCAGAGAACACCAAGATGTTACCTGCCTGGTGTATTCAGGACTGCCAAACTCTTCAAATATCACATTTTTAGAGAGAAGTCCATGTAAGTGAGTGCACACAATTACACATTTGACAAACAAAAAGCTAATGGGCTGCTCAGCAGGCATCTGGCCATCATAAGACGCCTCAGTGCTTTGCAGTCTTTGCCACATTTGGGAGCTAAAGCATCAGCAATACCCTGCTCCATACTTGAAGGTACCTGATCAACAAGATGTTGGAGGTGTAATTGCCCCATGAAAGGTTTAATTTACAGACTCCTGAATCCCAGAATGAAACCAATAGCGCCGAGCCTGACCTCGGTGTAAAAGGCAGCACCCGCAGAGACAGAACCAGGCAGAGGTTACTGCAAATCTCAAGGCAAGTAAGGGCTTGATGATGGGGAAATTTTAGATGAGTAATTAATCAAAGAGAGCTGGACATAGTTCATTGTGTTCTCTAAATACTGTAGAAAAAAAAGCCTGTTTCCAAGTAAGGAGAGTGCTTGTCTGGGGCAGCAGTGTATAGTTTAGTCCTGGTGCTACTGAGCAGGCAGGAGTTCAATTCAAGCTTTAAAATGTAGGGCAAGGGGGACAATGATGGTCAAAAAAATGGTTACATTCTTGAAAAGAATAAAAACCACAAAATGGACACCTGCAGAAATGGTAAGTCAGGTCTCATAGGAAGAGATTCTGGGGGATAGTATTCAAGCCTACATTTGGACAGCCACAAAGCAGTCTGAGTAGCAGAGGAGAAGAAGAGCAGGTATAGTTGAAGGGAATAGGACAGCACCAGCAGCTTGTGGAAGATTACCACAAGGAACAAAGGTTATCAGGGAAGTCAATGTAGAAGTGGAAGCACAGACTTGTGCTGATGAATGGAGGATGAATAGAGGAATAGCACAAGCATGTAAATACAAAATGAACGGCAACTAGCAAATGGTATGAAAGCCTCCCAGATACACAGAAGCAACCATACAACACAGGAAAGCCCATCACTTATTGGATGAAGAGGAGAAACAATGGCTGAAAGAAAGAAGGCTGTTCAAATCTTTGTTAAAAAGTTAACTGTGAAATTGATTTAGCAGATGATAAAGGCCAAAGCCAAAGAAAAAAAGAAAAAAAGAAAAAAGAAAAAAGAGAAGAGAAAAGAGGAAAGAGAAAAGAAAAAAGAAAAAAGAAAAAAGAAAAAAGAAAAAAGAAAAAAAGAAAAAAGAAAAAAGAATCACCCAAACAAGTTCTAGAAAGAGAATGTTTTCAAATCTAAGAGGTCTGATGAAATTCACACTCGTGTAATTAAGGAACTCAGCAGATAGCTATTAGTGATTATCTGCAAGAATTCTAGGTTTAAAGGGGATGTCCCAGAGGGCTGGAAGATGGCAGAGTGAGGATTTGTCTCTATAGAAAGGAAAAAGGAGGAGCCAGGGAATTCAAAACTAACCTGCCTAACTTTGATAAATGAAAAGATAATAGAATGAATAATTAAATAACCAAGTTATAACCCCAAGAGAACAATATGTTGACAAATATCAGCCAGTGCAGAGTTTTTGAATATTTTTTATTTTTAATAACATGGCATGTCAGACCAATTTACTTGGTAAGTAGCCCAGTAATTAAAAAAGAGGCAGGATGCCATTTCCCAACACAATGTTATGAGAAGTAAAAGAGGAAAATATGGTCTTGGTGAAATCACATTCACTTGAACATGCTACTGCTTCAAAAACTGCACTTGGAGACCAGGTATCAATCATTCACTGTCAGAGCAGGATGACATTTAAGGAAGTCCTTCTGAGCTCAGCTCTTACAGCACTAGCTGTAAAGCTAGAGGATGATTCAGACTGAGGAAGCAGTTCAAATTTGCAGCTTGACATTCAGCAAAGGTAAGGTATTTTTGAATGCCAAATAAAGTAGACCAAATAAGCAAAGAAGTGGCAGCACACCAAGAAGTGATCTTGGGAATACAGAGGACCAGAAGCTCAATGTGCACACAGAAAAGAAGATGAATCTTTTTTTCAAGGTGTATCAGTTAGAGGGCTGGACGTGAAACACAAGGAAATCGGCTTGCTCTGTGTGTATAAAAAATAAAAAAGTAAGAGAAAAATTAAAGACACTGGTAGGACATCAGCTTGGCTCCCTGTTTGAAATGAGATCAATTCTCCAGTGAGTTCAGAAGGGAGCAAGGGCGATGATATGCGATGTGAAAAATACATTATCCCAACAAAGATTGGAGAAACCATCTTTGTTCAGTACAGAAACAGGATGGGGGGAGAACAAGAGAGGTGCTGTCAGTCGTGCTGCATGCAAGAAGGGTGTTACAGAAGAAAAGAGCTTAGTTGTTCTCTGTGTTGAGGAGTTTTGTTTATTTTACACAAAGATATTTTGAGCTAGCAGCCTGGGGGGAAAAGGAACCAAAANAGGGAAAAAAACAAAAAAAAAAAAAAAAAAAGGACGAAAACCAAGACCCAAACCCCCAAAAAAACCTCAAAAGCTTTCTCATTTGAAGGATAGTTGGAACAAGGTACCAGAGGAGGCTGTACAAACCCGGTCATTGAAGGACTGTTAGCAAAACAGCTGTCAGGCTGGTGTAGATCATCTCTTGAGGTCCTTTCCAGCTCTGCTTTTGTATGATCTTGCAGAGTAATTAAGCCTCTGTTTAACATTATGCACATAAGTGACTTGCAAAATAGGCAGTGTTCCAACCTGAGCACATGTTTAATTGCTTTGCTGGTCTGAGGCCCAAGGTATTTCTGGAAGGTGTTAATTTATTCCAAAAATTCTTGCTAACAACTATTCCCCTATGCACACTGACACCTGCAAAAAAATAAAAGCAGTATTCTTCTGTTTCCAAGCCACTGCATTCCTTTCAAACCATCCTGCCCTCCTCTGATAATACTAAGAAAATAAAAGATTCTCTGTTTGCAACCTTATTTACTGGGCAAAATTATTTCCTCATGTGCTGTAGTTACAAGAGAAACATGAAGTCACTGAAACGATGAGATGAATTATATCAATAAAGCATTAGGGATGCAAAATACGTACATGAATATATTTACAATTCACTCAAAACCCATATATAATACATGCAGACATCACACAAACTGACAGACTCCCCTGAGCCTTGAATGGCTGGAAAATCTCCTCTTACAGCAGCAGGACCACTACATTTAGTTCCTAGTGTATATCTATGTTTAACTTCACTGTGCCTTGACTCTGAGGCAGCTGGCACATGGTGCCTCCACTGCCACAAACAGGAAAACAGTTCATAAAGCACAGTTAAAAAATCTTTGGGGAGCTGAGACATACAGAGATTTAATTGACTTTCCCAAAGCTAGATAACCTCTTCCCAAGCCTATAGGGCCAAACTCCATCAGCACACAGCTGGTGACTGCATGGGGAGGTTGGTGATGCCAAGTGCGGCTCAAATAACAACAAATCCTCATTTTTCTGTTGGTGGGGGTTTGTGTGTGTGTGTGTGTGTGCAATGAATTGTTGTTCAGGAGTATCAAAGTATCAGTTATGATTCTGGTCTTCCCAGCCTGTGTGAAGTGTGCAGGCACAACAAAGGAAGGAGCTCTGCCTAAAGCTTTCCAAGCTGAGTGTTAGATGAAATACCAGAGTCGGATGAAAGGAAGGCAGGGAGGAACAAAAGAAAACTGTAAGCCTGGTTGCACTATTATCTGAGAATTGCTGTTACCTACAGAGCTGAATTTTAGCTCTTGAGAGGCTGCTTGTGGAACGGGATGAGAAATGGCCATCCTTGCCTAAAGATTTTGGTGGGAAACGGTATTGCCAGGAGAAGCTTCCATACCCAGGAAGTCAATCAATTCGGTGTTTATATTGCAGGCAAGAAGCCCTGTTTCAACCCTTCACTCCAAAGCTGGCAGTGAAGGGACTCATATCTGGTGCTACAACAGACCACAAGATTCAGCTGGATCTGGCAGGGCTTGGACATTCCAGAAAACCCCAACAATCATGGTGGAGGTGATAGACTGGGGAGAGATTTTCAATTCAGCCACTCACTACTGCTAAGTTTCTTCCAGACTCAGATCTGTCACAGACTCCTGCCCTGCATTATTTTGGCCACCAGAGATGATGGTGAATGCCAACAGCCCCTTGCTGGGCTAGATCCTCTCCTTGGTTCTCACCCTTTCACTGGGAATTTGGTAAAAGGGAAGTGAAAGATTTATTGTAAAGAGGATCCCTTTCCAACTGCAAACTGGCTGCTGTGAAAATCTTGATGGCCATGAGTGGGAGACTCTTCACTTTATTTCCTTGATAGAACCACAAATGACCATTTTTGTTGAGAACATTTTAACAGCACCACTAAAATATTGTGTTTGTTTCTAAGAAACTTTAAACTGAATTTAAAAGATTTTTTTTTCCTGGCTTCTAGCTGATATGATGAAATATAAGGGTTTTTTTAGCAGTTGCCCTTTCACTGTGAACTTTCAGATATGCAGCTTCACTAATGAGATTTCTCTTTGTGAAGCTGTAATGTTTTAATTCTGATAAAATGAAAATCCCATCATTAATTTTAAATCTGCAGAGTACATGAATGACCGTTTTCCTAAAAATACATATTTCTGTCAAGTCATTCATTTTTTATTTTGAGATACTTATGTTTTCCAGCTTTCCTGCTGACACATAAATTGGTATTTTCCCAGCAGCTCCCCTCTGAACAAAATTTCTCATGCACCATTCAGTCAGGCAGTTTCAGTTCATAAGGTCTAATCCTTTAATTGTTTCACAGATGAAAATTCCAATAATATGCGATTAAATCTCTGGCACATATTAGTTATTATTTCCTTATCAGTAATATTTACTATTTATTCTAGAGCAAATACACTCCCAGAGCACCCAGGCTACAATACACAAGCCCATTGAAGGTTGTCTTGTAGACCCACTTGCTAACTTTGACTCTCAAAAAGCCCACCAAAACCTTGGGAAAACCTTAAAATTACCTCCCTGATGAACCCTCCTTGTCCAAGACTTTTCCAGAAAAGGTCATTTGCTTGAAGCTCATTACTAATCCACTGCAGGATTAGGAGAAATTTAACATTCACAGGCACAACACTGCTTACAAGGATGCTGAACACCAAAATATTCTTAGTATACTTTGGAATTCTGATTAATTTTTCCTCTACTGGAAAAAACAAATTAAGCAATTTCAAGAGCACCAGATCTGCTGTGATCCTTTCCGCAGCAGAGAACAGGCAAAAAGAATGTTATAACTGGAGATGGCAAGGGAGATTAAGGAAAGGAGGGGGTGTTTTCTTGGAAAAGGCAGTAGATTAAAACCAAGGTTTTCCTTAGGGACCTATTGTTTTTTGCTTGCTTTTGATGAAGAACACAGAAAGCATTTTTTTCCTTGGGTGCAGTAAAGAACCTCTAGCCTAGGGAGGCACACCCTAGGATGGTGAGTGGGCTGGTGGTAGGAGTGTTCTTCCTCTTCTAGATTAACGACCACTTCTCAAGTGAAGTCTGAGCTGTTGGCTATTGTGCTGTGCATACTTTTTGGTTTTTTTCCTTTCTTTCCCCATATTTTTATTTTTTATTTTATTTTTGGCAAAAGCAATTGAGAGAGTCTTGGTTTTATTGGCCCTTGACACAAGTGTCAACACCTTGAAATATTTCACAAAATGGAATTCTTGCTGCCTGCCCAGCCCTATCATCAACACCCCAAGGTTTCCTCAGACACCTATCTCACCAGAAAATCTGGAAATCCTTAGGCTAAGTGATGAGCTAAGATACACGGGCTCGCAGAGGAAAGCTGGCACATAGTGCCTCAAACCCCAGTTTTGTGGGGAAGCAACTCTTCCGAGAGTGAAGTTGTGAGTGTCTGGTGAATCCATGGTCCTAGAGGTCTTGTCCTGGTTGACTCCCTGTGAATTCAGTCCAGTAACTGTTTAAGCAAACAGCAACCCTGCACCAGAGAGCATATGGGAGACGTCACTCACTGAGCGAGTGTGAGAAGTGAGGGGCAGCGAGGGCAGGGAGAGCCTGCAGTTACTCACTCATAGAATCATTTGGGTTGGGGAAGACCTATAGGATCATTGAGCCCAACCACAGCACTGCCAAGTCCATCACCAAACCATGCCCCCAAGTGCCAGATCTACATACCCTTTACTTCCTCGGACAGTCTGTTCCAAAGTTGGACTATCCTTTTCATGAAGAAATTTTCCCTAATATTGAACCTAAACCTCCCCAGGTGCAACTTGAAGCCGTTTCTGGTCCTTTCACTTGTTATCTGGGAGAAGACACCACCTGGCTACACCCTCCTTTCAGGCAGTTGTAGAGAGTGATAAGGTCCTCCCTGAGACTCCTTTTCTTCAGGCTAAATACCTCCAGTTCCCTCAGTCAGTCCTCATAGGACTTGTGCTCCAGACCCTTCCCCAGCTTTGTTGCCCTTCTCTGGATGTGCTCCAGCACCTCAATGTTTTTCTTGTAGTGAGGGGCCCAAAACTGAACACAGCACTTGAGGTGTGGCTTTGCCAGTGCTGAGTACTAGTGAGGAGGATGATCATTGTTCTGGTTCTGCTGGCCACACTGGTCCTGACATGGGCCAGGATGCCATTGGCCTTCCTAGCCACCTGGGCACTGCTGGCTCCTGTTCAGCCTCGGTGGACCTGCACCTCCAAGTCCTTTTCTTCCTGGCAGCTTTCCAGACACTCTGCCCAAGACTCGAGTGCAGTGACCTTACCGAACCTCATACCATTGGCCTTAGCCCATCAATCCAGCCTTCCCAGATCCTTTTATAGAGCCTTCCTGCCCTCCAGCAGATCAACACTCCTGCCTGACTTCATATCATCTGCAAACTGTCTGAGGGTGCACTTGATCCCCTCATCCATACCATTGTTAAATGTATTAAACCGGGCTGGCCCCGACATTGATTCTTGTGGGATACCACTTGTGACCAGCCACCAGCTGGATGTGATTCCATTCACCACCATCCTCTGGGCCCAGCCATCCAGCTAGTTTTTTACCCAGCAAACAGTACACCCATTTAAGCCAGGAACATCCAGAGTCTCCAGGAGAATGTTGTGGGAAACTTTGTCAGAGAATAAATTCCAGGTAGACAAATTACACAGCTCTTCACTCACCTGCTAAGGTTAATGGTTGTTCTCCAGCAAAAGTCACGATGAGCTGCAACCCATCTGTTTGCAGATGTAGCCTTTCTGCCTTGCCTCCAGGACATTTTTAGGGGAAGGGCACAGATATCTACATACACAACTCTTCATCAAAAGCTGCATCTATTCAACTTGTTGGGTTCTGAATGCCTGAACGGAAGCCCTCACCTCTGCCCCTTGCTGTGATGATGGGCTTTCATTCCTGGTATTGGGATGCAGCCCCATCCAGAGAGGCTGATGGACACCCAGGGACACATGCACTCTCCTCTGAAGGATTTCTTTTATTGTTCTTCTCCCTTTTTTTCCCCTTGTTTTGTTATTCTTACCACATAAAGGAGAAGTCCTTCAGAGAGAGCCTGCCGGAAGAGCCAAGACACATTCAAATGCTCTCTTTTCATTGTTCCCAGAAGATTAATGACATGTAGGCCAATGTTCCCGTAGCCCTGGTCCTGAAGCCTGCATGCCAAGGGGGAACAAATGAAAGCATGTAACTGGAATTTCCACTCAGCTTGTCTCAACAGCACACGAAAAGCTAGGACAAATCAAATTACAGCTACAGAATACAACAAAGAAGTTGCCCTCTCAAAATAAACAAACAAGCAAATGAATAGGAGAGTGGCCCCAATTTAATTGGTGAAGTCAGGCAATGATAGCTGTTTCACATCTGGGCTGTACTTTCATTTGGCTGGAGGCTACCTTTTCATGCCTATGTTAAACTCCAGCCGCCAGTGAGGATCTGGTGGACTTTGAATGTTTTTCAAGCTGGGCAGCCTGCTGCTGGCTTTCCATGGCCAGCTCCCCACAGCTGCTTGCTGCTTCCACAACCCAGTCACACGAGGCCCCCACTGCCCCATTCCTGCTAAAAGCAGGTGTCCCTTGTGTTTGTCCCAAATTCCAGCGCAGCAGCCAAAGCTGGCTGGCAGATAAATTGCTGTGTGGAGGCCTGTCAGTCAGAGCCATGGGTGTCCCCCCAGGCAAGGTGGCTTCTTTATTCCAGGCTGCCAGCCAGCACAGGAGAAAGGCAGTCACTCACTTTGAAGGGTGCCAGCAGGTTGCATGCCTCAAAAGCAAGTGTTAAATAAATGTGCAGACGTTTTGTTGTCCAACTCTTTCTCTCAAAACTCTCACTGTGGTCTGTCAAGTTGCTGGTTTGGCGAGTCTGGAAAAAGAAGGATCAACAGAGACATCAAGTAAAACCAGCAGAGTAAGATGAAACTCTGAAGAACCTGGGGAATGAAGGAAGGCAGGGTGCAGTCCCTCGAGAGAACCACGGAGCCTGACTACCCTTGTCAATGCAGCCGTGCTGGTGCCAAAGCAGATCCCCTCCTCACCAGCTACTGAGAGGGCACAACTAAGCCCCTGCTCCCTCCACTGCCACAGGTGAGCTGGAGCCAGAAATGAAAAAGCAGATTTCTGCCTGGAGCTGGCAGATACTTATCACTTTGCTTCTAAAAGGATGAAATTTTGAATGCTATTTCCTCATGCTTTCTGACTAGCCCAACTCATCTTTTTCCTGGTATGCAATTCAGCCTCCAGTTGGGAAACAACATAAACAGCCCCAAAACCACCAAAAACAAAATCCACCACAACTGAGCTCTGCTTCTGCCAAGGAGACTCAGGTAGTCCCCGATATGAAAAGCAGCTTCTGGCACCTAAGGTGTGCCCCAGAAATCCCTCCTACGTAGTATTCCTAGGCTTTGTAACCTGACCTGATGCACCAGGAATGGCGGTTTTGGCTCATTTCTACATTAAGTAACACAAGATATGGTGAGTGAAACACACCAATCTTGGGCACAAGTAATAATTCCCCCTTCACTCCCTGCCCAAATCAAGCCAACCAGCCATAGGTTCAGCATGCAGGAGGATGTGGCTATCCTTGGTTCCAAAAAATATCACTCCTTACCCTACATTTACAGTTGTAAGTACAACAGTTATAAGTAAATCTAATAACAAGTCATCACTTTCTCTGTATCCCAGTTTATTTTTTCAATGATTTTTTTCTTTCTTTAAACATAATTTTTCAGACTTGCCATTTATGACAAGCCTCTGCATTACTAGCTTTCTTTGAAATCAAATGTACACTAAAGTCATACCTGTGATACAACTTTCTTTGGGTTGCATTAAGAAGTGGTAGTTTAGATCTACACTGGAAAATGGCTTTACTCACACTACATTTGCTTAGATCTGACATACAGAGCCAGAGCTACAGGAAACCAGTTTAGTTGTTTCCACTGAATTTTCTCCTGGGGAAACTGGAGAAAAACGTAAAGCAATGTCTGTTTGTTATGGCTGAGTGACATCTGTCAAAAGCCAAATGTTTTTCAGACATTTGGCTTTTCAGGTGCCCACGGGCAAATGTTATCTCCCAGATAACAACAGCTTAATGACTGCACAGATTTTTCCAAGGTTGCAGCATTGGCAGTCACTGCAGTCAGGCCGTGTCCAATGCCCGAAAACATCAAACCCACTACTCGTGTCCATTACCAAGCAGTGACGTGAGGCCCAAGAGTCAGGCAAACCACGCTTAAAATAACAATTAGCATCACTGCCCAACTCCTACACCAACACATCCTTTCTGGTGGCCTATGTTTCCCTCCTTTCTATTGCCTGTGATAAGACCCCATGGATCAAACCAGTGCTGTTTCCCCATCACTGCAATTGGCCGTCCTGGCTGGCAGAGCACGCTGTCCGTATCCAGCAGCTGTGCCACATGAAACACAGCACTGCTTCAACCTGCACAGATGCCTGGGGGTGGGTTAGTGCAGTGGTCTCTCTGCAAGGGCTGCCTGACCCTGAATTATGTTTTTTAAGAGGAGGAAGGCCCATGTGTTAAGAAAACATCCAGTCTTGCGTTACGCAAGAAGCCATTGCAGGAGCTGTTTGTTCCAAAACACAGCGCGGGAAATCCACGCGCACCTCCCTGTGAGTGGGGTGCACATAGGCCACACACAACAAGGAAGCACGCCACAGCACTTAACTGCTTTGGTACACCTGAAGTCTAAGAAAGAGGGCCAGCAGAACAGAGAGACATAGCTGCAAGCACATGGATATTTTGAGATGTTATTGAGCTTCAGCTGCTGCTGATTTCAGCTGATTTCTCAGTCTCTTCCGCCACACGCTCCCTAAAAATGCAGTGTTTCCAGCCCTCCACTTTCTCACAGCTCAGGGAGATGACCCCACCAAGACAAAGGGAGGACTATTCACCCTCGGGAGACACCTGAGTCACCATGATTTCTGTGATTTATGATCTCTCTGCCTGCTGCATCCAGTGGCCAGAGCAAGTGAGCAAACGTCACACGCATGTCCCTATCCCCATGTGTCTTTGTTCTCCAGAAATTGCACCAAACAACACATTGGCAAGATGCAGTCTGTGCTAAGATTTATGTAACTTTTTCCCCCTCTTCTTTTTCCGTTTTTTCCTCCTCAAAGGAGGTCTCCCGGCATGTTCCAGTGGCTATTGTTCTCAGGCTGTGCAAGGGCTGTGCCCCAGAGGGGCTGGGCTGGAGTCTGACATGTTCCACACCCACATTCCCTGCTGCTGGTGGGAGACGGATGTCTCCTCATGGCCTATATTTGCACAACTTACTGTACATTTCCATAGAAGGACAATGAGCATCTACCTAAGCATAAGTCTCCCAGATGACAAACATTGTTACGTTCGCACCCAAAACAAGGGATTTGCGAAATACAGAAATTCCCTTCGTGCTTCTCCTCTGAGGTTTTGCTGGGATTTTTGTTCCCCTGCTTTAAGCAACAAAGTCATTGTATGAGTAATATTGTCCCATTTTTTTGTTGTTGTTGTTGTCATTCATTTGTGCTTCCTATGATTTTCTTATCAGACAAGCTTCCAGAGTTCTGGAAAAGGATTTGCATACAAATTGCCTCTTCCAAACACGTGTAACCTCTTCAGCTTTTAAATGAAAAAGTCACAAAAGTTTTCATTTTCAGAAGTAATGGAGAGCTGCTATGAGATGCTTAAGTACATTCTAATTTTACAAGATATGAGCATTGCTATTAGCTCAAGGGGCCAGTAGACAAGGTCTGTGTTAAAAACACAAGTTTATCTCATCACAGGCCTAGCATGAATTCTTCACCCAGGATCATCTGGGAGCAAGGTAACAGCATCTTCACAGCTGCCTCGATGGCATGAGGATAAGAAGGGGAAGTGTATATGCAGACCCAATCTCTTTTATTTGGCTAACAGATACAGCAGGAAAAAGAAGCGAGAAAACTTTGGGGCACACTCTGTCTGATGCTACTTGCTTATCTAAAGAGAGAAGTAGACAAGGTCTTCACAGGTACAGACTGAAGTCTGAGAGCTGAAATGGAGAGGAATACAGCTGTAGGACCTTGCTGACTTCAGCTTTGAAGGCAACCTCCTCCCTCTGGTACACGTGCCATTTATTTTGTTGATTAAAACCAGGTTTATTTAGGCTTTTGTTGTAGCTAGTATGAGTACAGCTACCCAGGGAGGGAGATTTATCTCACTTTACAGGAGCTATCTCAGAATTAGGCAACTGGCATGGTCTGGCGTGTCTGGGCTCCCACTGCAGTCAGTAGAAAAGGATGAGCTCTTTTGGGGATGATTCAACCCATTTTATGACAGATATCAGAGACCAGAGGGATGAATCGCCCTATAGACAGACTTTGCTTTCTCTGCTGAGAATACAGGGACTCTGGATGACTAGACCTAGACTTAAACAGCTAAAATTAGATGAGATGAATCATACCCAAAGGTGATTTTTTTTTTTAATGCTAGAAGCACAGACACTACCCACCCAGCAAAATTAGCAAGGCAGCAGTGTCTGTCAGCATAAACCCAGACCATGTCTTTGCAGTTCAGGAATCTGAAGAGTCATCTCCCAAACATCCAGCTCCTCCTACAGACTCCCCTCCATTCCTGGGAACTATTGTACCCACAATTGCCCTATGCAGATCTGACACCCCAAAAATGTTTGCTGACCATTCCCCATCTCCTTTTTGCCAACAAAATGGGTCCAAACCACTACAAAGAGAATGATCTTTGCTTCCTATTTCCAATTGGAGCCAAGCAAACATGGAACATCAAAAAGCAGACTTTCAGTGATTAAAAGATAAGGCTTAATATTTAATAAGGAGGCTTGATTTAAACCTTTTATATCATATCAGGATGAGATTCCAATAAAATGGTATAGTTTCACTTGTAATGACCAGCACCAAAACCTGTTGGATGTGTATGTGGGGGACTCTCGAGAAATTACCTCTGCAGTACACACCTGAGTGTTACACAATTACATTTCTTCCTACTATAAGATGAAATATCAATAAAGGTCTCATCCTAAGCAGCCCTCCCCACAGGTACTTTTGTAGGATTACATAACAGAATTACAAATATGCTCAGCAGCAGTATGCATTCCCAACCCTTTCTGAATCTTGATAAACTCCCAACTTCTGTGACAGCCTGCAGGAATGGGATCCATAATTGAATTATATCACACAGGCGAAAATAGTCCCTTTTTCAGCTTTGAACTTGCTACCTTTTAGTTTTTTCCAGTGCCCTTGGATAGCAGCTAAGGCACGTTAGGAATTTTCCAGTGAAACAAATTGTAAAAGGGCAATTCAGAGTGAAAATGTCTTCAGGAAATGGGTCTGTTTGACAAACTTCTGATAAAGCACAGGCAGGACTGGGTCCCAGAGGTGTTTCCTGCTGGGTGCATAACACAACACAGGGGAACTGAAGGCTGCAGGGATCCCTGACCCAGAGCAGGTCGTTACTGGACTGGCCACTACTAGGAGACCAGAGACCATAGGAACCCTGGCTCTGCTGGATATCTTGGAGTTTAGATATAACTGTTACATCTAAAACAGATATAACTGCTATATCTGTATATAGTTTAGATATAATTGCTCAAAGGAGGTTTAAAATTTTCCTGTATATCCTGTTTCAGTTCTGATTTTTTTACAGAATTTTCATTTTCCAGGAATTTGCAAAATTTATTTCTCTGCCCTTGGCTCTCCACCAAAGACTGCAGCATTTCCTCACTCATTACCCAAACTCAGCAACTTTCGGCCTGATGTCATAGCATTCATCCTTTTAATTTCTGATTTTAAAGAAGCATTTGTCACCTTTTCAACTTCGTCCCCCCTCAGGGTGTGCAGACAGTCCTCAGTTGTTTTGATTTGGGTTTTTTTTTTGCTGTCTCAAAAAATTTCTCCAAATCTACAGTGTCTATATATGAGTAAACCAAAAACTCTCAATGCCTTTATTAGGGAGATAGGACTGATATTTCCCATGCATGCAAATATAAGGTGGTCACCACCTGAACATTTGCACACCAATACCCACCACCCAAGGCGTGTGCAGGGAGTGCCTCGGTGCGTAACAATGTGCAGTGTTTGGCAGGACTTCAAAATCTTCCTTCCTCCCTTTTAGTATGTCTCTGGCATGTAACTGCAGCTCTCCCAAGTCCTCACTGAATGCCAAGTAAGGGAAAAGTGACTCGCTGGCTTAGAAATGCAGACCCCTTTCTTTGCAAGAAGGAGAATTTCAGGATCTGTCTTCCTGTCTGGGGTGAGAGAACAGACCTGAAGGCACATTTAGGGACTCTTCCTTTAAAGGTTTGTTTCAGCCAAGTATGGGCCTGTCATTACAAAATTAAACAAAAAATTCCCATGCAAAACAAACAGAAAGGGCCAATAAGTCTTCTAATGGACATTTTCCTTTGATGTCCTTCTTCCGAAGCAGATTGAGATTGCATTGATGCATATTTCAGGGTAAAAAAAAAATAGAAAAACAATTCCCAAACCCTGACATCATGAGCAAACCAGAAAAAGAAGCATGGCAAATTCATGCTTCTCATAACCTTCATTTTCTCATATTATTCTTTCTCATTCCACTGTAGGGAGTACAAAACAAATAGAAGGAGGTGCAGATGTGATTTTTTGTGTGAAAATTATACCAGTGAGCCTGAAGCTGCTGCTTTAGTATCTCATGCTGAGGTGCACAATCCATGTTATCACCCAGGAGATGGAGAGACGTGAAAAGATTTGAAAGGCACGAGACAAACAAATAATGAACTTGGTCCAAGGATGATGGAACCTGTGAATAACAGACTTGGGCAGCTCAAGGCAGCCTAGGCATCCAAGACAACTCTTCTGGTTGTAGTTTGAAACTTCCAAAAGCCTGAAAGATTTGAGAACCACAGCTTCGGCTGATAGCTCACATCTTTTCCATTTCATGGAACTTTGTGCAGTCTGACCTCTGGCAAGTGTTGGGCTGGCAATGCTCCCTCACAGTCATGTCTCCATGAAACCAGACAAAGACACGGGAAGCTTAACTTTGTGTGCCATCGTAGCCAAACACCACTGACCAGTGCACGAGCTTTGTTTACTGCCTCCCTTCAACTATGTATAGCCAGCCAGACCTGGAAGAACACAAACTGGGTCATCCACTCCAGTTGCTCACACTAAAAGGGTTGTTTCCTTACTTTGTAATTCCTATTGTCTTATCCTATCTGGTCTCACCCACCCATGTCGTTGCCTCTGCTGGTCTGACAATCTATTCTAGGCATGCTCAAGGCTGTGAATTTTTTTCCTTCTGTCTAGCCTCATTCTTTTTCCATTTTTAATTTTAGTCTAAAATCTGTGCAGCCACTTTCTAGATAATCCAGATAACACTCTTCCTTTCTTTCATGCAATTTCCTTTCACTTATTTATATTGTTATCATCATGTCATCACTCCCTAGCCTAACTTTTTCCAGGAGTTTTTGGCCGATGCACTCTCTCTTCTAACACACTCATGTGCTCTTCCAAGGCTTTCCAATCTACTCTTCTACCATTACAATAGTTTTCAGCTGTTGTGTAGCATTTTGGAAGCAGAATTTTCTGCTCCCATCCAGGATGTTAATACTGAAGGCTAGAAAATTTACACACTCTGTTAGCATCATGTTAGTCTTTTAGGCCTTTAAAGCATTTCTTTGCCCTCAGCATCTTGTTTGTCATCTGCACTGTGAGATCACAAAATGTACAGGTCAAGACTATACCTGATACTTGCACAAATCTTTGAGCTTGAAGGGCCCATGGCCTTGCTTTGTGTAAGGTCTCATCTGTAGGCTGTTGTCAGCACAGGGTTGAAGACCCTGTCAGACTGAGTAACAAGATAAATATCAGATTCTGGGAACAGCAGCAGAATAAAGGCACAAGGTCCAGTTTGAAATAAAACCATCATCATACAGAAGCTTTTTGGAGTAGTAAAAGGCAGTCAGTAGGGTTTACATTATTTCACATGTAGCCAAAAGTACTGTTTATGTGGGGACAGTTAAAAACTCATTGTTGCAAGAGGGATCATCACCTTTCCAGCACATTCTATTGTAGCTTAACTCTGCTTCTCACTAGCTGGTTTACAACTGATTTATACTAGTTCCTTGGCAGCCAGCTTCACACATTTGTATCTTAGTCTCTAGAGATAATGCACTATATTTTTAAAGGGAAAACCAGTATGTGATTCTTGCCTAAAGGCCTGTTTTAAAAACTGTTACTTCCATAGGGTTTCCTTTTTCTAATCTTCAAATATATAATTCACATCTTTGCAAATAATAATTTCCCTTCTTTCCTCCTGCCATTTGAATGTTGCCTGCCAGTGACTGGAATTTAAGCCTTGATTTTAAGGCACTACATGTTGTAGTTATTGAAACACTGAGCTTGCTGCCACCAATGAGACACTACAAAAAAGGTTTTAAAAATCATAAATGCTAGTTAGACCATGACTTTACTGAATATCACAGGAAGGCAAGGTATGTAATTATGATTTTATTTTTGACAGCCCACCCTCTCAGCTGTCCTTGCATCAAGCTACTGGAACCTGAAGGGCAGGCTGTAGATGTCTCCCCAGTTTTCAACATCCAATATGACAAATGAGGAAAAAAATCCTTTTATGTTAAGGAACAGGATCTTCTAGTGACATAGGTGAAGGTATCACTGCCCTCCTGAAAATGTTAATTTTCCAAGTTTCTGACTTGAGAGAGATACTTTATATGGTCCTGACTGTACTCTGGTGGTGTACCACCCCCTCAAACCAAGGGGAGCACTGTCATCCCCAGCTAGGTCATTCCAGCTCACTCAACACTTTGGAGCTGATTGAAAACTGCACTTTATTTGGTACTTTAAAGCTGACTTCACAGCCACTAGAGCTGGTGGAAAGGACTGAGCATGAACACGAGTGAGGCACTGGAAGGGGAGAGCAAGCAGGAGCCTGGTACCATGTGGAAGCACTGGGGACAACCCTAGGTGAACTTACAGAATCAAAAAGCAAGATTATCATAGTTGTCAAAATAGAATTGAAGGAGTCAGATGCAGACCTATTTTCTCTCTCTACCACTTTTGCAGTGTCTAAGCAGACAGCCTCTGAATGCAATCTCTCTATCAGTTTATACAATGGTAAAGTGTGGCTACTAATTACCTTATTAAAAAGAATGGCTATTGTAGGACTAAGTCAGAACAGCAAAATTAAAGAGACCAGGCTGCTGAGAATGTAATTAAAGAGTGTTTGCAAAACACTGTGATTATTAGATAAATGGCAGGCTTGGGGACGCTAATTACTACGGTAAAACTGCTTTTGGTGATGTTTTATATAGACAATTAATGGGATGAGCCTTGAGATCGGATACCCTGTTATCCCTATAGTTTCTAAGACTTTGGCAAAATTAAATAATTCCTCCACAGGTACATTTTATTTCTTCTAGAAGCTGCGACAAATAAGGAATAAAAGTCAGTAAAATAAAGAGTTTAGGATATGGTTTCCAAACTCTTAGGAAGGAAAGACTTTTGTCTAGTTACAGTCAGAAGCATCTTGGAAGGGTTAGCCAGCAAACAACTGAAAAGCTTCAGGCCAGGGATACAGACACCAGGATAAGAAATATGAGGCTTTCCATGTAACTATTATTGCAGGAAAGTGGGTCAGAGAGTCAAGAAACCGATTAATGAATGGGGAATAGTATGCAAGGCAAAAAACAAATATCAGCATTTTTCTCCCTTGAAGCTGTTGATAAGTTGAAGCTGTTTCAATAATGATATGCCAAACTGATGGCAACGTTTCCTCCCACCATCCAACACTATCCTGTTGCTTTGTGTTTTGAAGGGCTGTCAGTCACATGGAAAACACGGAAGAAAGGTCAAGAAGAGAGTACAGGATACGAAGGAATGTCGTGCAATCAACTCCTGGTTTTCAAGTGCACAGAAGCCCTACACAGGCATTTGCAGCTCGATCCTGCAAACCTTTCCTGACAGCAGCTGCCAGTGTTTGTGCAAGCACCTGAGGGAAGCCAAAAGGCTGATGTGCATCACTGGTGTTCCTGGAGACAGGAGCACAGCAGTGTCCATATGTGATTCCAGTGCAGTACCTGACCAAGAGCTAATGCCCTGTTTCCCACTTTTGAAGTCTAGATACAGTGAGGAAACTTTTTACTATATGATCCTCTCTCTCTTCCCTCCCTCCCCTCCCCGCCTTCATTTTCCTTTGTTTCTGTGTTTGGGTTTTTGTTTGTTTGTTGGTTTTAAGTGGTTTTGTAAGCTGACATCTTAGCCACTTGTCCAGAGAAGGATGAGACTGAACATTCTTACATTACCTGATGGCTGGTTGTTGAAGTGGGAAAGAGCAACAAGACCTCTAGGGAAGCTGGAGTTTATGTTTTAAGTCCAGTTTTCAACCCAGGGTTGAAAAATATTCTGTGGTGCTGAGCTCTCACACACAGCAGGCTGGAAAATCTTTGTACGCCACAGAAATACTCACGTGCATCCTACAGCCATAGGAAAGCGTCAATTTCAGAATCCTTAAATATCAGTGTTGTGTGTATTCTTTGAATCAGCCCAGGTTCATGACCATGCCCATAGTTCTCAGTGCTTAAAGTCCAGAGAACAGCGCTCCACAGAAATGGGGAACAGTGCCCATGTGACACTGTGGCAGAACACAACTATCCCTGGGGAAGGAAAAACCAAAACCCAACAGAGCACCAACCCACTTACCCTTCCTTGCTGAAAATTACTGGTGTTGCTACAAAACAATCTTTCTCTGGGTCCAGTCTTGACAGCTGTGCAGGTTACAGAGAGACAGTCCCTGAAGCCACATGGCAAGACACGGTTTCCTCACATCACTTGCCTGACACTTTTCCTCAGGTCAGAGTAAAGATACAAGAGACATTCTCTTAAGCCAGAACACTCTTTGGCCAGCATATTTATTCTGGCCTGCACATTCAAGCGTTTTGTCCCTTAGGTAGCAATCTGCTATTAACATGCTTTGCGAGAGCCCACGCCAAGAGGAGAGCAAAACATCCAGGAGTATTGAAAGCCCCAGCATGAGTCTAGCAATTTATATTAATTTTACCATTGTCATCAACTAGATAAAATAATGGAAGTGAACAGCTAACAAAGGTGGGTTTCCAAAATTCAGGGAAAGCCACAATCAAAGGGCCACATTCTGCAGCAGCTCCAGTTCCTTTGAAGACAGGAGATTAGGACTGAGCCTCTTAAAGTTCATAGCTACTAAACTGTTAAGGGTCAGTGAGGAGAGTAGCTCTGTAAGTAATGTGGACTATTTAACAGAATAAAGCTGTCCAGCTGCCCTTTTTTTTTTTTTTTTGGCTAAAGGAGTCAGAACAAAAGGGCAATCTCAAAAAGGGAAGAGACCACACACACCTGGTAGATCAGAGTAAGTGCCAGGAAGAAGCAAATTCCTTCTTAATAACTACTAGAAGTATCTCTTAGAATTTCAGAAGTGTAAAAACTAAAGGCTTAATTCAACCCACAGATTTGCCTGTCCTGCATTTTCTACAAACCTTCAGAACTGGTCTGGTAGTCAGCATGTTTAATGTTCTATTTTGTCTCATATTTATATGGATGGCCCAGATACATTGCTCATATGACAAAGGGTTGGACTATTTTGAGCAACAACAACAAAAAAAGCTTTTAATTTTTATTGTTTAATGGTTTGCAGATCCCTCAGTGGTAACAAGGTCCAACCCTTAACAACAACAAATCACATAAAATATAAAATCATTAATACACTTTCAAGCCACTGTAACTAGAAAGGATATTTTGACATTGACCTTAGATCAAACCTAAATTATCACAATTTTTTGTCATATTTAAATTCAAGAACTTGCTTTCTTCTGCTGTGACAATATTTCATAATGGCAAAAATTACTTTGTCTAAAGGGGAAGTGGGAAAAATTTTCTCTGCTTGGAAGTTAAGTATCAAACTCTGACTTCAGGAGAAGATCTGATCACATCAATACCACTTTTCTGTCAACTGAGACCTAATGAACCTCAGTGTTGTCCTGTAGGTTAAATCACCCTTTTCAAGCTGGCAATACTTCCATCTACTAACAGCAGACACAGAGTGATAAAATTGGATGCACATATGTTGTTGCATTGAAATGACACTCAAGGTATCTCCTCCTGTGCCTCTAATAGCATTTTAACCCAGCCTGTGATTTCTTTTCACAGGGACAATGCAAAAATTGCAGAATTCTACTGTAAGGTGCAACCTACCCCACAGAGAGAGTATCCCAGGACTGCAACATCAAGCAGAAGTCATTCTGGGCGCTACTAACAGTCTCAAAGATGACAAAAAAAAAGAAAAAAAAACAAACCAAGAGCAAAGCTACAGCCCTAAGGAAAACTCCAAGGTGAACTTTTACATCCAGAGAAAGAGTTTAGCATTGCCACATACAAAACTCTACCATTATTAGATCCTTACTAAACTTCCAAGATCACCCTGACTCCTTCCAAAGATTTCTCCAATAACAATTGCCTGCCCTTGTATTCTGTAGTAATTAATTACCTTCACTACTAACTGAAGCATGGCAATGCCATCTCACTTCTTTATTCTTTTGCATAACTATGAAATTCAGTGGCATTAACACAGGGAAAGTAAATTAGAAGAAAATGTAACCAAAAGGACACCTATCTGAGTGCAGAAACACTTCCCCCCTTGCTCCTAAAGAGAAAGTTTTTGGTACAAGGCCATTATATAACTGTGCTGCTGTACGTCAGCAGATTGACACCTTCCTACCTCCCTTAATCTTGAAAAACAATAAACCAAATCCTGAATTTTTTCATACTCACATAATCCCAAAGGAAGTCATTCTGGCTGCAAGCAGACAGAAAAATAGTTGCCTGTAGCTTTTGTTGCTAACTACATAGTAAGTGGAAGCCAAGGAAGAAGAGGAAGGGGAGTAAACCATTCTCACCTGACAGGAAACGGCACTGGCTGCTCCCATTGAATCCAGTACTGAAGATTTACCTGGTGTGCAAAGTTTCAGCAAGCATCCCCTAGTTCCAGCATTAGGGAATTTGGTAAATAACCCTTCTACCTTTGCCCAAACCACCACCTTTGTGATTGTGTAAGTTTTTACCATTTCGTCCCTCACACCCTTGACCTTTCTTCTCTGGATTGAAGAAGTGTCATCTTCTCCCTTCATAATCTGCCATTCAATCAGCAGTATCTGAACTTGTTTTCCTTGCTTTTCTCTGGGTCTTATCTAGCTCTGCTATGCCCTCTTCGAGATGCAGGACTCCACAACATACTCCAGGTAATGTCACTAGAGCAGTTTTCTGTAGCAGGAAAGTAACACTCCTTCTCTCATTATCCCCAACCCTTCCTGTGATGGCCAGTGCTTTGCTGGCTCTTCTGGACCCCACTGCACACTGAGCACTGCACACTGAGCAGATGATCTCTAAGAGCTGTCACTGATGATGTTGAAGTCACTTTCCTGTACTGGAACTACAAGAGTTTAGCCTCATAGTTTAGATTATTTCTCCGAAGATGCATCACCTTTCATTTACCTACCTGGACTTCTCCTGCCCTTTTTTGATACACTTACGTGGTCTTTTCAACCCTGGCATGGCTTTTTGTTTTTGTTTTTGTTTTTTTTTGAGAAATGCTTACTGTTGCCTGCAAATTTGCACATTTTATTGTTCACTCCCTTGTCTCCTCTTTATCCTCAGTAAAGATACATCACCCATTCCTGAGGACTGCTCACTGCTGACAGTGATCTGGCCAGGGAATTTCTTCAACAGCCTTTAGGGCTGCATCTTGTAAAAGGCATTTGAAAATTCAGGTGTTTTGAAAATTACACAGATAGGATTCCTTTCACCCTCCTGCTACCAACACCCTCCTAAAGATGCAGAGAGAAGGACTCTCCTCTCTAAAGGTGACTTTCCCAAGAGATGTGTGGGGCCATCTACTACCTTCCCAGTGTTGGAAGTCAGACCTCCCTGGCTTACTAGTTCTAGTCTGTACTTCCCAATTTTAAAGACAAATTAAATTAAAGGAAACATTTTAAGTCAAGAGAATTTCCTTATCCACTTAAGAATAAGGCAGTTCTGTCCTCTGTCCAATTAATTTAATGCTGCCATTAAGGCCTAGCTCAGTATATATAAAGACCACAAAACCAGTATTTTGTCTGTTTATTCAGTAGGCTTTAGATTGTCATAGACTGTAGAAAAAAGTGCAATGAAGTAATTTTGGAGACTTGAAAAAAACAATTCAGACAGTCCCATGGGTCCTTGGTCTTGCACTCCAAATTCTTCAGTTGTAAGGCCATTTTCTAATTCAGAACAACTTCCTTAGAGGCCATTCTTTCACTCCTTTCTGCAAGAGGGCACAAGCATCCTGCATGTTTAATTGCAAGCATACAATGTTATCTGCTCCTTCTCTCTTATGTAAGTTTGCAGGAATGCTGAAAGACTTTCCGGGCTCTGAGAGGTTAGGGGTTGGAATCAGGTCCCTTGTATATCACTGCATTGACTTTTTGGGATGTGAAGTTATTGCAATTAAGATACCGGCCAGATGTGTGGGCTAAAGAGCCCGACTGATATCACAGGCATTTATTGATAATGCAGCTTCTGAGGAATAAATCTGGGGAATTGTTGTTCTTCGTGTTTTCCTCTGCAAGCAAGCAAACCATATGGATTTATCAGAAACACACAATGCTTTATCTAGCTCAAGAGAAAAAAGAATAGTGTTTATTCTACTGTGGAGGAATGTTCTCTTTCAGTTTGGAGGGCCAGTTGCCTGAGCTGGCACTGTGTACCTTTTGGCCTCCAGCAGGAGTATTGCTCTGGTTTAATTCAGTGCTATCTTTAACTTGATTACTATTTACTATTTGTGCTGTGATAATATTTCCAAGCTGCAGTAGAGGAGAAGGGCTTCATTGTGTTAGGTGCTGTACAAACACACAACTGAAAGATAACTCTTGCCTTCAACCATGCAACTAAGCAGCTCCTAAGCTGAGTGCTGGCACACAGGGAGGAAAACATCAGCAGCAGTCTGGGCTGAGGGCTTGGGTTTGCCTCCCTTTCCCAACTGTGCAATCTCAAGCAATTGGCTTTCTCCCATCTCATTTAACCTGTGCACTGCTGTACAGAAAGCCTAGCTGAAAGACAGTGAAGGGTGGTGGGAAGAGCTTCCTTTCTCCCACTTCTTTCCTCTTGTGTATTTAAGCAGATCATCTGCATCTGCCTTCTTCATGTGCTAGTGGGCGCACAGGAAGAAAATGCTGAAAACCCTGAAAACTGAGGTTTTTGCAGTGCCCTGCCTGACAGTCACTCTGCAAAACATTAGGAAGACGTTCCTGTAACAGAAAAGTCCTTTCCCAGAAACCAGTTACCAGAGCCCTAAGAACATTTTGTTTGGCAACAATAGAGCAGCCTCCTGCTCCAACAATGTTTTGGGCGCTTTCTTACTGGTTGAGGGCAGCAACCAAAAGGGAGGGTAATGTTTGGTTTAGTCTCATCATTTACCTCATCAAAGCCTGATGTCCCTGTGGTCTTGCAGGATGGAGCTTTTTGCCAGAAGAGGTTTGGTTGGGTCAATGTCCACCTGTCTGGGTCTGGCAGGAGGGATCCAATTCTTTCCTCCAAGCCGTTGATTGCAAGACCACCCTCAAGAAATGGACTTTGAGTGGGCTGGTAAAAGTGTTACTTTCTTCTGTGCACTGGAATGAGTCACAGCTCCATAAAGCCATTCTCACTTTCCAGTGCATGAACTTAAATCCCAGGAGTCTAAAATAAGTGAACAACCATGCTCAATGTGGGTTTCAGGCAAGCCAGGGGAGGGCAAAGGAGAAGGAAGAAGACAGAAATACTCTTTTCCAGCACTGGATTAATTTTCCAGTTTTTGTGTTAACACCCTCCCTCTCTCTCTCAGCAATATTTCAACTCTGTCTAGGTTTTGATATTCCTCAAGTAAACATTTACTGAGTCATTCCCAGCTGCACAGCAAGGATGTGCATTAGATGGTGCTGCCGAGGAAATAGGAGTGAAATAGCAAACAAGAGAGAGCACAGTTCTGTGGGCTCTCCAAGTGGAGTTTGAACTCTTCCATTAAAATGCAGCAGTACCTTGCACTTCTTGAACTATTTGCCTATCTTATCTAAGACCTACTACTGCAAATATCCTTGCAAACAATTCTGTGGAAAAAAAAAAGAGTCTGATGTGACTTGGTACCTTTGCTAACAAACTATTAAAACAATCTGTGATGTGGCACATGAAGTCCATCTTTCCAGGGGCTGCGGGCACAGCCCACATGACCACTACATGCAAAACTCAAGAAAGACTCCATAAAGAGCTTCTTTCTCTAGAAATAAATAGAAATAGCTATAAAGCCATTTCTGTTGTTTAGGGGAATATGTCAAAATGACACCAGTTCTGGAAGATGAGGTGGCAAACCAGCAATTAACGTTTGCCTTTTCACTTACATTACTGTCATTTAAGAACAGAATACATACAGTAGACAGGATAATTCTATAATTTCTTTATATAGACCCTAATAAATTGTATTCAAGACCCTGTCTGTGTTTTCTCAAAGCCTCACTGATCTCCCAGCTCCTGGGTGTTTCTTCAGTTCCCTACTGGCTTTGTCTGGACTGCAAGCTCTCTTGTCAGAACTGAGTGTAGGATGGAGAGGTCTTTCTTTTGTACTACTGAAGTGGATCGCGTGTTTTTAGCAGTATTCTAATCTTAATAGATGTATAAAATAATGAAAAGAATTGTCTCCTAATAGGACTTCCATAAGTAGTTTATGGCACACCGCCCTCATTGTAGAAAAGTACGTCCTTGTAGATAAGAAATGTCAAGTAAAATGTAACCTTTGTGGAGGGCAGTTTTATATGCAAATAAAAAAAAATCAGTACATTTCTGGGTTTTGTTGTTTGGGTGTTTTTTTATGCACAGACATAAGTGGTAAAGGAAAAGTAATGTGCAGGAACTGAACCAGCATATTGTATCAACACAGTAAATAACACCATAATAACTATGTTATCTTATCATAGTGGTGCATAGTTTTGTATGCAAATGTTACCTCAAATACAGTCAACTCTCTGCAATAAAGAACATTTATTGTAGGAAATGTGAGAATAATTTTAAATTCTTTTGTTATTAGAATTGATTTTCAAAATAACATCCTAGATTTACACAAATCTAAGTTAATGGACACTAGCTTTCACCAGCTTATTGCTTGCTGCTTTTATATTGGATGTCAAGGCTTTCTAAAATATGACAGGGAACGTGGGCTGAATGAGATGGAGACACAGTTACACACTTCCCCATGCCAATGTCATGGGCCAGTAAAAGAGAGCAGGAGGGAGCTCATGCAAGTGCCCTGGTGACATACTTCACATCTGGATAGTTTTACAATAATTTGGTTTCTGGGCCAGCCAGGAAAATATCTTCCTAAGATTGTCACTTTCTTGGGCACTCTGGGAAATTCATTTCTGAATCTATATAAACACAGGAGAACAGAACTGAAAACTATTTTCACAGCCTTGACACTCTAAAAGAAGGAGTATTTATTCTTAATGTAATCTAAAAAACCCTACAATTGAATAGCTTGTATGGTAACAGCATGATAGTGTGGCTGAAAATGAACCCTATATTTGTACTGGCCATATACAAGTAAAATGCCTAAAGCAAGGAAAATTTTGCTATTCCCATCACAATTCCATTTGAAAAAATTACTTCTCTAAACTCCTTCATTTAGCAGGACTTCTGCCTGAGATGTACTTCTTTTCCCCTTTCTGAATTCCTGACACAGTATAAATCAAACAAATTCAAGATAGCAAAGCCGGGAAAATCATTATAATCGCTAAACCATCAAAAAGGTCAACAAGAAGGAGAACAACAATAGGGTTCTGGTAACTGTTTGGGAAGAAACTATTCCTGCTGCAGTGAAACTCACTGTTTTCATAACAACAAATTAAATACCAAGGTAATTCCCTGGAGCCTCCAGCAGTGTGGCTGTGTGGCAGCAGCAGCAGCAGCCACTCCAGCACAATGCACGGTGTCATGAGGAAAACCCGCTGGCTGCTGAGCCACCGCAGTGTTTGGAGCTACACTGGAGTCCAGCCTACCTTTTCTAAGCACTGTATTGTTACCCTTCTCTTCCTCCCATTCCTGTCTGTTTCCCCATTCCCCTACCTTCCTGTCCCCTCTCAGGCAGACATGTTTTAGAATCCATTCATAATTCAATGAGTGTTGTTGGACTGGTGCAGGTGGCTGGAATGCTGGGAGCTACAGCTGCACCTCTTTTTCAAGATTTTATTTGGTTATTGGTGCCTTGTATGCACCCTAAAAATGTGTAATTAGTCAAGTGTAAGCTGTTCTCTTACACTCAAATGGCACAGGAGATGGGTCAGCAGGGTGAGTGCGCTGCAAACATCCATTCTGAAAAAGAGTGGCATTTGTATTTACTTTGGCTGTTCAACCTTGGAGAATGAAAAATCAAGACTGGCCTTTCTGAAACTCCTGTTACCCATCTACAAAATGTGATGTTCTATATATCAAAGTGTTTCAGTGATGGTTGCCAAGGCACTGCAGATATCAAAGCAACTTTCTTAATACTTTGTACAGGGAAGCTTAAATTTTCCTGAGTAGTGTGCAAAAATAAGTATCACTTATCAATTATAGGGTGAATAGAAGTGTTTACTTTACTATGTCTGTCCTTGTCTCAGGAACATGCAGCAACATAATTTATAAACAGACAGAGTCTAACAAAAAGAAAAATCACATTTACTAAAAAATCCCCTCAATTAAATGTCAGATAAAGAATGTGCTGCAGCAATGCACTCATTGGGGTGCTTGGTCCCTGCCAACAGACAGGTTTAAAATAAGCATTCTTATGCAATGAGCAGCTATAGAAGTTTCACTGGGTAACAACAATAGTCAACTTTATCCTCCAAACCTGTTCACCACATAGCCTGAGGCCTGGTTTGTAAGGTC
The DNA here is from genome assembly GCA_008694505.1 of Cyanoderma ruficeps. NCBI lineage: Eukaryota > Metazoa > Chordata > Aves > Passeriformes > Timaliidae > Cyanoderma > Cyanoderma ruficeps. The sequence continues at coordinate 56,967,166 of VZDJ01007755.1, read as the reverse complement.
TAAAATATGTATGTTTGCTGTGTTGTTTCATGGCATTTTCAGGTAAATTCCTGCTACCTTACCTTGCAGACCAGGCCCAGTATCTGCAGTCCTTTTCACTGAGGCACCTGGCTGATGTAACTTCCTGATTTCATGAGATTCACAGCACAGTGAAATGGCGAGTCAGAGAGGTGGTAAGGGGGAAGTTGTTCTTCCTCCTTGTCTGGACTCATCAGTTTCTTTCTTCCTCACTTTTCCATACTGTAATCTCAGGCTGACTGCCTTTGTCTTGGAGTCAGGCACTGCTGGGGCTTTCTGACCCACAGCTAACTCTTCTGCAAATGAAAATATATGGAATTGGGGGGCATTTTATAAAATATTTTTGTCTTCAAAATAAATTGTCACACCAGCATCAAAATTAGAAATCAAGAATCCAAAAAACTATACTGAAAAACTGAACTAAATCAACATTAAATTTTAAACCCAGATATCTGGTCTGTCGCCTGTGTGCTCAAGCTCTTCCCTCAGATCAGGTGTCTTCCGCATCCAGTCCAGAACTTCTGAGTTAACGAAACTTTCAAATTTTTCTCTGGATTTCTGTAGAGATATCAAGTGATACATCAAATGCATAAATAATTGTTCACTGAATTTACTGTTAATAACACTTTCTACTTCAAACTGGATTTGAAAGGAGGTGGGAAAAAATAGTATTTCATTTCCTACCAATGCTTTGTCATTGGAAACCACTATCATGGTCCAACCATAATTTTATGAAACTGCATATTTTATTCCTTTCAGTAGTAAAAGAAAATGTTGCAGACTGAAATATTGATCAGATTCAAGAAAACCTACTGTAGCTCAATGTGTGTCCTATTTTGTAGTGTAGACTCTAAAATCCACTTTAGACCAGTTCCTTTTTCTTGATGATCCTTTGAGCTACAAATGCAAACCCAAATAAGCATGAGGCAAGACTTCACTCAGTTTCAGAAAGGAGAGCTGTGAACAGCTGAATATCAAGTTCTCCAGACATTTGTATGTTTCAAGTGACACACACACTGGATTTTACTTCACTTGACATGAAATTGTAGGGTGGAAAAGGCTGGTGAGAACATCACAGAGATATGGAATGCATTTGCTGAAGAAACTGCAAAAAACTGCTGGGGACCCTTGATTTCATTTTGGTTGCCTAGAATGCAATATAATGAAAGCAGTGTCCCTGTTCATGAAGCAGCTTCTGCCCTTACTTTTGCTAAATTCCTACCTGGAGTAAGTTTTCTTGGCACGGTGGAGAAACAAACAATGAACCAGAGATGTAAACAGTAGGCATTCTGTCAACACTAATGTGAATGAAAAGAATCCCCAGACCATTATCTTTACATAAATTAGATGTTAGCCTTTGGTGCAAAGTATCTTAATTTTTCCTAAGTTCTGACATACATTTGCAGAGGTCTGCTTGCCAGTGGCCAGATCAACATAGTTACGAAAGAACAGTTTTATTTAAAAGGAAAAACAAGTTTGTTCTCTCCAGGAAAACATCCTCCTCCACTTCCAGGGATTTACAACACATTGAGGAGACCATAATCATCAGAACTCTGTTAAAAGCATTTGTCTGAAGTTACCAAGCAGTAGGATGCACAACAGGACAGAGAGAAGCTTCTATTTCAGGCTGATCCAGATAGGGATGGCAGAGGAAAGCAAACCAAATCTGTTCTTATTTTCGTTATTAATAAAGTTCTCTGAAACTCGCCTCACCATGATTGTCAGATGAAAATTGTAGAGAAGACCCAGTGTGAAAATAGAGGGTTGAAAGTCTAGCCCTGTTGAATGCAACCACGAGATTGCAATAGGCTTTTCTTTTGTCTTTTGTTTTTGCATATTACATAGGACATTGTTAATTCATCTTTCAAATGTCCCTCGACTTTACAGAAAACATTTACACCTGATAGTAGTTTTGCTTTGTGGAAGTGAAATGCTAAACTTAGAATCACCATTTAATCATATGTTTCCTGTGCATTCCACCTAAGCACTGCTGAGGCAAGTTTTCCTTCTAATTACAGAGGTGAGCTGAAGAACCAGTGATTAAAATAAGATCAGCTTTTCCTTAATTATCGTTGTACTTCAGGAGAGTGATCAAAGTCAGTAACTGCTTTCAGAGATATGCTAATTTACAGCACACAAACTTCTTAAATGAAGAAGAGTGACCCTCTTGTTCTTGCTGAGATGTAGGAAAAAAGAAAAACCCAAACCAAACAGTTCAGTCTACTGAGCAATCCTTCTATTAAAAAACTTCTGTCTTCCATTCATATTAACAGGGGAGTCAGCCCAAATAAGGCTAAAGCATTTGCCAAAAAAGCCTCAGGGAAGATTGTGTTCTGTCTATAATTTTGTTGTCACAATAACATCAATTGATTTTTTCTTTAATTTTTTTTTTTAATTTTCTTTTCAGCAAGGAGAAGGAGAATTTTGTGGCATTCTAAGTTAGTGCTTGCAAAGCACTTTTAGATCCATGGTGAAATAATGTGTAGTATGCATGTATACATGATGTATGTGCACAGATATGTATGAAGTGTTACACATAATTATTTTTGTTTCCTCCCAGTTCCACAATAGGCTTGTGGAGCCTGATTACAGCATCTGAAACCGAAACCAATCCCAGAATAACTTGTCAGATTTACAAAGAGTTCTAGTAACTCTCTGATAAGAGTTATGTGTCATTTAGGAGAAGCCTGAATGAAGCACGAAATCCAATTGCTCCTCAGGGCACCTGGACAAGCTGATGCCTGGGAAGGAGAGGAGTGCACAGCCTATCCTGCCGTAGGCTCTGCTCTGTGTGAATGCTGGAACTGGAGCAAAAAAGGCTCCCTCTAACTATGTCTAACACTCCTGTGGTAACAGTGGGAAATGGCCACGGGTGAGATATCTTGTTCTTTATCTGGGAACAGGTATATCTGTATCCCTGTACAGGCATATCTCTGTATCTTCAGGATCAGTCACACTAACCTACAGTGGAGCTCTGCTGTGTGCCAACATGAGCACATTTTCATGATAATTGCAAGAGAGGGCAGCAAAGCCTTCCTCCAAAGCAGAATGCTGACAGGAAAGCAGATTATTAAAATATCTGTTAAACTGTGAGCTATTTAGACTTCTGATTAAATGTAAAAATATCCAGGGCATGTCTGCTCTGTAGGCCACAGAAGTAGAGTGTCACTGGTTGTTTTTCTTTGCTAATAAGTGATCCTACTGATGACTATTTGGAGGTATCTTGTCACTTAAAATCAGAGCGCCCAGCAAGTGTGTTCAGATCTGAAACAGACTGTTTTAGCTATCCAAAACAAATGGTAGGATGGGCTTGAACCATTTCTTGTGGCCAGGACACTCTGAACTCACTTTGACTCAGTACAGGTGTTGAAATCACTATGGGATTATCCCTGGAGGTGGGTAATCCTTTAAAGGTTCAGAGTTTTGGTTTAGATAAAAATCTAAACATTTGGATGTTTATCTGAAACCTTATCTCAGTCATCTAAACTCCTGGAGGCTGAACATCCATCAGTTGCACATCTACAAGTTAAAAAGTAGTAGGGTCTCTTGTTTCTACAGACTTACAGCCTGATCCTGACATCTCTGAATAAACAAAACCTCACATTGATATCAACTTGCCTTTGAGCTAGGGTATTGGAAATGGGAAGCTCCCTTCAGCTAAAAGTGACCACAAACTTTATCTGATATGGGTGGAGGAGGAAGTTTTGGTTACAAAATATAGGATTTTTTTTTCTCATGAAAGTCACTCATAGCAATTTCTTTTTTTCACTGAAAATTGGTAAAAATGCTTTGGCAATATTCCTTTATTTTCTCACCCACAAAAAAACAAACAAAAAAACCCCCTAACATCAAAACAAAACAAAAACAAAACTAACAAACAAACAAAAAACCAAATAACCCCCAACCCCCAAAAAAACTTCATAATGAAAATAATGAAGTGCTATGATTTTAAGTCCATACTGGCATTTTTACTCAGGACACTTTGAGGCTCTGCTGTGGTACCTCACAAGAAGCATAAGAAAGAATGTGAGTGTGAGACATGGACACTGCAGTTCACAGCACTGGATTATGTCAGCGCAGAAATATTTTGCTTTTTTACGGTACCTCAGATTTTTCCATTTTGCACCAAATGTTTTGCTCCTTTCTGTCATTTCAATCAACAAAACAATTTTTCTAGGTGGAGAAAAATTAGCTAATGTCTATTAAAATGTGTGAGAGTATAAGAGAAGGGGAGAGTTTGAGTAATTACTCCTACCCCTAATTTTGGGATGCATCCCAGGCTGTTTCAGAGGTATATGTGTGAAGGAACTGGGCACATCCTGGATATTAAATGTGCCCAGGCCCGTTTCACAGAGTTAGGACTATTGCTTTCTCCTCAAGGCTTGCTGAAACCAGAAGCACTGCTAGCTCCCATTTCCCACACCTACATGGAAAGAAAAGCTGCCACAAAGGAAGAAATGAAGGAAGGAGAGAGGAAATTCATCAGGTGAGACAGTGGCTGAAAACATGGTAGATACAGGTTCAGTTTTCTACTCCACCACAACTACTCTCCTTCACCTTAAAGAACTCCTTTTGTCTGTGTTTTCCTTCTAGACTGTAGAGGCTAACACTTCTATATTAAGGGGTATTTCAAAGATAAACACTAAAAAAACCCACAAAATCACTCAGTTTATCACAGTAACAGGAACTACAGATGCTCAGAGAACAGACAAGAAACTGGATTGCACTACCTTTTGGCAAACACATACAGGCACTTTTTCAAGGCCTGGCCCACTTGTCTATGCTGCTGTTCTTAAGCTGAGCCTTTTCCATGCCCCTAACACATTAGTATAATAGAGAATTAACATTGTTTTCCAATATTTTAGAGGCTGGGAAGAGAATTGAAACACTTCCCCTTTCCTTTTCCTACTGATATGCCAGTTACAGTCCCAAGTTCACAGGGCAATTCTGTTCATTCCTGTACTTTTGGAACTGTGTGTATAGCTGCCACACCACTCTTGTAACAACACTCTCGCTTTGGGAATAAAAAAAATGCACCTCTTTGTTTGTTTTGGGACTACCAGTAGGGTCACAAGACTAATGGTCATTAATTAGAAAGACATTTGTATGACTCTTCTTTGATGCAGCAATTTCAAGTTGATATCTGGAGACAAAGTGTTATTCAGAGTTTCACAGAATATTTTTTTTCTCCTGTCCGTGGCACAGTTGTCTCTTTTTGGCAGTGAAAAGAGCTTGTATGAAAAGGGAGGGAATGATTTACTTTTACTCAGGAGAATCATAATTCCACTTTTGTTGAAGAAAACTATTTTCATTCTCATGGCATTTTTCAAGCATCATTGTGCTTTGATAACTTATTCTCTGTCAAGCTTCCCTATTTAAGCAATACACTTGTTTTCCCTGGTTAACTACATTTTATATGTACAGATGTTGTTTCTCATCAATGTTTTATGCTTCAAATAAAAAAGCTAATTTAGTGCATACAGAAAGACACGACCTTCTTTTTTGTCTGGGTAGCTGTGCTGTCACCAAGATGATTTCAAGTAGGTCAGTAAAATGTTTTATTTTATAAAAGACATTCCCTTCTCAGTTCTGTTGCTTGTGAGCATTGCCCTGAAAATCCTATCCCTTGCAGAGGCTGCCCAGAAATCAGGGCCTTTCTTCCAGAGTTGCAGAGGAGAGATTTTTTTGCAGGGGGTGGAGAGGGGTAAAGAATGACACAAGAGAAAATGCATCTCAGTGACTCATGAATCCACGGCAATCTGCCCACCTGCTCCTCAGTGTGCCCTGGGTTCTCCCAGCAGTGCTGGTGGGCGTTGCAGGAGTGGGAGAGGGATCGGGAGCGTGCACCGCCCCTCAGAGACACGCATTCCTCAACTGCAAACACATCTGGGCTCCCTCTCCTGCTTCATTCCCTCGCCCACATCGCTCTGGGGGAAATTCTTGCAGGATGCTTCCTGTTTTTCACTTAATCCTCTCTCATCTCTAAATTCCATTAAGCTGGGCACTATGAAAGCTTCCAATGATTTATTAATTGGGAATTTTTTTCATGGAACTACTCAATACTTGCAGCAAGCGTTCTCCAGCCTTGTCGACACCTGAAATTTTTGGGTGAGGTTTCTCAGCATGGTGGTAAGCGGTGCTGGGTCTTGCCCACCTTATGCATCACCACAGAAGCACTGACTCAGTTCCAGGCATGTTTTAGCCTCCCAGACCTGTAAAATCAGTTGCACTTGTCTCAGTGAAGGTGTCATTTGAAGCTTACAGTCACCTGCCACACAGCAAGGAACATGTGCCTTGTTACTCTGTCCAGCTCTGAGGTCCCCAGCACAAGAAGGACATGGATCTGCTGGAACAAGCCCACAGCAGGGCCACAGCAAAGATGCTGAGAGGGCTGGAGCATCTCTCCTATGAAGACAGACTGAGAGAGCTGGTGTTGTTCAAGAGGTTCAGTTTAGATGAGGTATTCAAAAGAAATTCTTTACTTGCAGGATGGTGATACACTGGAACAGGTTGTCCAAAAAAGCTGTGAATGCCTCATCCCTGGAAGTGTTCAAAGCCAGGTTGGATAGAGCCCTGAGCAACCTGATCTAGTGTAAGGTGTCCCTGCCCATGGCAGGGGAGTTGGAATCTGTGAGGTCCCTTCCAGCTCTCATAATTAAATCATTCTATGGGTAAAAACTGGTTACTCTAGAAGAACGATTCACTAGTAGACAGGTGTTGCTCTGAAATTGTGTGCTGACCCCTGAGGTGAGGATTTGTGCTCATTTCATATTTTTCTGAATTTTTTGCAGGAGATATCTAGAGAGTCAGCTGTGTGAAAATCTCTATAAACCCACATGTTCCCAGAAGCCATTAAGGGCACATATCGCTGTGCTTCAGCTTGTTATGGGCTCTTGCACATACACCTCTCACATTCCATATACAAGCAATAAAAATGAAAACTGGAAATGCCAAACATTTGCAGTGGCTGCCTTCCACAAACAATACTACCAACTCAGACACTTCCTAGAGATTATTTAAAGATGACATATTTTCCAGTTAACTCGAAAAGAAAGCAACAGCAATTAAATGTCCTGGCTGTAGATATTTCCCTGATAAGATATGGTAAGAATTGCTCAGCTATGTGCCACAGCAACAAACAGCTTTCTGAGCTACAATCTGCCTGATAGAAATTCAGATGACCCAGGTATTAAGCAGAGTATTGGCCATCATTTCACAAGTGGTCGAAGATGTACTGCACTCCTAACTTTAGTAAAAAAGCTGCTCGTGACATCATTGTTACATTTAAACGGAGCTTGTTTCTATGATCCATGAGGGAGAAAAAAACATTTTATCCCATGGTGGTAAATGAAGAGTAGGTAAAAGATGCATTCCCAGGTAGGAAACATGCCAAACAAAAGACATTACAGAGGAAACTGGAAGTACAGGGGGCAGGTGGAAAGAACAGAGTGTCAGGGCCAGTAACAGGGATCTGCCAATCCAGGTACACATACATACATACATATATATATATATATATATATATATAT
>VZDJ01007755.1:56705866-56959614 GCA_008694505.1 Cyanoderma ruficeps | reverse complement strand
ACACACACAGCCCATTCTAAATACAGACAAGTTTTCTACCTTGTGCAACTCATATGGACAGGAATCCCAGTTCAGTGGATGCTATTCAAAGTATTCCACCAACCTCTGAAAAAAACAGTGGGTTTTTTCTGCTGTGTCAAGACAGGCAAACTGGTTCAAAGCACTTAAGCCAGCAAACAAGTCTGCAATGCAGCCCAGCCTAAAGGCAGCAACAGACTAATCATTTAGTGAGGCTGCCCCATCAGGCTTAATTTCAGCCCTTAAAATATCTTGCGTGATTGGACCTTTGGGTGAGACATATACCTTGTAGAAGTACATAATTTCTTAAATAGTAAATTCTTTGGAGCAGGAACCCTGAGTTCCTACAGGTCTCTATTTGCAGAGGCCTTGTTCACGGATCCCTGCACTATTACAGCCTCAGAAGGCACAGTGGTCAGAGTGCATTTCAGTTGTTTAGAATGCTTTGGTTTTGACTGCTAAAGATGTAATCTTGCATTTCTTTTACTGACATGGTATGATACACATACAGCAAATGGTACCAGCCAGTGAGCAAGCCCCCACTCAGAAGTGTATACTTCAGTGGTGCCAGCACCAGCCGACAGAAACGTGCTGTCAGAAACCTGGATTAGCCCTCAGACTAGGTGAAAAGAAAGGATTAAATTAAATCCACTGATAGTATTCCAGACTTTGAGAATGGGAATGTGGAGCAAAACATTGTATACTAACCTAAGAAACTAGATGGAAAATGTAAGAAAGGGACAAGACACAGCAGCCTGAAGGAAAACTGCCAAGCGTTGTACAGTTCCTGACAGGAAGAGTTGTGGAACAAAGTACTTGCTGTACTGTAGAAATGGGCTCTAACATCTTAATCTCTAATTTTTCTCATCCAAAATTTATACATATAAACAATGAACAGAGCACCTTTGCCCTAACTCTGCAGATAGCCCGAAACCATCTGAGACATGTGAGTCTCCTAATAGGGACAAGATACTCTAAACCCCCCAAAGACATGTAAGTGGTCAAGTCTATGAATTACTTTGCTGCGGACAGCATTGGTAGAACAATGCAGCTGCTGCATTTCTCCCAAAAGCCCAAATTACAGCACTGCCCTGAGCTACTCCCTGCTCTGCTCCTGTAAAAACCTTCATCTCTCAGCCACAATTGTTTACAAGGCAATCTGTGGGATGCCAGTTGCAGAGATAGAGATGCTGCTGCGTTTTGCCACATGAGGGAAGAAGACTTTCTCCTTGGCTGGTCTTCCTGCCAAGGCAATGAGCAGACAGGCTACTAGGATTCCAACATTGCCTGAAGTCAGTTAGATAAAAATCCCCCTCCTCTGATTGTGTGACATTTTGTCAGAAAAGCAAGAGATCATAAGCTGGAGGAGCCCCTGGGTGAGGCACAGGCAGCTGTTCAGAGCCACTCTTGCCTTCCCTCTGTGAGTGGCTAGGTCACCCTGGGTGGGTGTTGCTACCAGCTGCCAACCATGATCATGAGCTGTTGGTCTCCGAGCTGTCTTGCCAGTTCAAAAGAGAGGTCTCCTGCAGCTGTCATCCCTAGGAAGATCCATCCTACTGTCTGCACAAGTTCCAGAAAACTCAGGGTTCAGTTCACTGCAAATTAGAAGGGCAAGAGATTTGATTTTCTTTTGGATTCCTTGCCACCAGCTATAAAAAACAAACTGCCATTCAGCTCTTATCTGCCAAGCTCTGTATATGTGAATTTTGCTTCCTGTTATTGCAGCAATGGTAGGGATGGAGAAATGCTCTTGATTTCCTTTTTGAGAAAAATTTTCTTTTCTAAACAATTGGTATTAGCCAGAACAAAACAACCAAGAAACAGCGTGCTCATTTCACAGATTTCCAGTAATGTTAGAGCTCTGTACATTGTTTCAGCTCTTGCTGAGATGAAGCTTGATTATGTTAGCCAGCCATTTAATTTGTTTAACTCAGGGACACTTTCACTACAAGCTTCCTGAACCCTGAGAAACCGGCTCTGTTTGCAATAGCAAGAGTGGACAAAGAGTGATGACAGGGTTTTTGCCTGACTTCTAGGAAAATACCTGCATGTGTTCATAATGTGCCCTTTCATGTGCATTTTCATATGGGTGTGTGACTGCCAGCAGAGACTTAGGTGTGTCCTCCACCAGTGGCTTCTGGCCAATCTCCACCAGCCTGATGGAAGAGCATAGGTTACAAGACTAACTGAGGTCTTGCAAATATAACAGTCAGACAAAAGAGACACTTCAGAAAAGGGGCACTCAAGGGTACAGCTGCTGAGTGAACTTCCCAGAGAAGGCACCTGACAGCACAACAAAATTTCCTTTGGAACCTGATGCAAAGTGGTCACAAGCTGAGGAGCTTGCAGGTAGATCCCAAGAACCCCAGAAGGTTTCCCAGTGTGTCCATGCTCTGCTGCAGCCTGGTGGAGCTGAGCAAACTGATGATGGTACAATCAATGTCACCTGCTTGCTCACTTGTCCCTGTGAGGAACAGGACCTGGTTTACCCAGGAGAACATGTAACCGTACAGCACATACAACGTCTGATGTAGGTCCATATGGAATATTGGTAAAAAAAAAAAACATAGATCTGGCTGAGAGAGTCACACTAATTCAAAGGTTCTCAAAATTAGTACTTATGAAGCAGGTCCCAACCTTGTCTTAGATGAATCTGTCAGTGCAGGGCACTGGGTGACCATGGGCTACTGGGTGAATGCCATGCACTCACAAAAGCTTGAGAGTTTTCCCTTGTCTCCTGAGTTTATTTGTGACAAACAAGATAAGCAGAGCCAGTAAAGACAACACCACATCCTTGCACAGTAGACACACTTGGGGCAAGCCCAGCCTTATGTGTCTCTCAAAAACTTGGGAGGGAAGGAGTACAACATCCATGTCCTTCTTATGGTATCCTTATTGCAACTCAGCTTCCTGATGCACATACTGTTACAGGAGCAGAGGATGGAGAAGTAGAGATTAGATAGACAGGACCCTTGACATTACTCCCAAAAGACCAGATCCAGCCCTCTTGTTCCCTAAAGAGAACTGGATCCAGTTACATGAGTCACTTTCTGCAACTACAGGTCAATGAGGGACACAGGCTCTAGAGCCAGGCTGCCCAGCAACTGCCCAGTCTTTACAGCAGGATGATGAATTATTGGAGACCTAAGTACATTGTGATGAGGTGGCATAACCATTATCTATTCTACAATGAAACAGCTTGCACTTTTCATGGAGACCTCATCAGAACTGTAACTTTTCAGTTTAAATCTTATCATACTGTATGAGCAGCTGGTTTATGTTTTGCATTGTCCATTTCAAAGAATAATTCTCCTCCGTTTGTTTCTTAAAAATTAATATCTTGCATCTTGCCTTACTTTGATGGTTTGTTTTACATTTCAGGAATGCAAAACAATTGCACAATAAATCACTGGAGGAATGTACATGGGGGTTATTTGTCATGGTTATAAATAAATGAACTTTAGCAATAGTTGATAAACAGAAGATTATGGACAATTCGGGCAGGCTCTCAAAAAGATCAGAGCATGACTTTAGCCCTTTAATAGCAAGCTTTATTTTATTGTCCCGTGACCCACTAGAAACACTGCATGCAGGGTGGCCAGCTGCCTCTCCAAGCTGGCAGCTGATTGCCAGGAATAGGCTATAAAGCCTATTATAAAAAGTTCTTCTAGAGAGCGCCTGTGCCACACAGTTCTGCCAGGACACCCAGCACCTGTGGAGACTTGACCGTCTGTGAAAATTGTGAAGAAAGTTCATCCCACATACTGAAGATTTAGGAACTTAGCTTTAACTGTTAAGATTAAATGAGAATCAAATTTGGACTTATGCCCCTTGGAATCAAGCATGATTATTCATTACAGAAGAGATTCCAAACTGCAAATCATAATGTTCTCAAACACCTTAGAACCCTTCACAGGGTAAAGTCTTTTTTCATTTGGCACCACTGGAAATAAATCTCCTGCTGAATAGAAATAAGATTACCCTTTTATTATAATGTTCCCTGGACCAAGGACAGAGAGAGAGAGAGAGAGAGAGAGAGAGTATATCCAGCCTTGAACTTACCAATGAAAGTATTGGATGCTCTAATTTTTATGGACTACAAAAAAGTCATTGCAGTTCAGGTATCTTTGTAGGAACTGGCCACTTCTGTGGCAATCTTAGTGCCCCCAAAAACTTAGGCAGACTTAGGGTATCTGTTAACCATAATCCCATTTACTGCTGCATTCACTTGCAGAAGTTTAGTTGAATCTTGCTTAAACTTGCACTGCTGAAAGTCCAGATTCAGTCTAGCTCAGTAGGGAAGAGAGCAAAAGGATAAGCTGGGTTTTTACTAGGAAAGCCTGTTCCTTAAAAATACATCTCTGAGAACATGTGTCTCCCTGAATACAGGACCAAAGCTCAAGAATACAGCAATTAATATGATTTCAAACCTCAATTTGAATATATACACATGTATTTTTGAAATGCAATGATGGAAGGAGCAGCAATTGTAACAGATGTGCCAATCTTTCAGAAGCATATTTCAAAAAGGGTAATTACCAGCAGTTATGAAGTAACCACCTTTATGATAATAGGATGCAATTAATTCAGACAGTTCCCCATCCATCAAGGTAAAGTGCAACAGAAAGCAAAGGGTGGGGGGAAAAGGCACTTAGGTATGCATGCCTCAGTGTCGGTGGGTTTACGATTGCAGTCAGACCTAGTACTGCTCTTCAGACGCCGATATCCGAATTGCTGCTATCTGCCAAAAATGCTTGTGTGCAGTACACAGCTCTTATTGTCTATTGTTGTTATCTCTCTAGACATCTATCTTGGGAATAGCTGGAGTGTCCTTTGCTTTTCTGTCTGAGGGTGTGGTGAGATGGCAAGGCTGGGCCGGTACCGAGGCTTGCAGACGCCGCGGGAGGGGGGTACACCCCAGCCCACCTCCCCTCCCTGCTACCTCCTGTTGGCACTGGCGTGCGGCTGACAGGCCAATAAACCAATCCAAGCCAGTAAACCAGCAGGAAACCAACCCCAGGAGTGGGGGAAACAGGCCACGGCCAGTCTAGCGGGCTGAGTGGGGCCGTGCAGAGACACACGTGCCGAGGCTGGAGCAGAGAAGCGGTGAAATAGCATTGCTGGGACGGGGACACAACCCCTGCACTGATGGTGCATGATGTTTGCTTTGCCCTGCCGTCTGACCTCACCCTCAGCTTCTAGGAACAGTGACCTACAGTGTCCTGGGAATGACAGTTTCTTCTTCCAGCCTTTGCTAGACCAGCATATATGGATGTCAGTGTGCTGGAATACAGGGGGTGTACTGTGCTTGGGGAAAGCTTCAGCCCTGGAGCAGGAGATTACATATGAGCAAAGACAAATTATGTAAGGAAATCTGCCAGAAGACAGGACTGCCATAGTATGCAATCAACCAAATCCAGACTCAGCATCAGCTTCTTTCTTATCCATGTCTCAGCACCTTGGGGCAAACAGAGCTGACGGGAAGTTTCACAGAAGCAGGGATGGAAGGGGGAAAACTCTATAAAAAGTGTCAAAAGTGCTTAGAGTCTGGTAGGCAGAAATCAGTGCCAAAAAGAAAAGATACTTTTGTATAATCAGAAAGAATAATTTTCTGAATGTGAAGGACATTTGGAGACAAATATGCTCCTGAACTGGAGCCACGGTCACTCCTAGAGACCAGCTGGTAGCACCAGCAGCAAGGCCCTGCTCCCAGCACAACCCAGGAGATCCCCAAACAGGCTCCCCTCAGAAGCTCAGCACGCACACGGGCCTCGGAGAAAGAGTCTCACTTTCTGTGGGAGAGCTCAGACCAGGCCAAGGTACAGCAGGCACACACAGTTCTTTGGGGAGCTGGCCCAGATCCAGGTTTGCTGAGTCCTTGGTACCAGGGAGTGCAGGGTGGGCAGGGGGGACCCCCATGCAGATTCCTTCCCATCCACATCCCTTGCACAGCCCCAGATGTCCACCAGATCTCTGGTGAAAGCGGCCAGGAGCACTCCCGTGCTTGTACAAACAGGAAAATATGACAACTATCTGCCCAAAGGGGTTTCTGCTTCCATGACAACATACCAAACATGAAATGCTCCCACCTTTCTCAGGGGGAATTTGTAAGGCAGGAGCCAGGTCTGTGGGGAGGAGAGCACCTAGGTGCTACAGAAACAACTCAGGCAGGTGCAGATCATACTACTGCAGAACACCTGGCAATTGTCAAAACTGCATAAACGAGTCAATTGGTGTTGATACTTCATTACAGAGCATATTTTCCTTTATAATTATTAAATCTTTAATGCTTTACTGGCACATTTTTTTCTCCTCTGGCATAAACAGTTTTTGGTTTCCTGGAACAGTGTGAGGCTCCTTCCACCGTCAGCCACAGCCCAGAAGAGACACAGAGAGGAGAGTCAGCACTGAGGCATCCTCTTTGCTTTGCTGTTCTCATTTCAATTTGATAGACCTTGAGTTTTCGTTACAAGGAGGCTCCAACAGCCTCTATGAGCAGAAAGGGCAGAGCCCAGGAGGCAGGGGGAATTCTCAGGGTGGGGTATGGGCTACAGACACCTTCATCCTCCAGCCATCATTAGAGACACGTCATCACGGTGGGTAACCAGAGCATTCCCTGGAGAAGCACTGCTCAGTGCAAACCCAACCCCTTCCTCACACTGCCCTTCAGCCAGACTGCACAGGGTTGTTGGGCCCTGTGCATTTCCTCCACACATTCATCAGCCTTGAAACATGCTCTCTCACTGTCAGGGCCTGACTTGGAGCCATGGGACAACTTGAAGTGATGAGGAAGTAACCCCTGTACCTACAGCACCACTGAGGTGATTCTTCTGCTCAGGTTTGGTCCTTGCTCTCCATCCCCTCACATGCAGCTTCCCCAGCCTGCAGTGCCCTCCTAGACAGCTCAGGCACCTGCAATTCACATCCTGCAATTTGTGTGTGTGTGTTCTGTTGCAGTACATATTGTTCCAGAGCACAGATAGCATTCAGTTGTACATACCTTAAGAATATCCCTAAAAGCAGAACTGAAGGCCCACCCACTCCTGGATCCAGCCATTAAGGGATAACCTGCACACAACTATCCATTCCCAATGCATCCATACCCTCTGTTTTCCCACAGTATCATTACCCATTTAGAGCTGTTCAGGTTGTTCATGTCAGAATAATAGAAACTACAGGAGGAAAGGCAAATAGTTTGTGCAAGAGGGAGTAGTGAGGGTTTTCTGTTGCAGACTTGTACCAGTGGATAAGAACAGAGCAACCATTTCTAGTGGAAACTGTCAGGCTCTCTGGGTGCATATGAGGTACCTGCTTTGTATCATGCTGGAAATACAGTGGAGCTTCAAAATGGGACTAAATTATGTTGGTGTCCTACTGCTACAGGTTTCAAAAACACCAGTAAAGTCCCATACATAACATTCTTACTCATGTGCTCTGCCTTTAAATGGTTTCTTGGACTCTCCACAGCTCTCTGTGGCTGAAGATGCCAGAAACCAACCAGCTCATCAGTGCAGGTTTCTAGCCTCCTACGTTTGTGTATATCCAGTAAACACAGCTATTTGGATCTGGCCAAGCCCTTGTGGTTTCTCTATGGAGACTTTTGTTGCCTGAAGAGCAAAAGACTTGAAATATGTGACTAATTATGATGCTTTACCCATGTTTGCATGTGCAGGACTAGAAATGCTTTGCTGAACAGACAGGGATCCTCTTTCCTAGTCATGCAAAGCACAAAGCACGATGGGGAGCTGAGGCAACTCATAGGAGCTGTGCTCCAGGGAGGACAACAGTCACAGCCCGTCAGTGGGGCAGTCTAGCAAATACTGGCAAGCAAAGCTTACCCAGCTTTAATCTAGGAGAGAGTCTTGGGTTTGTTTCTGACTGGAAAGCTCATCAGATAAGTTTAGACACCCCTGTTTGTTAGCTACTTCATCACTGTGTAAAGACCAATCTTCCTCTGCTCTGTCACACTTTGCATAGTGCTGTTGCTATTTTCTGGCCACACAACTCAGTCACCTCAGCTACTGGATTTACAAAGCAAATGCTTGCAGAATTCAGACTCAAAAGGTACACCCTGAATGCTTACCAGCCAGCAAAAGTTTTGAAAGCAAGCTTGAAAGAAATACAAGTTGGCTAGAACAGCCTGTTTAAAGTCCAAATTCAAATGAGTACTCATAGAAAATATGTTGTAGTATACACCCAGATTTTATGACACAACAATAATAATTGTAATACCACCTAACTTTCATCTGTAGATCTCGAAGGCAGTCCACAAGATATTAAGCATCCTTAGAGCAGCTACTTTGAATAGGCACTTTTTCAGCTGCTGACAATATTTAAATTACTGAAACAGATTAAATGATATTAACTAATCACCTGCCAAGCCTTTTTACGTCAAGTTGCTACCTGGAGCAAAGTATTATGCTTAATTTTGGAACAACTGACACCTGTGGTTTATCAGGGCAACTGTAAGCATAAACAGCAAACCTAACTGCACAAAGGTTCATTTGCATGGCCTGATTTAGTTTTTGCCAGTTGTGTACAGCATTGTTTCAGCTGTGCAGATGCTATTCTGCTGAAATCAGTTGACATCTAAAGGAATACAAGCGACTTGGGGAAAGCAAAGCCTTAGCTTTCCAGAGATGATGCAAAGCATATCAGAGTGGATGAGTCCAGAAATCACAAGTATAAACCAACAAGAACTGAACACCTCAAACCTGGCAGAGCAGTCAGGGCTTAAGTGGATCTGCCTGACAGAGGGAGGGGAGAGACTTAGGCCTACTCATGAGATGAGAAGTTATTTTTCTTCTTCCAAACTGCTGTTAAATTTTGTTATTGTGCAATATCAGTCTCTACTAAGTGGTAGATAGTGCATTAGATAGGCACAGTGGGTGGTAGATGTGTATTAAGATATTGCATGAAGCAATAATGTTTCCTAAACTTTCTCTGTCTTCTACCCAGCACACAATGCAAAAAGCATGAAAACTACCCACAGGTTCGTGGTGGGTAGATTTGAAGGGCCCATATTGCACTTGAAGATATTTTGCCTGTGTTACAAGTAGCTAGTCTCACAGGGTGCAATGATCCTATGAAATTACCCAATACTTGTGGAGCTAGTTTTCATTAAAACTTGAGTTCAGTGTTGTTTGGACAATGCTCTCATACACATGGTGCAACTCTTGGGGTCGTCCACTGGAGAGCCAAGAGTTGGAATTTGTGATCCTGGTTCCCTTCCACCTCAGGATATTCTGTGATGCTATTTTCAAAGTGCTAATTGAACTTCAAAACAAAAATTGAGTGTTTTGCCCTCACAGTGATGCTCAAAGCCTGAAAAAGCAACCAGAGGGTGTTTTGATAGCTGAGATACTATGATACTGTGAAGACACAAATAACATCTCAAGCTGGACAAAAGAGACAAAATATCATTTGCAGAGCTCAGTGTTTTCCATGCAACGTACTGACATTTTATTTATCACAATTTGGAACATGAGAGAAGAGAGATTTTTGGATTTTCTGAGAACTAGGGGAATGCCCTACTGAGGTTCCAAGTATGATAATGGGTTAGTCAAGATCCACTTTTTTTGTGGGCAGCAGGTAACACCCCAAGTATTGAACCCGGAGAAGGAGAGAGATGTATTCACTAGAAGTAAAGGAAAAGACCCTGAAAAGTGGAGCCTTTAGGCTGCCTGTTTCCCAAAACAGACACTTGCAGTAAAAATGCTATGTGAAATCAAGTTGATTTATCAGTTTTTAATTAATTTTGAGATGACTTTAGGTGCCCCAAAATGCAAATGTAGGATTTTCCTTGTGAGTGATAAATGAAGCAGACCTTGCAATACAGTATAATGCTCTCCCTCTCTCTCTCTGAAGCCTTTCCCTATATTATTCCAAAAAAGAGGCAAAAGACAAGACTTTCCTACTCATGTAGCTCATGTTTTGCCAAAGCTTGCAGAAAGGCAGCGGTACCATTTTCACATGAGCCCATTGCAATGGAATTAGGAATTACTGTATTTTGTCTCATACCTCAGCCAGAGGTGGGGCCTTTGTGTCAGTGCCAGGACAAGTCAAGCAACAATTGTCAGGTAACCTCAGACTGCAATTAAAATGAACTCTGAAATAAAGGATTTCTGAACAGACGGTTGTAAAAGAGAGACAGGCAGAGAAGAAATGTCTGAAGTTCAACAAAGGCAAAGTCAGGCTCCTATACCTGGGGCAGAATAACCCTGGGTACCAGTGCAGACTGGGGGCTGACCTGCTGGAAAACAGTTCTGAGGAGAAGGACCTGAGGGTCCTGGTGGGCAATAAGCTGTCCATGAGCCAGCTGTGTGTCCTTGTGGCCAAGATGGACACGGGGATCCTGAGGTGCATTAAGAAGAGCATTGCCAGCAGGTCAAGAGAGGTGATCCTGCCCCTCTGCTCAGCCGTGGAGAGGTTGTACCTGGAGTGCTCTGCCCAGTTCTGGGCTCCTCAGTATGAGGGAGACATGGAGCTCCTGGAGCAGGTCCAGTGGAGGTCCAATGGAGGGCAACAAAGATGATTAAGACACTGGAGCATCTCTCTTATGAGAACAAGCTGAGGGAACTTGTTCAGCCTCAAGAAGAGGCAACTGAGAGTATACTTTATCAGTGTCTATCAATATCTGAAGGGAGGGTGCCAAGAGGACAGACCCAGGCTCTTCTCAGTGGTACCCAGCAATAGCACAAGAGACAATGGGCAGCAACTGATGAGCAGGATATTCCCCCTGAATGTGAGGAAGAACTTCTTTACTGTGGAGGTGACCAAGCACTGGAACTGGTTGCCCAAAAGGGTTGTGGGGTGTCCCTTACTGGAGAGACTCCAGAACTGTCTGGACACAATCCTGTGCCATGTGCTTTAGGATGACCCTGCTTGAGCAGGGAGGTTGGACCAGATGACCCTTCTGAGGTCCCTTCCAACCTGACCCATCCTGAGATCCGGTGAAAAGTTAAACTGATGGTAGGTACTGGCAACTATATTTTAACATGAGAATCAAAATCTCACCATGATACTCAATAAGACAATGAGATTCTAGAAGACAAATTTCAGATTAACTTTGTGTTGAAATATTGGGGGGGATTCATTATTTTTATGTCATAGTTGAATTAAATAATTTCACCTTGCAATATACTTTAGTCAAACACATAAGTGATAGGGATGGGAAAGAAAAAAATTCCTAATGTTAATTTGAATTAACCAGAGGAAATGCCTATAGATAGTAGGAAAGGCTATAGTTTTATATGGTCTCTGAATCTTAGGGTTTTCTCGCAGGCTTCATAGCACACAGAAATTACAGCTTTGCTCAGGCAAAACCTGCATTTTCAGTTTAGCAAGAGCCAAGTAACTGTATCAGTTCTCTGTAAATCAGAGCTGACTGTGGTCATTAGCTTCAACATGCAGATGCAGGCCTGCAGACATGCAGGTGAAACCACAAATTGAGCCATGCTATGTACAAGGCTTCCAGCCATCACTTCCATTAGTGGAGCACCAGGATGACTCCCATCTTTACAATTCCCATTCTTGGGTACATCCCCTCAAGCCTTGTGTTTCCATCCATAGCAGAAGAACAACCACCACCATCTCCTCTGTCCCAGCTTATCTCAAGTAACACCTCCTGGTCAATAGAAATGCAGAACCAACTTTTCTGGTTCTTCAGAGACCATGGCAAAGCTTTCATGTACCTGAAAGCTGCAGTGCACAACCCATCATGGTGCTGTGCAGGGGCAGGAGTGAGACTTGGTAATCCTTGTGGATCCCTTCCAACTCAGTACATTCTGCGACCTGAGAGCTGAGCCAGCAGGAATTGCCTCTAACAGGTTCCACTTTTTAGGCAAAGCTACTGTCTAAAAACTTGACTGGTTGGTCTCCTACTTGCAGCCACACTTATCTGAAGACTTACTGTGGCATGGCACGATGTGACTCACCTGGTCTGGGTGCTGCTTAGGGCCCACACATGGACTATATTTACTGCTCCATCGTCGTTATTTTGCATCTGGAGTTAAGTATGTACTTGGTAATTAACAGCCTACTTAATTGATTTTTACCTTGCCCTCTCCTGAATAGTTTGACCAGACTGCTGGACTCTGTAGTGTACTCCTTCTTTGAATTTTACTGGGGTTGTTTGCTTTGTAACTTCTCAGATGGCAGATTGTTTGTGATCATACTTGAAGTATTTGATATTTAGCCATCAAAACGTCTTGATCTGCAGTATGGGACCAATCACATTTTATGTTTCCCAGGGCATCAGTTCCAGTCCTGCCCTCAGATTACTGTATAATCATAATCTCCTTTAGCATTTAGATACTGTCCTCCTCAGCAGATTTCCATGTCCTTTCCAGAAGGAGACAGTTTTGTTGTATACATTGTTAGAACAGCACCTGTTTGGTGCACAGAAGTTGAATGACACCCTTTTGTGTTAGGCCAAGAGCAGAGAAAAAAGAACTTTGATTTCCTTTTGCCAAGTCAGTATCCCAGTTACAAGTACCATCAATTTCTTCTACCTTAAAATTTTGTATGTAATTATTTTATTGGTTCCTTTTTTCCAGGAAAATCAAGATGGACCACTGATGGCTAGTGCATGGTACTCACATAGAATACACTGATTTTGTGACCTCATCTGCCTGTGAGCCCAGTCTCAAAATGATTAAATGTCCAGTCTGGATGCATGGAAACAACTGGCTTTCGTGGAAATTGTGGCTTTTCTGGATTGATCCACTTTGCTAAGGAGCTGGCAGGGCTGGGAAGTGATCTGTCCTTCAAATTTGAATCATTTATATGGTATCTGAAGGAAGAAAAAAAATTGAACCCTGAGCGAAGCTCTCCAGTGCACATGGCAGATGCCTCACATGCCTTTCCTGATGAGCTATTTCTGCCACACTGGCTCCACAACTGGAGTTCCTGTGTGCAAAACAAGCTAAGGGGAGCAACTAGTGTTGATTGTGGCAGAAATTTTGTCCTCAGGTCTGGTTCTACTTTAAGTCCTTTTTGGGGATTGCTTTAGTGCTTCTATTGATATTTCAGTGTTGTCCTTTTCATAAAAATGTCTAAGGGTAACCTCCAAAAGCAGAAACTTCTCAGAGAAGGGAAAGAAGGAAACTCTCTGTGAAAGAAAAATCATCAGAGATTTCACTTTGATCTTACTCTATTGTTTTGGTTTTGCTTCTTTTCACAAAGTTCAAGTATTCTCTCGCCTGTAGCAATGCTAACAGATGTAACATGCTAACACACCCTCCTGCTTGTTGCTGATTACTATATTAAGATAGGTGTCAGATCAAAAAGCAGATGGAACAACAGAGGTCTAGTTTACAAACTTTACTTAAGCAGCTACATTAACTTAGAAATACCTTGCAGACTTCTATCACTGCTGTTATTCATTAAAATTCACAGACCGATTTTACATCTGCTACTGGAAGGAGTTGATAGGGCCAACTCTGAAAAGCTTTGAAGGCTATGCCTGTGTATGAGTTTCCAGCACATCTTCTCTGGATAGTTTGGTTTCTTTATGCAGTAAAGATGCCCAGCATGCGGCACCAAGCCAGGCTGGGTGTGCCTTTGCACACAAGTGCAACCCGGAGAGGAGCGGATTTCGCTGAGAATATTTCTTGCCCCCGAAATGCTAATTTGCTGGCATAAGCTTTAAATTGGAGCTGTACGAAATCCAAGGAGAATTGCCTCAAGGTAAATGACACAAGGGGGTGTAGGAGTAAATAACACGGCTGGACACATTCAAATGCAGCCCACAGCATTTTCCCCTCTTGCCCCTCCTCCTTCCAGTCTGAGAGTTTAGCCCTCCTCTATGACAAATCACATTCCAAAAAGGTTAATGACTGCAAGTATTAAATGAATTATTAAAAATCATTATAAGCCAGCTATGACTTCTTTAAGCAAGACCAAGCCCCGTACCCTCTCCGTGATGCCTTCAGTGAAATGGCTGAGCTGGCACTGCCTCTGGCCTGCTCTCCCTCTCTTTGCTCCGTGGGCCTCTGGGACCACTCAGGGTTCCCAAGGATGGGCTCCTGCAGCAGGAAGGACCAGTAGAGGGCATTCAAAACACAGAGTTTCCCAAATGGTTGGGTGCCCATAGCACCCAATAAAATCAATTAACTGGTGTTATGTGGACACGGTAAGTTGGAGAACACCTACACTTCTGGATTCATGTTTGTTCAAGACCTAATGGAGGTAATATTTGTCCTGACGCTACCACAAATGCTGTTCCTGTGTAATTACTGCCAGAATTACACCACAGGAGGCTCAAATCCTATAGTAGCAGGTTACTTCGGAGTGTGGAAATTCAGATTGGCATCTCTTGTTTGTTTTGCTTTTTGTTCAGGGTTCCAGTAGACATCAAAGTAAACGGCCCTCACCACTGTTCACATTACTCCTCCATATATGTGTGCAAACATGTTCATCCAATTCTCCTAACTCCAATGTAGCCACTCACAGGTCTCCTTCTTTGTTTGACAAGGTATTATTTAGCAGCCACCTTTTCTTCTGCTACCTTTACCCTGTTATCACTTTTTTCTGCTGTTTGATTACTCAGTTAAAGAGAAAGAGGTTTATTTGGTTTGCCTATTTGTTTGGATACAGGTTTACGTGGTCTGTAATTTTCTTGCTCTTGAGCTGCAGCTGGATTTTTGAGCCTAATTCTCCTAAAACACAGCTTTTATATAAAATAGAAGAATATCTCACTAACTTAACAAATGTGAGGTTTAGCACACTGCCATCTTTAGATGAAAAGTAAGAGTAAGTAAGAACTGGCTGGTAACATGGTTCTGTCAGGGGAGCACACAGTATTTATTGACGGCCCCATTAAATACAGTCCCTGTATTTAGCAAGGTCAGTTGTGGCAGTGCATTCATCACCAGGACAGTGTTTAAAGTCTGAATCAGCACTGGAGTCATTGGTGGGATCTGCAGTGAGTTCTTTCAGCACATGCTACGTTTGCTGAGGGAAGGTCTGCGTCTGGGCAGTGGCTGTGGATTGTGCCTGTGCCTCCTGCTCAGAGCAAGCAGTTATTGCCTGAGCCTTTTAATCATGAAACAGTCATGTCCTGACACAGATTTGTAAGCCAAAATCTGAAGGGAAAAACACAACCATTGTTTAGACAAATAGAGTCTATGATCATATTCATAGATCTTAAAGCCAAAGCATTACAATCACACTTCTATTGTGGTGGGATTTCAGCCACTCATTTCCACATTAGTTGCTTTCTTTGTCTGAGATGAATTATTTTTCCTGGATAGGACTGCTCTTCTCCTCATGGATGAAGATTTTTCTAGACATTGAGTATGACGGCTCAAATGACTTACTGTAAGTTTTTAGGGTTATCTAGCCCTCAGACTTAAGTTTGCAAGGAACAGCAAGGTATTTTGTTCTCCCTTGTCCTTCAGGAGCATAACTCACTTGTATGATAAATTTTCCACTTATTTGGCACACTTCAATTTAATATGGGGGAGGGGAAACTAAGGGAAGAAGTTCAATTCCCCTGCTTCCTCTTCGAATTGGAAACTCCCTAAATTCTGCAGCCTTATTCTGAAAAATTACAATTATTTTCCTGTTTCTTCTGTCTAAACCTCCATATCAGCATCAAGTGGGGATAAGGAGAGCAAAAAGGAGAGGAAGGAGCAGAGGCTAGAGGGAAATGGCACCATGAAGAACAGGGGTACTTGCTGGAACAGGCAATGAAACACTATTTGACGATCCTCCTGTGAACTTGCAGGTCACCTGCAGGTCACCTGTATAGGCCTGCTGAAGCCCTGAAAGTGTTTTCCTTGCTGATGTTCACATTTTTGTGATGGGATATTTCAAGAGGTATCATCTTGAGGGAAGATCTGCGACTGAGGAGCAGCTTTGTCCTGTGTACCACATTGTCTCCAAGAGCAGATGCTCCTTGAGCTACTCCCAGTGCAAGGCACAGAGCAAAGCTCTAGAGGTTGGGATTTCAGTACAGAAAATGTTTAATTCTTTGATTTTTGTAATACATCACAAATTTCCTCTCAAGATACTAACCTCCATTTATGCCTCATGTCCCCATCTATAAATGCCAATAACAAGTCCTTTCTCCAGTCTGTTATTTTTCTTGTTGTCACACTATGAACAGTTTGGAGGATGGACTGTGTCCATGATGAATCCACTGGCCTATAGTAGTAACCAACAGTAGCATGGCATCAGGAAAAAGTGTGGTTAATCCAGTAAGTGAAGCTCGAGGAATTAATTCTGAGAACATTTTTTTGGGGTCATTTCCATTGACTGATGCAAATAGACACTGATGGAGTCTGCATTCCTTTCAGAGCAGCCTGAACAGCTCATCCTAGTTTTTTTTTCTTTCCCCAAGCATTTGAAAATGTAATTGTGAAGGTCAAGGATTGCTCAGGGTGATATGGTTGGAGCTTTTTTAAGTTGCTGACTTGATTCAACAGAACAAGATTATACAGCAGTGAAAAATCTGGTGCGTGTGCCTAGTTATGTCAGGAACAGCTGGACTGTATAGCAAAATCTCTACTCTAGGCTTCCCATAATATACCCAGTAAAAAAATTAACAACTGACAAGGTTTTCCTATTTTATTTTTGGTTGTGAAGACTAATTTGAAGAAAATTGCATTGCTTTTGTGTCAGCTGCTTAACTTTTAATAGGGCACTGTCAGTATAGGAATTAGAATGAAGTAATGTCCCTTAATCTTTTACCATAATTAAGATCAGTGAACTTTAGACAAAGCACGTCTTGCTACTGACATCCCTGCCCAGCCCTGTTTCTTTTAGTCTGCTCTTCTAATTTCCCCCCGCCCCTCACTTGAAATGGCAAACCAAAGATGTTGTCAACTTTAGCAGCAAAAAAGGGGCTGGATAACAGGGACAAATGAATTTCCACTATGTTTAAAACAAAGAATCACTGATTTTGCATAGGCTATTCTGCTTCAGTTTCTCTTTCAATTTGTGTACCATTTAGGCCTTCAGAAAGCACTCTTGACTATTGGATTTATCTGCTTATTTGAATAACAGCTTCAGCAGCTTGTTGGAGATAAATTGTATGTAATCTCAGGGACAAAAGTTCTCTGGTCGCTGCTGAGTCAAAACTTCACTGAAGATAATGTTCTTGCTGGGAAAGTCAGAGAATACCAGCAAGATTTGCAGGAGGGGATAAAATTTTTATCAAACTAGCTGATACATTTGAAAAAGCAAACAAGTGTCTGGGTACAAAAGTCCTTCTTCAAGTCAAAAATAGAAGCTGAAAAGATAGATACAAATTTGGAACTATTGCTCTAATTTTAACCTGATTATTCTGTTCTCCTAGTCTATGAGAAAGAAAAGACATTTCCAGCTGGTACCTACCAAAGCAGAGAGATGAAGGTGCACAATTTGCTCTCAGACAATATTGGTACTCAAAATATTAACTTTGAAACTGGGCCTGCTTTGATCAAGGGACAGGGCAGATGACCTTCAGAGGTCCCTTCCAACCTCAATTATTCTCGTGGATCTGTGATTTTATGCTACCTCCTCCCCTAAGTCTTACCTTTCAAATGACAAACTCTGTTGTTTGAGTAAGAGTAGCACTCAGAGAGCAGGGGACTGGCCAGCTCCTTTCTCCACTTGTGGCACAGGCCTAAGGGTGATAGGGCCATTTTGCAAGTTTTCATTCAGATGTTGGCTGTTGCTGGTGATTTCTTGTTGCGGGAAAGGCCAGACCCAAGATGGAAGAAGGAAAAAAAGCAGATCCAGGGCAGACAGGAGCAGGGGTCAGCGAGCTGCAGCGAGAGGGGTGCGGGAGGGTGTTTTACACGTACCCACAAGAATGGTCATGCACACATCCACTGACACATCTGACACTGAGGTCAGTCATGTCTTTCAGCTATTTGGAGAACGACATTGCTGCGGGTTTCGAAAGGCTGATCTGCAAGTGCAGCCAAAGCCATCTCATTAGAGCACCTGCCAGTCTTTATCAGTTGTCAAATAAAGCAGATGGATTTGGTCAGCAAACCTGCAGATAAAACATTAAAGGTTTTGTTGTGCTTTTTTCCTTTACTTTGGGCCCCACTTCAAAGCTAGCTTCTGCTTTAAAGTTCTGACTCAGTCCGATAAATAAAAGAAGTCTAGGTTTTCAGTTAACAATGTTTATTACAAAAAACCAACACAGCTGACCCTTGCAATTGTTAGCACAGGCACACTTCATCTCCATTTTTTCGTTATAAAAGGAAGGGAAATGGTTTGCCAGAAGTTACTGCAAAATATTTCGATAAATAAAATAACAAGCATTAATGATAATCATTCAGTAACAAGAATTCTTTACGTCTTATCTTAGGAGTTTAAAACAATTATGCCTCACAGAACCTAGAGCAGGATGATACAAGAAAAAGGACATAATTCCCATATGACTGTAAAATTAGGCTGCTTCTCTCAGCATGAGCTGCACAAGAATGGACACATCAGTGGAAACAGGAGAGCTGCATGTCACCTGTTAAGGCAGTTGCCCAAAAAATTGCCCCCTATGCTTTAGAGGAGCCTCAAAGACTACAAGATTATACATAACTTGTTTCCTTATACATAACTGTACCTTTCCCAGAGCTGGCACTTGCCACAAATGTGACTGGAAATCCAGAGCCCTTCAGCAATACAGGTCACTGAGGGGCAGATACTTTCCCTGTCTCCTCTTAAGCCTCTTCGGACAGTAGGAGCACTGCTGAGGCTGGTAAACCAAGCCTTGGCTTGTGTGGGTGCAAAAATCTTCATCACTCATGTGTTTGTGCAGCACAAACATTAGAAAGAAGCACAGATACCCTCAGAGGGAATTCATTAAGAAAATGCAAATTCATCTCCTCAGCAAGCTGCTCATACTTTCCTTTCAACTCTGATTATTGTTACAGAACACACCTCTACATATTCGTTACTTTTCAGCAGCTACTGGAATTGATTTCACTGCTGATGGGATGGGATGTTGCCTCAGAAGTTGTTTCTGAAGCTGAGATTAAGAGGCGAGCCTCTTTCCAAGGACATAAATATCAGAGTGATGTGATGAATGGAGAGGTGTGAGGGAGGCACCTGGGGAGCAGACCTTATCTCGCACCAGTGATTTCAGGGAGGGAGGGATCTTTGGGAGAAGTGAAGAAATTACAAGCACTTGTCAAAGAATATTTTAATAACAGAAGTGACATAATTCTGCAAATGCTTTCTGGTGATGGATTAGAAAACATTGTTTCCTTCCTGGCGAAGCCCTCGTTTATCACCTGGAAGCAAAACTAATTGAGTGATTCAAATGAGAATTATGAAGCGATGCTGTTAATAATCTCTTCTGTGTAATAATTCTTTGTCATGCAGACATGCAAATGATTTGCAGCTCCCAAGTGATTGTGTTTATGATTAATGAGAAGAAAACAGGCCAGATTTTACCTTCAGCAGCAAAGCCTACATCCACTGTAAAATCATCAAAGGTGTTGGAATAACATATAATTTAATGTGTAATTGAGAGTAATTCTAGCTTCAAATTTTATTAGTTTATCACAGTGTGCTTTTCCTGATGCCTTGGGAATGATACTCCTTAAATCTCACAAAGAGAGGTTCTCATCCACTGAGGAGCACCTGCAGCTGATAACAGCGGCAGACTGGCATCATTTTAATATTCCAAGCAAATCTGTACAGGTCAAAAAACCCCATGAAGCCTGCAATCTCTGCATCTTGCATTTCAGCCGAATTTACCTGGCAGGGAGAGGAAGGAATGGCAGGAGGGAGAGGGGAGAGGGAGGAGCAGTCCTGGCTTTCAGGTGGAATTGTAATAATTCCTTTATGGCAGGGCATTAGCATAAAGCCCGTGCCAGTGAAATTAGCCCACCATTGTACTGGATAAACAGCGCCTCCGCTGAGACAACAAACCTGTTGATCTTATCTGTCAACACCTAGATCATCATCTGGCTTTGACTTATCATCTGCTCTGTCAACAGTTCCCCCATAAAGAAAAGAAATGGCAATAGCGAGAGTAAAAAGCTGCCTCCAGCGCACAAGAAGCTTTTTGCTTTAGCAACCTGCCAGGCCACAAAAACGTGCCACTTTAAAGGGGAAGGCACATTGTTACTGGAGAAGATAGCCTCTGGGCGATGCTCAGCAATGGGATTACAGTGAATTCCATCTTGGACACCAGCTTGATGATACAGATGGGGAAGAGTTCAGTGTTTGCAATGGAACCTTCTCACCAGAAACGTCAGAAGTTTAGTGAAACTTTGTCTTTAATTTTGCTTCATTTTCCTGTATCCATTTGTGTCTGCATCTGAATTTAATGGAGAAATATAACAAAGCAAACAAACAAAATTCAACTCGCAATGCTTGGAATATTTTGCTTGAAAATTTTATCAGTGAAACCAGGGGACTTAACACTGCATTTCCCCCCCTTGCAGCTCATGTTTCATCTCGTGTTTCCTTTTTGTTGTCCATCAGGCTGACATGAGAAGATGGCCTTTCATTATGTGAGCTGCGGGAAGTACCCCTGGATGGACATCAGCTCCTTAGCCAACATAACCTGCATAATATTAACTTAGAGAAATTAATGAAGGAAAGATTTATCAGGGTGCCCAGGTGCTGATAAAAAGTAACCTACTTTCTTCCCCTGTTTGTATTCCATTTACTGCTGAGCCAAGAGGGTGCACAGAAAGAGGCAGAGCAATCCCAAGAGTGTGAGGAAAGCCATACCTTGGAGAAGGAAGATCCATTCAGGGGTGACTGCCTAAACATACTCTGGTCTCTGAAACATATTGTAAGGGGTTCAAACTCCTATTAAAAGGATCAGCCTGTCCCTTTCTGAAATGATTTGTGCAATTGTGAAGCCTGTAACATCCTCATGTCTTTAACAAGGAAAAGAAAAAAACTACTTAAATTAAATGGCTTTGGTACAAAGAGGATCTGGCAGTGGCCAGCTTTATATTATTAACATTTCCCAGGAGTGATGTTCCACAGTGGCAGGCTGATGTAATTACCAGAAGTGAAGTTGTAAGTACTATTGAAAAGACCAAGAGATTTGCTAGTGACTTCAAAGAGGTAAAGATTTGTGTGGATTTGCACGGGGATAGAAAATGCAATGGGTTAGAAAATCAGGTCCTCCAGTGTCTTTAATCTTTTGTGGGCTTTATCCAGACGTTTTGGTCCACAGGGGATTTAAATTAAGTTGCAAAAGAGACTTCCTAAACTTTCTATCTGAATGTTATATTATGTGGGTTTTATACTATTAGCTTAAAAACTGACCTTTTCTAAGCTTTTTGGATTAATGGCTTGTGGACAACTAATGCTGGCATTGGCAAGGAATTTACTTTCATGATGTGGAGACAGAAGATGATCTAATAGTGATTTGCCTTTATCCAGGAAATTCACATATATATTAAAAGATGAAAGAAAGGTCTTGGAATGAACCAGTAAATTATCAAAAAATGACAAAGCACACTGGATAAAGTACCCTGGAAAAGTCATTTGAGAGAACTTGTAGTACAAGATATGCTACAGAGAGTCACTGTGAAAGTATACGATCAGACGTTTAGACCTTTTTTGGTCCTATTTTTGTTTGAGGAGTAATGGCTTTAGTATAATTGTGCAGATTTGTTCTGAATTATTTATAACTGCTTGTATGCCAGGTTTTGTGGTTTGATTTTTTTTTTATTTTTCTTTCCTTAATGTAGGTCAGTCTAAAATGGGAAAAAGCAGGCAACTCAGGGAAAAAAAATCACTTGTGCTTTAGCATAACCTATTGTCCATATGGATGTGGAACAAAGGGATACCTTCTCTTAGATTGTGCACTGTGACAAGATGTCCCAGGGGATTCAGTGTTCTAAGGATCCTCCCTGTTGGTTTACAGCAAAGGTGGGAATGTCACTTCTGTAAGGTAGCAAGACATTTCCAAAAATGCTCAGCCTTGTGAAAGTGCTATAAATTGTCTGAAAGAAAGATTGTGGCAAAGATCCCTTCAAAGACAAAAAAACAACTTTTAAAAGATTCCCAGCTTCCATTCAGACCTTGCAACTGGTCAGCTTTTTTCTCTCTGGCCTCTAGATTACAGCATACTTAGAAAAGCGACAATTACAGGAATTTTTGCGGGTCAAACCTGGAATAACTTAAAGCATGCTTCACTAGGCAAACAGGCATCCATTTAAAAAAAATGCTTCCACTGTGCCTCAGTTTCCCTCTGTGTTCAATTGGAATAAAGAAGCTTATTCCACTGCAACATTGCATGGTTAAAGCTTGCTTGCTTTTTAAAACCTCAGTAGAGGAGCTGACATGGTGGGCTGGGGATAGCTAACTATTCACCCTTGAGCAGAAGTGGTTATAGGCCCCAGTACGCTCAAAAAGGCAGCAGAGGACTCAGTAGGAGCTGAATGAAGCATGTGTTGAACACCAGCTATGGGAGGCGATGTCAATTCCCTTGCTGTCTGTCTCCAAACCCTTTGTTGGACTGTCACTGTGGCCTGGGAGTGCTGTAGCTAAGGCTGAAGTTAACAGGCAAGCCCTACAGGATACTCTAGATGGACTATGAATGCAGAAAAAAAGGGAATGCTTGTTCTCTCTCTTCACACCTCCCCCCCAAAAAAGTACTACTTGCCACTTTCCCCCAGCCCAGGTATTTTGTAGATAACACTGTAAAATGCCTATTCTTTTTGCTTATTCTTAAAAAGAAATGTATCAACTCTATGACTGTATCTCTCTTCCTTGTAGATGTGGCATTAGTGTAAGGTCTTGGAGAAGAAGAGAGCTGTGGTTGGGCATGGAGTGCATCCCATTCCCTGGGTTCACTTACTCCTCTGTCCTGGATGGCTGAGAAAAAGACCAGGCAGAGTGCACAGGAGCCAAGGGAAGACCTTTCCCATTATTTGCTTGTGTTCCAACACAAGATTGCCCCTGCAGATAAGGGGAGCCTTGTAGGAATGCTATTTTTGCCAACATGGGAGAGGTTCCTTTTAAGCTGGAGCCAATCTGATGGAGAAATACTTCCCACTGCACAGTGTGCAGGTCCCAGCTGCTGTTCTGCAGTCAAGGTCCTGAGTATGTGTAGAGAGGTACCGAACCAAGTCCCAAGAAGAACCTTTGGGCAGTGCTTTGCTGCAAGTGCCACCAGTTGATAGATGCTCCTTTGAGTGTTTTGCATGTTGTTCATGATGTCTGGATTAAGCCAAATTCTTTATTGAGGGCCAAGGAAGACCATGCTAGGATAAGAATATTGCTTTCTTCTGTAGTGTGTAAGCTATGACCTGCTTCCCGGGGCTCTTTCACACTTTTAAGTAAAACTTCCCTACTGGATCATTGTTTCTGGACATGGGCTTCCCATGGGTCTCCTCCCTTTGCACAGGCTCTCAGTCTTTACTGTAGGTCTTAGTTTGTCAGAGGGCATTAGGAAACTATTTTGAAGCCTCTAACAGTCAGTGGCATGTGGAGGTGATGCTCTAGGGCCCTGTTGAGATTAAACATTTACTCATTTACTGCTTGACTTGTTTGTGATGACAGGGACCTGGCTGGTCTTGTCTTCCTGTGCAAACTGGCGAAGCTCTGCATTTCAGCAGCTGGGAAACCAGCCCTGTCGGCACCACTCTCCTCCTTTGTAGTGAGGAGCAGCTCAGCCTGAGAGCTCAGAGTCTCAAAGCAGTGCTCCCTGTCCTCCAGCATAAAACTCTTTGATGAACTCTGTTACAGGAGATCCTGGGAATAATAGTGAGGGGATTGCTGAGTACATGTGTTGTCTTTATGGGCTGTGGAATTTGCATTTAATGAACGTGGGCACTCCTTCCCTCTCTCTGGAGAGGTAAGAGTTGCATAGGCAGCACAAATAAAAGAAATAAATTTAGGGACTCAGAATAATATCTGTCAAGATAGGAATATACAAATCAGCTGTCACTCACCACTCTTTCCCGAGCCCTGGTGCATGAGGCACTGGCAGTGTTCAAAGTGAGGACAGACACCATGCAAGTCGCAAGTGCCACTGCATTAAAGTTAATGACAATATTTGTCTCTCTGCCTGGGCACAAGAGTCCCCTCCACCTGCTGTGAATATTTTTGCTGTGCCAAGCCTTCACTGGACCCCCTAACCTAGCTGTTCAAGTTTCTAATGCATAATGGTTAATGGAGCTGTCTCGGTTCCTTTTGTGTCTTGTAACTTTTCAAACCAACTGTGATGTGCTGGTTGCATCCATCCATATTTGACAAGCTATCAACCAGTGAGCTTAGTGCCAGTGATGTCTATGTAAAAGGAATAATACTTTTTCAGAGCACAGCGCTCACTTCAGCAAAGTTGCCTTTGTTCACCTTTTCAAAACCTCTTAGGTGTGGACTCTATCTTCTTGTCTGCCATTCCTAGGAAAAGAAATTCATCTCAACATATCCAGGCTCCAAAGCACAGTGAAAGAGCAGCTCAGAGGAGGAGTTCATGCAAGGAATTACTTTGGACAAGGGAGTGTCTGTAATCACCTCTGCTTTACATGATGTTTTTAATACAATGGGTTTTGTTTGTTCTTTCACCCGTGAGTGTAGCATGTATAGTTGTGTGTGTGCACACTAACAAATTGACTTCAAACATCCTCCATGAACTCTGCTGATGGCAAAACCACACTGGGAATTTGCAGATCTGAGGACGGAACTTGGAAAAATGGTCTATGATGTTTCAACCACCATAAAAATCTTCTTGACGAGGTTGTATCTGATACACTACCAGATATTGCACCAATTTACCAAGCAGAAACGTTAAGACAAACAAAAGAATGTATTTCTTTTGCACAAGCATAACCAAGCTGTAGAGCTCCTTACCACTCTAGAATTTGTGACAAAGGGATAAAGTAATGCACAAAAAAAAAAAAAATCGGAAAAAAATTGAAAATGAATCCTGCTGTGTCACTATAAACTGAATTGATTGAAAGTAGAGGTATCCCTGCATAGGAGGCAGACAGCTGTGTGCTTGCCTGGTTCTGCACACTTTCCCTGAACATTTACTGCTGGCCACATGAGTGATTTAACTAACTGCGCAAGACAAATTCATATCCTTATTTTATAGCCATCTTTCAGGTAAAATGCAACCCAGAATGGATCTTCACTGCTTCTTGCTGTTGCTGATGTCTCGTTGCTTGCCTTAAGGGTGATCTATGATTGAAGCCAGCAGAACTGCAGTGCTATTCAGGGATGCCTTAGGATTGTGCTGGGGTTTAAGCTAAATACCAAATGAACTCAAGCAATCATCTTTTACCCATATATATCAAGTTTCCCCTAGAAAGTTCAGCTGGAAAAAGTCCTTCCCATTACTCTTTTAAGCAGTTAGGCAGTTTAGCTACCACGTCCTGTTCAGCATAAGTCACCCTGTTCAGTGATAGGCAGTCAGCCTGTACCCACACGTAACCTGTGTCATTTTGGAAGCAGCACAAAAAACCCAGAAAATCAGAAACTTTTCCTCATGGGTGTAGGCAGAAAGGCTCACCTTAAATTCAGGCTGTCCCAGCTAATAACATTGGTTCCCATTGCTTTGAGGGTACCTGTGTGCCTTTCTGGAGGTGGAACTTGATCTGAGTGACAGCAGGGAGGTGGAGGCAAGCAGGGTGATTTCTGCTCCTCCTCAAGGCTATTGCATCACGATTTTGAGTCAACACATTTCAGACCTCCCACAGAGAGCAGAGCTGGCTCTTTACCTGTGCAGGACCCAGCATAATAACTTCAGGTAGCTCTCCCCAAGGCACTTTGCTGAGGTCGTACATGGCAGTCATAAATATTTCCCAGATTACCAAATCATGTGTATTGGACAAATAATTAATTTTTTTTAAAATTTAAATTACTGTAAGGCAAAGGTTAGCTAAAAGCCTAAAAATCATAAGATTAAATATGATATAAGGTAAGACAAATTAAAATTACAAATACAAATTAAAAACTCATACAAAGTGATGTCTGAATCATTGAGTGCGACCTCTTGCATTAAAAAACAGAAACAGAGAATAAGAATCCCATCTTTCCACCTTTGCTTCTTCCTTTTTTTTTTTTTTTTTTGGTACCATAAGGCTCTTCTTGCAACACCAGCTAGGAAAGCAGTTTTCTGGGAACCTTCTGGAAATGAAGGAATCTCCAAAGGAGGTGGTAAAAATTTCTATGCTGTGAGCCTTATGCCCTTATGCACCATGGGGAAGAAAGGAGGTGTTGTTGGAAGTGGCAAATACCTGGAAAAGTAGTAGCAGAGGGTTTGGCTTACTGGTATAGTTTAGAATAGGATTGAGGATACCCAGGGGGTGAAACAGAGAACTAGAAAACTTTGACTAGTTCCCTGATTGTATGTATAAACTATCCACAAGGAAATTGAGGCTGACATTTCTTGGGAGGGACTGTGAGCTGGTGAAAAGTCTCAGTTTCTGGAAAAGTAACAAAAAACCCCTCAGCATATGTTCTTCTTTCTTGCAGAAGACCACATACAGCAGCTGGTTCAGCCACACAGGTGAGAGCAACAAGCTAGCTGAGGTGCCTATTGACAGATCACAATTTTCTCAGAAGCAACACAACAGCTCAGAATGACAACAAAGCTCTGACAGTGTGCAAGGCTCTCATATTTGCCATTCACACTGGATAACACTCCCACCACTATTTGTTGAAACTTGTATCCTTGATCAAGAATGACATTTTGTCATTTCTGCAAAAGAGCGAAATTCCTCTGGTGAAGAATTTGAAGTTCAAGCAGAGCCAAAATTGCTCAATGTCATTAATAGGGCCCAGACTGAGCTTTTGTGCTGAAATAGCAACAGTTTAGGAGGAAAAAAATTTAGGAGGTTAAAGAAGCAGTCATGAGGCCCCAGAAGGGTGCGAACCATGCAAACCCCCGTTCTCCCAATTAGCATCTTGTTTCCATTCTTTCATATTTCTTCTCTGCCTCTGTTTTTCATGTGTGTACTTTCTGCAAGGATAAACTCAGCTTGGACACAGGAAGGTGAAAGCATTCTTACCATGTTTGTGGTGCAGAACACAAGCAGCCTCTTTGAGTGTGGGCCAGGGGTGTGCTTAGCTGATGCTGAGATTCTGCCAGGTTTTCTACATAGAAGAAATATACACACACACTCTCATATAAATACATATATGTATGTATGCAAATAAGTATCTATAAATGCATGCAAATGTATTTATGCATGTGTATGTGCTTAGGTACATGCTCTGTGCATCTTCTTGACAGTGCTGGTTTCCACTTCACAGCAGCATTTCAAAAAAGTATAATCTTTTTTTTTTTTTAGTGGAGAATCAGATCACTGTTGCATAATAATGGAAATAAACCCAAAAACTACACCTCCTCGCTTCCTAAACAAGAAGATTTTTGGGTTTGGGGCTCCTGATAGGAGAAAATTGCTGGGAGTTGTCTTCCCAGCACATCCCAGATCTGTGCTTGGCGGTTCTGAGAATAAGCAGCCCCGCAGCTCCCCCGATTGGCACAGTGAATTTGTCAGCTTCACTTCAGACAGCAAGAGGCAAGGGAAAGGTGGGCCTTCAACCAGCCCCAGTGTTTCAGTAGGGACATCTGGGACATGGTCATCAAACACATTCTGGAGAAACAGTGAAGAGAAACAGGTCTGAGTCTCCCTTGCCAGGGCCCTTAAGTTTTTGTGGTACCATTCATCTGAGCCAGCTGTGTAAGAACTTGTGGCTGAGTAAGTAAAGCTTTATTTTTTTTTTCACCCTGCTAGTGCAGACCACTGTCAGTACACAATGTGTAAAACTGGAGTGTCATGGGGGGTCACAATTCTGGCATATGCCCTTGAATCAGGATTTTATCAATGTAAAAGACACTCACTGCCAGAAAAGAAGCAGTAGACATCTTGGTTTGTTATGCTCAGTAACTATAAGGATCCTGTTTTGCCTTGGTGATTCTCTGCACTCTGATTCACTTTGTCCTACCAATTTCAGGTGCATCAAAACAGTGTATTTCATTCTAGAAAAAGAGCTTCCTTCCTCTTTTTTGAGGGTTTTGTTTTTTTCTTGGTCAGTGCATGCCTTTCAGAAAGTGGCATCAGTGAATCCCCCTGCCTGTGAAATTAGAGCCCTTGTTGAGCTGTAGACTTGCACTGTAATAAACTGATTTTAGTTTTTTGTAACCTACAGTTCTGCTCCCTAGATTTAGAGGCTTATTAAAGAGTCCATAGGGAAGCTTGTAGTCAGAGTCACAGAACGGGCAAGGTTGGAAGGGACCACTGGAGGTCACCTGGACCAACCTCCCTGCTTAGGCAAAATCTCCTAGAGAATAATATTAGGGATTGTGTCCAGATAGCTTTTGACTATCTCCAGGAATGGAGACTAGAACTTTTCACCAGTGAATAGTTGTGCTGTTTTCCAAAAAAACTGATGATCTTTACACAGCAATCTCTGCCTGTACATCCAGAAGAGTCCTCATTTGGCAAGCAAGCACACTGGAAACCCAGGAGTGCCATTAGAAATAATTTCCTTACATGGCACTATGTCAGGTCCCAGCTGAACCGAGAAAGAGTTAAACTGTTGTGCCAAGAGCTCTTTGTCAGACTGTGTAGACTGGGTTGATGATCTCAGGCAAGACAGATTTCCTACAGATTACAGAGGCATATCTGAACTCTGAGTCAGTTCTTGTCCAAAAATTATGAGTAGCCTGAAGATAATGCCCTGCAGTAGCAGGCAGCCTGCCACAGGGCTGCCAAAGGCTGGCCAGATTTTGAGCAGCGCCCAGCAGGGCCAGCATTATGTGAGTCACCATATTTTTTCTCTCTGGTGGCTGGTGTCTGTAGGAGATGGCAGCTTTTCCTTCCCAGCCTCTGGTCAGCTTTGGATTTGGTGGGAGCCAGGAGCTGCTGCTCACAGGCAGACAGAGTACAGTAGCTGCTACATCTCAGCCTGTGCTGTGTTTGGTGGCATGTTTCCTCCGGGTGAGATAGAATCTCCAGCAGCACGTGTAGTGTCACTTGGACTTCCAGCTGGGAAGGAAATCTAAAGCCCTGAGTATCACTTTGCAGAAGCTGCTGATTTGTGTTCTTATCTGTTATTTCGCCTCATCATTTCCAGATTAAGTCTTGCACAGGCAACATGATTTATATAGCTCAGTGGAATGAGTCATAGAAATTAAATGCCCTGTTATCCTTATTTCTTAATCGTGTCTCATCCTGGTCATTCTTTGAAAGAAGAATTCTTCTAATGTGTCTTCAATGATAAGAAAAGGCTCCTTGGTTTCTCTTTGTTGCTCACATAGACTCATTTATTTGCCTGTTGCACATTTACATGCTCATCTCTCTCTCTCTCTGTGTCTCTCTCTGCCTCATGTTCTTGCATCCTCCTGGAGGTCTTGCTTTCTTATATGTACATGGTACACAAAACACAACCAGGATAAAAGACTTGCACACCCTAATTAGCCGGGCTGATTTTTACTTGGTCTGGAGAGCCTTAAAACTAAAAAAGGCATTGAATATCAACAGTGTGGCACTTTATCCAACAAGAGAATATTTGTTTTCATAGGTGAGCTACCCAGTACCAACAGTTCTGACCTGCCTGGCTATGGGGTGAATTGAGATGGAAGAAAACACACTACTTTCCCAAGAATAGGCACAGGTTATCTTTTCTTTAACCTTCCAGTTTGTTTCCCCTACTTGTTTGTTTGGGTTGTTTTACCCTCTACCCATTTGAGGTGTGTTTCTGGTTCAATGCCCCTGTAAAGGCCAGAGGAATTAGCACTGTTGAAAGAAATCCAGTACTGAATTGCCCTTGTGTTGTCTGGACTTTGTTATGGCTTCAGTTCCTTAAAACCAAGAGATGGATAGCTGGAAGAGAGAGAGAGAGAGAGGGAGACCAGCTAGAGGGGGGCACTTAGGGCTGGACTGTGGTACGTCTCCTTGAGGGGCCAGACCTGCTTTCTTTTGAAAAGAACACTATGAACAAGTCACAACTGTGAAATGTCAGCCTGAGTAGGAAATTACATATTCCAGGCAAGCTGGAGAAAGATAGATGCTCTGTGCCCTAATTTCCCCAAGTTCCTCATCTCCAGTTCCCGTCAGTGCTGCAGCTTGATGTGCAGATGGGTGTGTTGCATCCCTGCCTCACTTCTCCAGTTCTCTGAGCTCTGTTGATTTGTCCCTCCACACACCTCCCATTCCTCTGATGTCCCCAAACAGAGTGACCTGGGCAGGTCCCATCGCTGGTGTGGTGGGCTGCCTGCAGCTCCTACTGATTGTGGGTGTCCCAGAGGACCTGAGGGCAAGGGATTTCCCTCCATGTGGAATCTCTGTGTGGAATCCAGCTGCCACATATTTGTTGACTCCATCCCAAACAGATGGACAAGGCACAGGATGCAGTAGGGGAGCAATGGTGCCTTCCCAAAGGCTGAAGGAGAGATGCAGCAGCTGAGAAAAAGGGACAGGCAAGACTGAATCCTTAGTTTGTCTCATTTTCACTGAAAACTGAGTTCTTAAAAA
This sequence comes from Cyanoderma ruficeps, assembly GCA_008694505.1. NCBI lineage: Eukaryota > Metazoa > Chordata > Aves > Passeriformes > Timaliidae > Cyanoderma > Cyanoderma ruficeps. The sequence goes on along the minus strand of VZDJ01007755.1, from coordinate 56,929,195 downwards.
ACCTGAGTTTTACATAGCTATTTTGAATCAAACTTACCTATTTAGGTAAAATTATCAAGGCAGCCTAAAATAGGAGTAGAGTCCTTGGGGCATGGTAGCAATACAGTGACTTTTTCATATCAGTTCTCTAAAAACTTGCTGTTGCTGCACCAGTAATTGCAACAAGGGAGATGATAATTGTAACAAGCGGTCCTATATTTAACAACAAACCAGGAATGAAAATTTTCTCCCTTCTCTGTTCTCAACTTTTATTCCTCTTTTCTTCTCTTCTCCCCACGTTTAACCATTTAATAACTGGAAACAAAGAGGAAAAAAGGAACAAAAGAATGTACAGGAAATGAATGATATAGGAGTAGAAAAAAGGCCTGTTTCTTCCATTTCATACATAAAAAACCCCAAACAAACAAACAAAAAAACCCAAAAAAACCAGAGAAGTGTTTTGAAACCCAAATTTTGAGGCATCTTTTTTTTTAAATTTCCTAGAGGATCAAATACCTAATAAAGCATTTTATTTGAAATCATGCACCACCTCTGTTAAATAAACCAGTGAAAATGAATTCTATTGAATTCTATACCTATAAATGTGTCAATAGCTGTTAAACAACATACAATATGAATAAATCAATGTGACTGAATGCTCCTGTATTTGGAGAGAAACACGCATCAATACTCTTTTGAAGTTATTTCTGTCTGATGTGTCAGAATTTACTAAGCTGTTTCATAGATCCTCCATCAAAGAACAGCAGAAACCATACAAAATGTAATTTAAAAATAGCTACTTATTAGGAAGAACAGATGGTGCATTCATACACCACAAAATTGCAGAATTTTAGCAACCTTGAATATCAAGTTCTTGAGTTGTAACTCATTTGCACTGGAAACTTAGTTAGCAAGTCAGAAAAAACACACTCAGAATTCTGCAGAGCTGTAAAAGAAGCGAGTGCTGACACATTAAATAAAACACGTCTATTTTTATGTCAAGTCCTGATAACAGTACATTTTTTCATTTTCAAACATAAAGAGAGAAAGAATTCACTTCTTTCCAGACTTGGCCAAGGCACCTGATTCACAACGGAAAATATTTTTACGTCTTATGTCAGCATTACTTTGTTCCAAATTAAGGGCTGTGGTACTTTCTTTTATGCTAGCATCCATTTCTCACCAGTTCTCTCTTTCCCATAACAGTGCTGCATGTTGGAGATGCAACACAGAGGGGCTTCAGTTCACTCAACTCTGCACATCAGTTTTCATTTACATCTGATTGCAAAATGACATAGTGAAGCGTGTCTTCTGTGACGCAACCCAGGGAAACCATGGAGGAAGAATGAGAACCTGAAACTAGATTTTTCCAAGCAAATTAGTCCAAAACAGGCTTTTTGACTGAAATATTACCAGGAAAAAAAATTATTTGCATCTAAGGTGTCACTGCAAGCATTTAGGGGCCAAGGCTGAAGACCAAAATCTCTCTTTCAATTTAACTGACTATCCCTGCCACTTGTTAGTATCTGGAAATGGATGGCAAACTGAATGTGTTTGCAGAACTAAGTTCTTGAAAGATAAATCAATAAACTTGGAAACAGACATGTGTCAACACAGAAAAAATGCTGGCATTATTTGGACAAGTACACAAGGCTTGATACCAGCAGCTGGAAAAAAGTGACATAAATTCCTAGCAATTTTGCATTTCACTGGGAGCTGTGAACGGTGGGACTGAGTCTGTCTAGCTCTCCCCATGATTTTTACCCTAGTTTAATGAATTCTTGAAGGCCAGATGAAAAGTCATCTTTGAAACTATTTTGCACAAGTCTAAGTGCCACTCATGTCAATTGAGCTTGAAGAATACAGCAGGGGTAGATGCTTTAGTTCTACTGCCAGCATGTACCTCAAGTACCTTGAACTTCCCAGAACACATCTGGAATCACAGTCTGTAACTTCCACACCATCCCTGCCTGCTTTTCTCATCTGCTCTTTCCCACAGCATTAAACATTGCAGAAGTTGGGCTGGTTGAATGTGAATGCTGACCATATCTTTTATCCCTCTAACCACCTTCTGTTGCTTTTAGTGGTAGTGCCACCACTTACCCAGGATGTGTTAGAAGCTGATGCCAGACCAGTAAAGTCACTTCTAGCAACTTCCATCCTTACTGTCACTCTTCATTCAAGTCCACAGAGCTGCCTCAACCTTTCCAACAGAAACTACCAACAACGAGTAGCTGAGTTTCCTGGCTTTTTGTGCCACTGCAATGCCGTGAAACACAAACACGAGTGAACTTGAGAGCACCATCTCCACCAGGTAAACTGCTCATTAAACAAAGAGGAGATAAGCTAAGCCTGCTCCATCTTTGCAGCTGTATACAGGTCTCTGGATTAGGAGACAAGTCAACAAAAGTCTTTGTGCAGTTGTTTGTAAGAGTGCCAAAGAGAGATTATTTTCCTTTTCCTTGTTTTCACCTGCAGTGAAAGGTCAAAATCAATTTCGAAGATACCTGTATCTTGATCCAGGAGAAGAGTGAAGAGGAAAACAATGTTTCAGCTTACCCAAAGGAACAGTAGACACACGTCTCACATATGATTGGTGAATATTAGAGACCGAAGGAGAACAGTGTTTTTGCCATTATAATAGGATTTGGTTTCTTTTTGCATCAGCCAGTACCTTCTGCTGTCAAACATTTATGAGAAATGGGTGCAAGTCAGGGTAGCCCCATCTCAAAACTTTGTTCTCTCTCTTCAGCACAGACAGCCACTTCATTAGGTTTGACTCAGTACCCACCTGGCTCAAAGATAGCATAGCTAGCCACTGATGTCACCTATGGATTTCAGGGTAGAGCACTGTGGGCTGGGACCTGTTCCTTTCTACATGTTTGATATAACATAAAGAAACTTCAGCTGACCCCTCCTGACTTTCTCAAGAGTCAAACTCAAATTGAGAAATAGTCTTAAACCAGCTCTGTCAAGGAATGCCAGCGCTGTCTGAATTGATCTGGCGTTCTGATGGGAGTCACACATGGAATGCATTCACAACATTTCTTCAGACTGGGAGTGAGTACAGTGAGAACTGATCTACAGTGAGATCCTGGCAAGTACTCCAAAGCTATTGAAACCAATAGCCTCAGTGCTGTTTCTACATCCTTTTTAACTACGCTAAAATTACTCTTTTCTGATAGTTCTATTCTTGAAATTTGTCCTTGAGTCTGCTTTCTCTTCCCCTTTTTTTCAGAGGAGATTTCCCAATGAAAAATTGTCCTGGAAGAGATATAAATAACATCTGGGTGTGAAAAGTCCTTTAAACAGCTGACTAAGTCAGAAAAGAGCATGAAATTTATTTTTTTTTTCCTTTTCTCAGTATGATAGTCAAAACTGGTAATCTCTTCCTCTTGAGTCAGCCCAGCTATGTGAGGGTGTTAGCCAGGCTGCAGGAGCTAACCTTATTCATGGGAATCAAATTCTCCTCAGCCTAGCTTCTCTCCTTTCTTCCCTCTGACTTGCTACTTCCTTAGGATAACCTGGAGTTAATTCATGGTAATTAAGTCTGTCCTAGAAACTCAGCTTAAGACGATGAGTTTCTCCTCCCAAGAGCTTCCTTTACGCTATTTTCTTTACCACACTTTCAGTTTATTGTACAGGTGTCATACAGGGCATCTTGTTCCTGCTTGCCTCAAGGAACATACCAGAAGTTTGTTATTTATCTATGGGAAAACAATTGGTAAATAGCTGTCCTGCTATTATTCTGTGAGGATTTCATATTCTCTTGAAAATTAGATAACTGAATACATTTTCCTCTGTTTAGTATGGTTTCCTCTCTCAAATGCCATGAGGATTGCCAATAGATACTTCCTGCATATTTTTCCCACCATCCTATTTCTGGCCTGTCCATATCAACCTGTCCTCTTAGGTCATGCCCACCTCTTTTATCATTTACACATGGCATAATGTCTTGGGAACAATCTCATCTCCTTAGGGAAGATCCACTAGACTTTTGCACTTAACCATTTCTCGTAAAATTAGACTGGCTGTCCCTCTCCTTTGCTCCACCCTCATAGCATGTTAGTGGATACTAATATGAGAATGTATCTGCTTCTAAACCCTTTACTCTGCTGGGAAGCATAAGGGTACTTCTGCCTGAACAGCATCCTGAGAATAAATTGTTCACTATTGAATTGCCATTAAATTAATGCCGGGTTGAGAACTTTGAACTGACCACCCTGCTCTGCTCATCATGGGATGCTACTGTGGCCCTTCTTGTTTTGGAAGGCAGTTCTTTGCTGGGAGCTTCATGGGACCCTCAGTGTCAGAAAGACACTTGCCACAAGTGGCTGTACAGACTGAGCCTCTTCTGTCTTATTTCACTCTTGCACCATTCTCACCTCTGTCTTGTTGCCTCTTCCAAATGTAGTTCCCTAGAGCACATGGTGATTAGAGATTTTCTCCAGACCAAATTTCCTAGCCCTGAGACCTTGTGGCCAGGAGAAGGGAATCCTTACAGATCACCTGCCTTCTACTACAGGCTGAAGGTCTGGAGAACTTCCACAGTTGGTAAGACAGTGAAGAATTTGCCTGGACAAGAGCAGGATTTCACTATAGAAGTTGTTTCATTCATTAAGTAACAGCTGATTAAAGCTAATAATGTCTCGGTCATTCCTTTCCACAATTGATGCTGTGACCCAGTCCAAGTTTTCTCAGTCTGGAGGACACCAGAGGGGAATTTCATTCTTGGGAAGCACGTCTTCTGCCTGTGGTGAGGACAAGCTTTGGTGACCAGGCCACAGATGGCTTTGGAGGAACCGCACTGAACCTCATAACGAAACCTCATATTTGTGTACAAGTTTCCAGGGAAAAATGGAAAATGAAGCATCAGCCAACACTTCCTGTAGATCCAGCCTTGTGCATGTGTTCAGGTAGTGGTGTTTCTTTTTTCTGGTTAGTGGTTCCCATCAGAAATGAAAAAGAAGCTGTCAAATGGTTGCACAAGAGAAATATGACCTCTGGGGCATCCTGACTGCTCTGCAAAGGGGTCTTGTATCAATATAAGACCAATACAACCTGCTCTAATAGCCCAAGGATGAGATTCCATAGGATTCTTCAGCATGTGGTGGTCATGACACGTCCTCGCAGAACAGGTCTAGGACCAAATTCTGTACATGAGATCCTGCTTATAGGGACTCTATTTGGATAAATATTGACATGTTCCTTCAGGTCAGCAGAGCCAGCTTTGCACTGAACACAACCATAAAGTAAAATCATTGCTGAGTACGGTGGACTCTGGCCACTTTTGGCCACATGCACCTGAGGCCATAGCAGAATTTTGTACCCCACCTCTGCTGTGCTGTAACCAGATGGCAGCAGGTGAAGAACATGTGTACTGGCAGTGGGGAGCTCTGTCTCTGGCAGAGACAGAATTCTCAGAAACAGACCAGCTGGGCTCCCTGTAGAGGTTGGACACTTGAAGCCATGAGTGTGATTTCTATTCCACTGCAACCTACCATGCTGCTTATCATCCCGATGTTTCCCACCTTGCCTTTCTGCCCTAGGTTTTAACAATTTTCTTTTCCTGGAGAGACCATCCCAAGGGGCTGAGAGTAAAATCTGGGGACTGTCCTGCTTCCTAGTCAGTGTTCATCTAGACTGACCTGCTTCTGAGATGCTTTCCATCTCCCCTCCCAAGCCTCATTTCTGCAGCAATGCCTGATGTTCTCTGGGCAGGGTGCTGGGAAGAGACGGAAATGAGCATTTGCAGACACTTTGAACTGTCTCCTGAATCAATGGAAGAAAACTAAAGGATAGCCAGACAGCAGGGATTATTGATTTTATAGCTATTTCAACAGCTTCATCAGCGGTGGCATGTAAAAAGAGCTCATCACTTATAAATTGACTCTTCCAGGGATCAAAGGCTTGCCAGGCAACAATTAGTTCTGGTAATTTATCAGTTGTTTGAGCTTGTCAGGTGGAGAGAGAAGGCTAGTTCTGCACCAGCTCCCTTGCAAAGTTGTGGCTGTAGCTAGGGCCAGGTAGGATGTGCAGGTCACTCATTTGCTAAATATTTCATGTCCTCCAGTGTTCCATCAGTCTTTCCGATACCTGATCCAATTTGGTTAGGCTGTCAGCTGAAAAGGAGGCATCTCTTAGCACACTAATGTCACCCCAGACACAGGTTCTTTGTCTCCTTAACAATGTGCCTGTCAAATCCCTGCTGAGCAGCTAAATGAATTGGAATGCAGCAAAAAGAAGGAAAAAAGAAAAAAAAAAAAAAANTAAACCATTCAGAGCATCCAATTGTGCTGTCCATCCAGAGAGGGAAGACAGAGGGCAAATATACTCTCTCCTTGTAGACCTCATGGTCAAAAAAAAAAAAAATCCACGTTAACAGCAAGAGCTGATTTGAACAGATGAGAAGCCTGAGGAAAAGCAACCATTCTATCTGTATGTACCATTGCCTGGTCTGGGTGCTAAGAGCAGCTGCACACTTTGCAAAGCCTCCTTTGCAAGGGCACCTGCAGAATTTGGCTATACTGACCAGAACTCTGCTAGTTCAAGTGGGAATAGAAAAGACGGATATCAAGGCAAAGAGCCCCTTGATTCTGGACTCTTCTGACAATGGGGAGAAGATCCCAAACATATTGTACAACATTGAAAAGACCTTAATTGCAATACACCACATTGCCTGTGCTCACATTTCCATGCTTACAAGTACACATGCCAAGTTGGTAAAATGCCTTGAATTTCCCCTGATGTACCTGGTCGTGTGCACCTGATAATGTATTTATACAATCCCATTTTTAAAGAACCTTTCTTATTTGCTATGCATTAGAACTTAGTCCTGCACTTTCTTATGCTGACAGCTTCATTTTGCAACTTTTTTTCCCAATCTACTTTCCATGCATAACCACCAGTTTAGTTAATTTATAATGTGGGTCACCAAAGAATTTCCAGTGGAAGTGCAAAGTGTGCCAGGAATTTCACATATGCAGGTTGTTTTAAAGCACATATGAACGTGCATCCCTTAATCACATTTCATGGTTCTTCAGATGTTCATGAAACACAGGCTGAAAAAACAGCTGCTGTCAGAACTTCATGCAGAAGCAGCTCACAGAAGTTGTGTTTGGTCACAGGGACAGTACAGAAATGCTTGGGTGTAAACAAAAATAAAGGAAAGACTGCAGTTTGATTGGATTTGAACCCTGTGCATGTATAGACATTTATATAAACATCTTTGGAGAGAAATAATTACTCAGCAGAAAGTGGTTAGTTCAAAGAATAAATTTTTTACTGTATAGTAATATCTAGCCAACTTTCTGACTTGCCTAAAGGGTCAACACTAGAACCAGCAATCTACAATCTATTGCCAATTCAGGGCAAAGGACGGCACTCATGAACAATTTGCTTTTCAGCCAGGTGAAAGACGTCCTTGTACTCGTGATGAAGCAGACTAAGGGTGAGGTAAAATTAAATTAACAGCTTTAATGCACATTTGGAAGCCACTGGAAAGCACATAGCTGCAAAGTGTCCAGCTGGATGTGTACCGAGAATGACATAATGGTTAGCAGAGACCCAGAAGGAAAAACAGCAGGCCAAGTCCTCAGAAAAAGCCATAAGATTTTAGAAAGATAGTGGATGAAAATTTCTGGGAAAACTAAGAAAATGTTCTTATGAAAACATGGAAGAAACATGGACGTCTGCTGAGGTGTCTGTGGATTTCATAGCTCTAGGCTATTGCTACATGACTGATACAATAAAACCTTTCAGCTGGTGAAATCAGTGGAGTTCCTCCAAACTCTCCTGAATAATCCCAGTTTAGTCCATCTGTAGGGAAGCTGGGATGACTGGACAGCACTCCCAGCTGAGATGCTTTCTCAGAAAACTCTGCTGTAAGGTACTGATAAGAGCTGTGGGGTCATTGAGATGGTACCTGTGGAAAGAGCAGCTGGCACAGCAAAGCAGCCCCCATGGTGAACCTGCAGCCAGCCATGTGGGATGGGAGGTTTCCATTTCCAGAGGACTGATCAGGGCTGCTGGTGTGGCTTGTGACCTGCAGCCACCCCGTCTCCTGTCCCCCAAAAGGCACACTGGCAGCAGCACTGAGCATGGCAGACTCTGATCAGCCCAGCGATGACCCCTCTTCTCAGCAGCATGAGTTCTTTCATTCCTGCTTGCCTTGCTGCATAATTAAGCCAGCAGCCTGATGGATGTGCTGGGCAGCCCATGAGCGAGGAAAGAGAGTCTCCTTTAAGGTGACTTGAGAGGTGCAATCATGAGGGGAAAACCCACAGGGCACTCTCAGCATATAATGTTATGGTTCTTGTTGTGAGCTTGTTTATGCTGCTCCAGGGAAATCCTCCCACAGGCAAATACACACCTTAAAGGCCTGCACATTTCTGATAAGAATAAGGCGTGCACCACTTGTTCAACTTTTCTGTCCACTTTAGATTGCTGTCTAGTTTGTGAATATCACTGCTTTATGGTCCTGTTAGAAATAAGAGAAGATTAAAATAAGAAACAAAAGACAAACAATCTCTTGCAACTACAGGATTGAAAGGAAGATAAGATGGCAAGAGGAGAAGCTCTTGCCCATCAAAACATTCAATATATGTGGCTACCTTTGCACAAAAAGTCCTTAGAGCACTCCCTTTTTTTTATTATTTTCATGATGGACACTTCTTCAAGTCCTGGGTTGAATTGTGTTTGTGAAAAGAGATGAAGAAAGCAGAGAAAAAATGTAAATCAAACCTATATGACCAAAATACAGTGCTGCTTTCTTCTTGCCAGATTAGAAGTTGGATTTGTTTCTGGTGACTGGCACAAATGTACATTTTTCCTTTAGCTAGGAAAAAAGTTAGTTTTAGGGTTGTTTTTTTTTACTTTATTTCCTTGGAGGGAAAAACACAACAACAGTGTGGGCTTGAATTACAGCTGATGTACTCAAATAATTTCTGTAGCCCCCAAAATAGCTGGAGAGGTCAATGAAACCACAAACTCCATGGGGCTCATCCCTTTCTGAATGCAGCTTTTTTGAGCCAGAGGCAAACTGCCCTGTTGCTTACCAAAGTGATATTTATCTAATTTATTACTATCAAATGCTTGCAGGGAGGAAAAAAACCCCAACCAAACATAACAAAACTCCTCCAAACCCAGACCAAGAAAACCAAGAGCCACTAAAGGCCTGTGCTAGCATCAGCAAACCAGTGTCTGTTTGTCCCCAGCATGGTGATACCAGAAAGAAGGAAGCCTTTCTGGGTCAAATTCTGCTCTCGTTTGCACTGGCAGAAATGATGCCTCTAAAGCTGAGGGAATTGTTGGCTGGCTGGCTGGCCCAGTGGACTTCAGGCAGAATTCAGGTCTCCTTGACCTGATCAGAGCAGAGGAGCTTGTCCCAGGCACTAAGACATACCAACTGATTGTTTAACCATATTGAGCAAAATAGGCTTCCCTACCATTTTTCACCTAGCTCAGATTTGATCAGAGATATAAAATAAAGAAAGACATGAACACTCATTCTGGCTACGGTTCTGAAATGTCGTTCGCACAATGTTTACCTCAGGAAAAACAATCTTGCTGCTATCTTTGTACTTTATCTGCAGCTTTCTGTCTCTCTGCATACTCACACTTAGCACCACAGCTTCCAAGCATTCTCCTCTAATTAATCAAAAAGTCGGTCCTTTTGTTTCCTAGGTCACGAAGGAAGAACAGTACATTAAATAAAGATATTGGCTGAGGATGGAAGCTGGATTTCTACCCAAGGAGCCTAATAATAGTGCCATGATGCAGGCCAAGTAAAAATTGATATGGTTTTATATACACAGAGGCAAACAGTTGAGTGTGAAAAGAGTAAACACCAGATAGCATTCAAACAGTGGTTTGTCCAGCTCATTCTGTGTTTGTAAATATAGGAATGTGTTGTGGTGGCTAAATTTATCCTAATGTAAGGAAACATGAACAAAGAGGCTGGTATTTGGTAACTTCTATAGGCAACATTAGGACATCCTGCAGGAATTATTTGGGGGCAGTCCATGATAATGTGGTACAGATTAGAGTTGCCATTTCTGGAAAAATTAGGTCAGAATTATGTAGATAAGATGGAAAGAATTTCAGTAGCATTGTAGTATTTTCCTGACTTGAAGCCTGACTCACACGTCAAAGCTTTGTTTTATTGTATACCTTGTTTTGATCTATAGTCAAAACAGCCTTTATCCAGAGAAAATGAAAATAAACCAGTTGAGAAAGAAAGAATTGCGGTCAGCATTGAATAAAAATAAGTACAGCAAGCCTAATTTTGGAGAACAGTTGTCTTTTCCTGTGAAACTTTTTCCAGTTCCAGAAATGGGCACACTGAACCCAGGAAAAATCAGAGGAGGGAGATACACTTTGATAACAGCTCAGGAATGGAGCTTTTCCTTGCTCTTGGTGTAAGATGGAATTTCAGTCATATGTCAGGTGTATTTTGGGCCACACTGAAAAGTGATGTCCCTCTTCCCTGTACACTTCCCTTTATGCTTCTCAAATTTCATCCTGGATTAGAAGAACCTCTCACTTAAAAATAACATAGATCATGGCCATGAAAGGTTCCCTTTTTCAGGGCAGTGAGATTAGTTCTAGTTAGAAGACCAAGAGCTTTGACTCTGCAGCCTTGCCTCTGCAGTCAGCACAATGTTTCCTTTGGCTTCAGGTAGAATATTTTTTCACTCAGGTCGTTCATTATAAGTAAGAATGTACTTTTACACTGCTCTGTGTTCGGTGCCATAAATCCCAGCACATATTATGCCTCTCTTTTCTCACCAGGGGCTCTACCCTAAGTTACTGAATCTCTCTCTCCCACAGAGCTTTGAGAAGGAGCAAACCTCTGGGACAGACCCTGGTACTTGTATGTGAGCCAGAGTTAAGATAAAATGCATCATGTTCCCTTTTGCTTATTCAATGAGACAAACAGACTGCTGAACTCTGCTTTTTCAGTCTAGCTCATTAATGCAGTCCAAGGTAAGCTGCAGTTTATGCTCCAATGCCACAAGGCAAATGGGGGGTGGGGGGTATCATGCAGAAGCAGCAGTGCATCCCCTTCCCCACTCCTGCTGCTCACCACCAGGTCCCTGAAGCCAGCTGGGCAGCATGAAACATCTCCTGCCACTCTTCCCAAAGCCTGCAAGTCCCTGCCACCAAGGACATCTTACTCTCCTCGTGCTCTTTGCATTGAGGTTCAAGCTCTTACTTTGCACGACCCTGGGGACCATGCCAAACCCGTGGCATGCCAAAAGGCCACTGAGTGCCCATCACCACACAGAGCTGCAGCTTGAGAAAGCAGCAGATGCAGTTTACTGGGGAGGAAAGGAGAATGAAAGCCAGCTTTTGACTCCAGGCATGAACAGAGTAAACCTTAGAAGGAACACATTTATTTTTAGGATGGTCTCTCAAGAATCTCTTGAGCAGATAGCCAGGAATTTGGGCTACTAAAGCCCACCCACAGCATCATTTAGGCCAGCCACCTACAGAATCCAAATAACCAGCCTTAATAACAGTGCAGACGCTGTTGCAATGCTCCCCCACTCCCAGAATTGATCCTCTCCTCACACTCTTTCTGGGGAGAGAAAACAGGAGCAACTGGGGTGGGGATGCTGATGCGGAGCCCCTTCACTATCATGGACATCCCACACCAGCTGCTGGCCTGCCACTTTGGCCGAGTGAGAGGCAGCATCTCAACTACTTGTTTGTTTATTTTCCCTGCCAAAGGCAGCCGCTGGTAGGGCAAGAAATGGAAACCCAGGGAGCATTAGTGAGGTCTCTTCATGCCTGACAGAGGTCACTGATCCAGGCGTATCCCGAGCAGTCAGTGCCGGTGATGCGGAGATCAAAGGACGTCTCCGGGGGCTGCAGCCTGCCCTGCAGAAGCACAGGGGCTCCCAGTTCCTTCCCACTGCCTGGACCAGGCACTCCTCTCAGACCAGGGTTGTCAACGTCATTTCCCTGCTGAACTACTGCTCCAAAACATAGCAGAGCTGTGTGAAGGAATCATGATATGGGTCTGACTGTCAATATTATGAATATTATGAACAATTTCTGAAATTTTCAATGGTGACTACTTCAGTGTTTGGGTCACACTCCTTGCATTGTATTTCTTTGTTAAGTTCTATTTTTTAAAAACACCCAAACCACTCAGTTTTATCCTTGGATTAACTTTGTGCCTTTTTTTTTCCCTATAGGATCAGAGATTATTAAATCCATTTATTTGCTTTAAGCATCTACATATAACCATTTAAAGCTGATATTTTGGAAAGATGTAAAATAATTATTGATCCAGATCTTTTCTGCGCTTAGGCCCCACTGAGGTCCCATTGAGATCTCCATCTTTACCTTTTATGGAATGGGATGAAATTTTTAGTATAGCATAGTAATAAGTTACATTGCCTAGTTCAATACAGCCCACAAGTTTTCCAGTGTGTCCCTTTTCCCCTCTAGTTCACCTATACCCAAATCCTTAATGCCCATATTTTAATGTTACAGTACATCTACATCGGTCATGTGAGAAGACTGCTCCAGGATAAATTAATCTGTCCAGTTTAGAGTTTGCCATGAAGATTCAATGAGCAACCTTGCAGCTAGAACAAGTGTCATCTGCTGTCTCACATCTGACACAAACTTTGATTGCTGTGATCTGGCTTATCTGACAGAAAGGCAATCACGTGCACACACTTCACCTGGGTCAGCTTTGTACCATCTAGGCACAATCTACCACCATGATCATGGAGCCACAGACTAAGGAAAAACAAGCCAATACAGTAATTAAAAATATTTATTTCTGAAGATATTTACCTTGATAGGCATAAAGCATTTCCCAATTTCATACAGAAATACATAAAACGTGCATAGACCAATATGGCCTACTTCAATGTGTATTCAACATGGTAAATATAATGAAGAACTTGTGTGAATATAAATACAAGACACAAAAATAAGCACATAAGATTCAACTTGTCTGCAAATTCAACAATGTGAACAAATTCACTGCTATAAACATTCACCCAATATTAGCCTTTTGACTTAATTCAAAACAACCCTTTGTCTCAATGCATTTCCACCAAACAAGGCCCTGAATAGATCTTGCAACAGCCTCTGGTACATCCCCACTTCAGTGCATTTTTGGTAGCATGTAAGACACAACAACCTCTATTATTAGAACTTCAGCTGGCCAAATATCCTTGTTATGGGAAACTTAGTAGTGTCCTCTAACTTTTATTTTATGTTGAAGGGTCCTTTGGTATCCAAAGCCAAAGGACATTGACTATGCAAACAATCAGAGTGCCTAACCCACATTCAGATAACTCTGGTTGTACAAGTAAACTAGACTTCTGAAAAAAGGCAAAGGGTTGCAGCTGATTAGTAAAGGCAATAACAAGGTGTAAAAATACTCTAGCAGGAGTGCAACAAACAGTATGCGAGGTAGACATGTATATATGCAGTAAGTCCTGATTAAAGTAGCACTGTGGCTTTCATTTTTGCATTTTAATTAAAAGGTAGAGTTCTTTGAAGTTTGTACACTCAGATCTTGCTTTCTGTCCTTGCTAAGCACATCTGTGAGGTCCTCCTTGCAGGATGCTTTTGATGTAGACCCCAGAAGCTGCTCAATCGGTGGGTAACATTCCAGAAGTAGTATTCAAATGTTTCTTCAGACAGATGGCTTTTCATGTATGCTACTGCAGATTTCCCTTCAGCCCTTCTACCCATCCACCTGAATTCCAAAATGATAAAATCCTTTGTCTTTCTACCTCCAAATACAGGACTTCCTTAGCATTTTGCTCTCCGCTGTGCAAACACTTGGACAGAGGGGCCCTTTGCCACCGTGGAATGTTGGAGTCAAGACAGATTTTTTCATGATGCTTTGTCAGCAAGCGTTGTGGAGAAGGATTCAGGTGATCTTCCCACTAGGATGCTTTCAGGCTTTCCCGGATGCTTTGCCTTTTGTTCGCCCTGTTGTGTTTGAGCTTTCGCCCTTTCTGGAGCTCGGCCTTCAGCTTTGCGATACTGAAGGAAGCTTTGATACTGTTACCAATGGCTTCCAGCCTGCAAAAACAAGAAATGTGCATTTAGCCTTGTGATAATGAAGATGCATCTCCAGTGTGAAAAAACCCCTTAGTTTTTGCTTAAATAAACCTCAGTCTAGATTTGTACCACGGGATCCTAATAAACTGCTCTTTGCTATACCTCTCTCAGAATTAGGATAACTTAAGATACTTGAAATGTTGTATTCATAATTTCAATGCAGACATTAAATTAAAATAGTCACTCAAATATAGATGCCCTAGACTTCCTTAAGTAGCCAGTCAGGAGGTCTCCAGTGTTTGTTTTTTGTTTCATCTGTGTTGTTTCTTTTAGGTAGACCTGATCCTACTTCCAGTGAATGGGTGCATTTTTCAAGTAAGTAAGCAAGCCCCACTTTAAAAAAATAATTTACGACTTCCAGGACCTAAGTCTCATTCAATACCATCAAGTTGCCTGCTCCCTCCCACAAGTCCTGTTCTGCTTGTAAAAGTAGCACTATAGAGTCTCCTTTAGTACAGGCAAACTTCTGTATTCCATGCTTTTCCATGGGAATATGGCTGAGCACTGAACGCAAGCAGAGAATGGACAGTGGGCTGAGCTCAGCCCCCGTGTCCTCACCAGCTAAAAACCCAGAGCATGAAGAAAACCCTCAAAATATCCTCGCTGATTCCTCCTTAACTCTCAAGCTGAAACCAGCAGCTAAGCCCAGGATGACCCGAAGGCAGGTGAACTGTGCTCTCTATTGCTGCTCCGGGGAACTACAACAGGATGAGAAGAGACTCACCGCTTCATTTTCTTGCTGTCAACAAGCTGTTGGTTCACGCATCTGGGTCCGATGCAATTGCCGGCTTTGATGCGCTGCCGTGAGGTTTTCTCCACTGTGGACTGAGCCCTGTTAAAAGGGAAAAGGTGCTGCTGTTAAAAAAAATGTGCCAAGCCTTCAGTCCACAAGGTGAGGCATCTCATCAACCACTTCTTGAGGCATGTAATAAGCAATCTTTCTGGGCCAAGCCATAGTATGCATCATAGCAGTGTGAGCACTCAGGTAAGAGGCGAGGCTTTGGGGAGAGTATTCGCTCAGCAAGTGCCAAAATGAGTAAGTGCACCACAATCCATCCCTTTCACATGCATTGCCTTTTAAAGAGTAGCAACAAGAGACGCACCAGAGATCTTTGCCCGCCTGGCAGAAGTTCAGACATTTCTTGTCCTTCTGGTTGGCACATTGGCATCTGCTGCTTGGTTCAGGGAGCATCTCCTGCACCACGTCCTTCAGTGATCTTCTGGGTCGAGAAGGGCCGCCAAGACCATATGGAACAGTCTTCCTATGATCAAAGAGACAACATGAAAGTCATTCAAACAATTCTGTGGCTTCAAAACACTGTGGGGTATTTTGGGCGCAATCCTATCAATGGCATTGATTGCACGAGTAAAGGTTGTGGGATTGGGAATGCCTCCTTAGTCACAGTTTCTATCCAAATGCTTCTGATGATCCTGCAACGTATTCATTAGCATGGCTACTGACAAGGATAATGACCTTTTAATTGTGATTTCACAAGGCTGTTGTGCCTCCCTGTGCAATAGAAAGCAATAAAACCTCATCTCTTTGAACTTTGGCTACTGCCAACATTGAAAGAAGCAGTAAAAGTGAAGAACAGATCTTCTCTCAGAGGAAACACAGCAGCAGAAGAAATCACCAGCCACTGTTTGCAGCCTTAGGTGAGCCTCCACCTCACTACTTTTTGGTGAGGACAATGTAGAAACGGACACTGTGCATAATCCTATTAACACGTGGGATGCATTAATTTGGAGCAGAGAGCAGTAAAAGGCAGCTAGAGCCACCCAGTGCCAAAGTATTCCTTCCGACCTCCTAACTTGTCAGAAAGAAAACAGCTCAAATTCAGCCTGGCAAAATCACGCCTTTGGCATATTGTCTGCTTCTGATTCATAGTGAAAAATATCCTGAAGCCTTTGCTGAGCAGCACCCAAAGGAAATACTGCTGCCCAGATTTTAGGAAGGCAGGTGTGTTAGGGCTATTAAGAGCTATCTGCCCGATCTAGGTGGCCAAATCCTGCTTGCTTTCTTCTGGTGAACGGTCTCGTTGCTAAACGTGTCAGAAAAGTAGGAGCAGGAAGGCAAAACGGTAGGAGAAACTGTGCAAACAACTATTCCTTCCTGCCCTTCCCATCTCTGCAGGGGGGTTGTGGTTCTTAATTTTCGCCTTCACACCTCCCTCCCTTTCTTCCTAACCAAAGGGGAACCCGGCACTTGGGGAACCGCCGAAACCCCTCCACTCCACTCACTCGGGGGTGTTGATCCAGATGATGTCGAGGTGGCAGAAGTAGACGCACTCCTCGTCCATCAGCGAGGAGCAGGAGCAGCGCCGGGAGCGGCGGTGCGCGGCGGCGGGGGGCGGCGCGGCGTCCACCTCGGCTCCGGGGGCTGCGGGAGGGAGCGGCAGAGCTCAGCACCCGCGGCAAGGCAAGGCAAGGCACCCGCGCATCCCCTCCCGCCGCATCCCTCGGGCAGCCCTCCCCGGAGCCCGGCTGCGAGCCCGCAGCCCCCCGCGGGGCCGGCCCCGGGCGGAGGCGAGCGGCAGCGGACCGGCACCTACCTGCCGGCAGCAGCCCCGGGCAGAGCACGAAGAGCAGCGAGACGATCATGTGGCAATAATCCATAGCAGGCGGCGGAGGGCGGGTGGGAGAAGCCGGGGGAAACAGGGTAAAAATTAATAAAAGGCGAGGAAAAAGCGGAGAAAGTGTCTCCCGGCGTGGGGACGGAGCGCCGTGGCGGGTGCCCTGCGTGGCGCGGCTCGGTGCGCCCCGGCGCGTCTGGCTGGCGCGGCGGTCCCCGGCGCCCTTTTATAGCGAACCCCCATGGAGCGGGTAAACAGCCCCGGCGCTATTTTATCCCGAGACAATGTTATTCTCCTATTAGTCACCGCGCGGCAACGTGCGGGCCGAGATAAGGCCGGGGCTGGAAAGGAAATCGCCTGCAAACTTCAAGAGCGGGGGGCGGCGGCGGCGGGAGGGGGGGCCGGGGGCGCCCCGGGGGCGGGGAGGGGCGCGCCGAGCGCCGCCAGGGGGAGCCCTGCCCGCGCCTCGCACCTGGGGGCGGCTCTGGACTCTGGAATTCGGGAATTCAGGGAATCAAGGCTTCGTCAATTCGGGGATTCAGGGGTTCAGGGCTGTGGGGCTTCAAGGTTCACCTCTCCAAGGCTTCAGGGCTCGGGGCTCCACCTGCTGCTCTTGCTACTGCCTTGTTGAGAAGCCAGCGGTGGAGCACGGGGCTCCCTTATGCGGGATGATGGATGCCTGACTGCGCTGGACCCTGTTCCCCTCAGAGCCTGCCAGGTGGGCTCTGGGGTCTCAGGAGGTTTGGGTTTGGCAGCAGCGGTGGAGCATTGGGGTGTAATCTCCCTTTTCTGCCATGGTAAGGCAAGGTGCTGAACATGGTAAGGCAGAGCGTGTTTTAGGTGCGAGCAGGTGTGTAAAGCCAGGTAGGGAGGGAAGGAGGGAAGGTCTGCGCCTACCCTTCGCCTTTGGCTCTCACCGCTAATTCTGGCAAGGTCTTTTTTTTCTGGCGTGTTTGTGTTTTCAGCCTTCTGTCAAGGTGCAGGGTCAGCGTGTAAGCTGGACACTTGAGGAGTGGCTGCGGCAGTGCCATCACAGATAAAGACATGCATGGAATCCACTGAGCTCCCAACTGAGGGAGCCAGCCCCTGACTATAAACTTAAGTGAACCCAAAATGCCTGTGATCCGCCGTGGAGCCGTCGTGCTGCAAAGCGTGCCAGTTTCACCTATGATAAATAGATAAGACTCCCTTGGTATTTGTGGTATTTCCGTGCACTGTGCTGTAATAATAGAAATGACCTTGGATATCACAAAGAGCGAGACTGTTAAGTGCAAGTTGCATTGTGGTCTGGCAGGTGAATGGCCCGTTTTTTTAAGTATCAAATGATACTGTGCCACTGTATCATAGCGGACAGACTGTCTGCAGCCGTGCTGAGTCAGAATAAGTTCCATTTAGCTGGTATCCTCTCTGCCACAATGGCTGTTAGCAGATGGCATGAGAAGGAGTACAAGAAAGGAATGCAAGTGGAGACTAATCCTTTCCTCGGTGTAACCTCCCCGCTTCTAACAGGATGAAGTGTAGGGGCTTTCCAAGCAGTAATGAACATTTAGACCATTATGCTGAATAAAATGCAGTGGCCCCATGGTAAGATGGTCATATCTATTTATCAAAGGTATTCTAAAAACTTGCCTGTAAAACATCTGTGAGTGGACAAAGCTGGGTTAAACAAATATTTTATTTTTTTTTCCACACCTTTCCAGCGTGGGAGTCTATTTTCCAGAGCAGGGATTTTATCATCTTGTGTATTATGTCTCCTTGTGTATGTAGGGCAGGACTTACCGGAATGCCAATGTATCCCTACATATGTGTGTGAATTGCCGCAGTCATGATAAGAATCTGCCAGCAGAGGTCACACAGCTACATACAAAAAGTAATCACAGCCCTCTGGAGTAATGAACTTTATCGGCGTCCAGAAGCTAGGAAAGAAACTAGGCGACTTTTTTTTTTTNAAAAAAAAAAAGGAGAAGAAGAAAAAACATGAAGCAGTTGTGTGGGTTGAAAGATAGCTATCGTTCTGTATTGAGTACAAATATGCATAGCCTTTCTAGGCCTGTCATTTAAAAACTGTCTTTCATTCCAGTGCTTATTTAGATTTTTTCCCTGAGATTCCCTTTTCTAAGATGTGCACTTGGAGCCAAAATGACTCACAATGATGTAAGATATTTTCAGCTTTGTCAAAATTCCTTGTTAGAAAGTATTTTTGTTAGCTGACAAAAACAGCTTGCATGTTTCCTCTGAGTAACAAGGCACAAACATTTTGCAGGACCTTCTGAAGGTGGTGTTCTTTTCTACTTTTTTTTTTTTAACAGAAACATCTTCAGCAATTTTTCATAAGAATTCATAAATATTATTGTTGTCAGAGATACATTTCCTCTGATTCAGCGATTTTGATAGCTCCACTTTCAGATCTTGAGACTAACCAGAATCAAGCTATTTCCATTGCTTGAGTAATGCAAAAAGAAACTTATGTTCAGTTTGTTACCAGTGGCCCGGGTGGGTCATTTCAGGCCACCGGGTTTGCCAGGCCAGGAGGTGGGTTTCCCCAGAAAGGGATAATCCTGACCCTTGCTTGGACACTGGGAGGTACCAGAATCACCTTTGTGCCATGCAGAAATACCCTTTGGGAATCAAAGAAGGAAAATTTGCTCACTTTAAAGCTGTTTAAAGGAGCAATCTAACAACAGGCGTCCCAACAGGGGCCTCATAAAATCCACTGAAGAGGACTAGACTTTGGCCAGCAGTCAGTGTTTTTGCAGGGTGGAAACACAAAGTCAGGTACTCCACGAGCCGTCCCGGTGTACACTCAGCTAGATCACCCCAAGAGCTGGGAAGTTTGCATCGTATTTGCACTGATGCCCTTGTGGACAAGGGTGGAAGCAGGAGCTGAAGCTGGCTGCTCCTGCAGCAGGCTTTGTCCCTTTCTAGCTGGGGCACCTGGGGCAGCCACCTCTGAGACATTGTGTTACAGGGCAAAAACTCAGCTGGCCAGCCAGCCTGGGGTTGTAACGTTCCAGCTGGAAAAGGCCACGGCACCGACTTTTGTAAAGGACATTTTGTTTAGTGTCAGAAATATGAAATGCCTGCTTATCAGCAAAACAATAAAAGGAGATTGTAGAACTGTGCCTTTCTGTCTAGGGAACAAGGGGTGCAACATGCTGTTTTCTGCAGATTTGAAACACTATTCTCAATTAAGTGAAAGTTGTGTAACTTGTCCCTTTAGTTCCCTCACTGCCCCTCTTGCACCTGGCTTTCATCTTAGGGGCTGTCCCATCTGCCCGTGCCCCTTTTTATACAAGATGCAAATTTTTTACATAACATGCAAGTCAAAGGGCTAACTATGCCATCCAGAGGGACCTGGGCAGGCTTGAGGTGGGTCCATGCAAACCTCATGAAGTTCAGAAGGGCCATGTGCACGATCCTGCACTGGGGTCATGGCAATCCCAAGCCCAAATACAAGCTGAGAGATGAATGGATTGAGAGTAGCACTGAGGAGAAGGACTTAGGTTTTTTTTCACCCAGAGGTTGGTTGGGCACTGGAACAGGCTCCCCAGGGTAATGGTCACAGGACCAAGCCTGACAGAGTTCAAGAATCATTTGGACAGTGCTCTCAGGCACATGGTGTGACTCTTGGAATGTCCTGTGCAGGGCCAGGAGCTGGACTCAATGACCCTGATGGGTCTCTTCCAGCTCAGCATATTCTATGATTCTGTGATTCTTGACTGGGGGTGTTGGTTGATAAGAAGCTGCATGTGAGCTGGAAACATATAGTTCCAGCCCCTAAATTCAACCATATTCTGGGTTGCATCAAAAGCAGTGTGGGCAGCTGGTCAAGGGAGGTGATTCTACCCCGCTGCTCTGGTGAGAGGTCACCTGGAGTGCTGCATCCAGCTCTGGGATCCTCAGCACAGGAAGGATGTATACCTGTTGGAGCAAATACAGAGGAGACCATGAAAACGCTCAGAGGGCTGGAGCACCTCTCCTCTGAAGACAGGCTGAGAGGGTTCTTCAGCCTGGAGAAGAGAAGGTTTCAGGGAGACCTTAGAACAGCCCTTCAATACCTCAAGGCGGGGCAAAAAAGCTAGAGAGGGACTTTTTACAAGGGTATGTAGTGAAGGGGGAATGGCTGTACACTGAAAAGAGGGTGGGTTTAGAATAGGAAGAGATTCTTAACTGTGAGGGTGGTAAGGCACTGAAACAGATTACCCAGGGCTGTGGATGCCCAGTCTCTGGAAGTGTTCAAGGCCAGGTTGGATGGGGCTTTGAGCAACCTGGTCTAGAAGAAGGGGGCATGGAACTGAATCATCTTAAACGTCTCTTCCAACCCAAACCATTCTAGGATTCCATGATAATTTGAGCTCTTGGAAATTATCTTATTCTCATCTGTCTCTACCCAGCCCTATAATGTACTTAATTCTTCTTACAGCTGTGAGAGTCCTTGAGCAGAAGTCTTATTTCTTGCAAGCCAACTTTCTTCATTTCCCCCATCTCCAGTTAGTGAGGTTTAGCAAAGGACATGGGTGTCTGTCTCACAATACACTTGTGGACTTCTTAAAGTGCTGAGGAGAGGAGTAAGGACAGCCATTGATACAGTAACCTCAGCCCTACCTGTTTGTAACACGTGGCCAAATGGATCCCGTCCAATATCACCAATGATAATTTTCTTTCCAAAATTCACTCCAATACAAAATTGCATTTAAACTAGGGAGGAAATTTGCAGCTATATGATCCTTGATGCAGGAAAGCCTCTATCAGAAAGCTCTTCCAGACCATTCACGTCCTGACACCATGTGGCAGTGACTAGACAGCATTTAAAATACAAAGATCAAACTCTGCTTAGAAATGAAATAGATGAGAAAACCAACTTTACTGAGCAAAGTTCACAGTTTCTCCCAGGGCTAAAATTGTTATTGCTAGAAAAACAAGTAAGATGGTTTGCAGAGATTCAGATTTCAGAGGATGAAACCTGTTGTGAAACCTTCCTCCCACTTATACTTTCCACAACAAAGAACTGCAAGCAACAGAAAAATATTCCACTGGAAGTAAAGTCCAAGTAAAAGTACATGAGTAAAGTCCAAGTAAAGCCCAAGTAAAGTAAAATGAGGGAAATATCTGGTGGGAAAAAGGAAAGGCTTAAATAGCCTGGGAATAAAGGATCCATGTAATATTTAGGTGAGAGTTAACAGGAGCTTCATCCTTACTTCAGCTGTCCATTTCTGCTGTGATATTGTGGGAGAAAGACTGTCCATTCCCACTGGAGTGAACCACAGGGCCACTGGAGGCACTTGGCTGTCCCCTGTCCCAGCAAGCTGTAGCAGTTCCTCCTGTTTCCATCTTTTACTCCTCACCTGCTCTTGTGCAGGAGCCACAAACAGGATACCAGGAGCAAGGCAAAAGGTTGGAATATGCGGTGGGTGGAATATGGGCCCTCCCACCCAGGCCTTGTGAAGGTGGCAGAGGTGCCTGGTACTGCTGAGGGTGTGTCCTGTGAGGTGCCAGGGTGGCACAGGTGCGTGATCATTTCGGCTGTGGTAGCTCAGGATCCTGCACACAGAGGTCCCAAAAGAATTCAATCCATAGCTCTTTGGCAGTACAAGTAATTTGTACAGTGGTGATTAAGCTGAGTTTAATTTTTTAATTGACCCAATTCACCCGTTAGTGTCAACATTAGTAGAAGTTAAAGGGCAACGACCTTACTTCTGGCCCAGAAAATCTTAGATTGGGAAATATTCCAGAGAAGGAGCTCTCTGTCTCATGCCTGGTCCCTTGCAGACACATCCACCTTCGGCCATGTCAGACACAAAATGCTGGGTTGATCCCACAGGACTGTGATATATTCTCATAGCTATGCTTGGATCCTTGATTTTGCTTTGGAAAAAAAGAAATATATGTATGTGGTCTTCAACTCCATTCCGTCAATCAAGTTCAAAATACAAACAGCATGAACTCTGTCTTCTAGAGTGTGAAAAGATGGTAAAAGGTTACTTGTATTGATAATCAACTTCTTAAGAATGAGTTATGCAAGTAAGAGTTTAACTATATAAAGATCATCATCAATAAATACAAGAGATTAGTGCAAGGACTGCAACAGAAGGCTTTAGCAAAGAAAAGGAAAATACAAGAGAGAAAGTGTCACTTGTAGTAAACCAGATCTAGTTTCATATACAACCTTTTCTATGAATACAGCAGCATATGACAGAACACTTATTTGCAAATAACAGTTAGTGGAAAATGTTTTCCACTATGCTTTATCAGGTTTGTTTACTTACTTCTTGGCAAGTCTGGCTTGCAACAAACTCAAACCCAGTGCTTTCAATTAGAAAATCTTCTGAAGAAAGCCACTAAGAGCAGTTGAAACCTTGCTCCTATCAACAAGGGCATTTCAGATTTTCGTGTTCTTTAATAATAGTCACTTAGCCATGGCCTTGTCAAAAACTCAGTGATGCTGCCTCAGTGTCCAGAGCTGGGAGTTGAAGCATGGAGGACAATACTTGTGGCATCAGACAGCAGATATGGTTTCTAAATTAGATGATCATCTTGGTTCACCTGGCATCTGATTTGCCCTCTGGGGTCTGCAAAAGGGTCTAAGGTGATGACTGTCCTAAATTTAGGACATTTATTAATGTCTAGAGATAGGTGGGGATGAATTCTAATTGGTGACTTGTCCAGGTTCCCCTCAGAAATTTCTGAGGGAGTGGTGAAATGAGCTGAGTTCCTCGAACCTGTGTCCTGTGTCCTGCCCGCTACATTATCAGCCTTTCCAGTGCATAGAGGTTTGTGTATCAAAATTGACTTCTTTTTTTCTGTTTTGATTTGTCCACCACTTGGATTTTGTGTTGTATTGCTCAGAAAAGGTGCTTATGAGGTCTTCCTGCAGTGTGCTCAGAATTCTTTGAATTAATTAATATAATTTACTTTTGATGCCTAATATTTCCACCTGCCATGTGGCCTGCTCCACCTTT
This sequence comes from Cyanoderma ruficeps, assembly GCA_008694505.1. Taxonomy (NCBI): domain Eukaryota; kingdom Metazoa; phylum Chordata; class Aves; order Passeriformes; family Timaliidae; genus Cyanoderma; species Cyanoderma ruficeps. Next base: position 56,905,584 of record VZDJ01007755.1, on the reverse strand, counting down.
GAATGAGTCTCCACAGACTCAAATCAGTAGATTGTTGAGAGCTGTATGGCTCTACCCTTTCCTGAGTGCACAAAAGCTTTGCTGAAATAAAGGTAATTAGAAAAATTCATTGTTCCAATAATGGTGTTGAACTTTTTCTACAGCATAGTTCATTGGCCGAGAACATGTAGCCCCTCTGTGACTGCTTTGCCCCTTCTGTTTTGAGCCTGGGGTTCAATGAGTGGCCTTGCCAGTTCCAGTCTTTTCTTTCTGAGACAAATGAGTATGGGCTAGGAATCACCACGAGTTTACCCATGGCAGCCTGAGCCATGGGTGTGGATTTGTTTTCCTCCTGTTCCAGGTACTTGCTTTGTTCCCAAACCCCTTAGCACTGCACTTCTGTGCACGACTGCCTGAAAGATGGGCAGGAAAGTAGCCTCATTACAAGCCAGTGCTTCTAGCACTGAAGATCTGCTTGTCCATTAGGGCATATGGTTGTCTTTGTTTTTTTTAACCAAAGTATATTTTGCGTGTAGACAAAGTGTTGATCATCTCTCTCCAGCTGCAGTTCCTAGTCTTCATCTACCCTTGTTTCTCCCAGGAGAAGGCCACTTTGTGAGGAAACACTGCACTAAACATGCTCCAGCTGTTTCTTGCACCCGCTCTCAGCTTGAAGAAATTACGCTGAAAGCTGACAGAGGAGAGGAACTCTAGACTAACTGCAGTTATTTTAAAAAATTAAAAAAGAGGAAATAAAATTCAGAAACTCTTCTTATTTATAAAGGGACAATTAGAGGGACACCCTCTTCTTTTACATGGGACATATACACATTAAAATATCTATGTCTGAGGCAAAATATGGACCACACAGATCCAGGGTTTGTTGTGGCAATTACTCATTGGTGACACTGACAAGGAGATTTTGTGATCTGTCAAGGCCAACAAAACAGGAATAGCAGCTTGAGGATAGATGATGCCCCAGCACTGAGCTAAGATTACCTTACAGACTCCACCCCCTGCCTTTAGTTGCAAGAGCAAGCCTGTTCCGAAGTGTGTATGCCACCTGCACCCATCAGCACTGCCCCAGCACACCACCAAGTGCCTGGAAAATGTGTGGGGATGAGGCACCACAGCAAGGGAAGGGGCTATAAATGCCTCCAGGTTCCCAGGAGAAGGTAAAAATCTAAGATGCCTGACAGGGCTCTATGTCAATATTTGACGTATATGACAAATAGCACATAGGAATGAGGTCAGCATTTCTGTCTGCTTTCACTAAGTGTCCTTGAGGCATGCCTCTATTAGGAATTTTTCACCAGCCATTTCCATTTTGACTTCTTGTCAGAGCCTGAGCTGGTGCCCCCGGTAACTCCACTGCAGTCTCGGCGCGTGGAGCCAGACCTCTCTGTTCTTACTGCTTCAAGCAGGTTTACTTGCCATGTCAAAAAAAAGTCACTGCAGTTTCCTCAGTTTTCTCCTAGCATTTAGCACTGTAGTTGTAGGCATTCAGCTGAATGGAGGAAGCCTCTGTAGGAGGGGTATCCCCTGGGACCCTGGTATCCTCTGATGGTGTAGCGTGGTAAAGAGCAAATGACAGTCTGTGCTCTGACAAAGTTTGTGGATGGTGAAGACTTTTCTGCCATTGCTACCAGCACTCTATATGCAACGTGCTTTGACTAATTCTGTTCTAATTAGCTGAGCTGGAGTTACCCTGTTACCATTGGCATAACCAATGTGAGCCTTAAGAATTGCTTCCTAGTGTCAATTCTCTCCAACATTTACCATCTCTTCACAGTTTTTAATAAAGACTTATTATTATTAAAGACAAACATACTCCACCTTTCCTAACAGGATTATTATGTAAAACTATAGCATTGGTTTCAATTTCAACAGGAACAACCAGCTTCTTGCAATGGGTCTGGGATGAATCTTTTGAAAATAGGAACTGTATATATCACACAATATAGGTCAAACCATCAGCTGACAGAACAGCTCAGCATTCTTCAAATTCTTGCAGATATATTTCCTTTTTCAAGTGAAAAGCATCTTTCTGAAAAGCTAAGCTGGTTTCACCAGCTGAAACCAAGTGAAAGCAGTTTCATTTTAATTTTAGGAGGGCAGAATAGTAAGGAGGCTTCAAACCTGACTGCAACAATATTCAGCATTGTGTTTTCAACGCATTTCAGTGATTAGCTATCCATACAGTTTTATTCCTAGTTTTTAAAGGAATCACACTTTTCTCTAGGACAATGAAACTTAATTGGGAAGATATCCAGGCCAAATGCAAAGAAGAGAAAGGCCTCCTTTCTCAAAAATTTAGATCCTGACACCAAATTTTTTAACTTCACTTCAGCCACTGGTTACCAGAAATATCTCTTTTCCCAGAAGAACTGGAGCTGGCAGTAAATTTGAAATTGTGTTATTCTGTACAATGGAAAAGAGAAATAACCTGCTTGCTTCCTTTGACAATTCAGAGTTTCCCTCTTTGAATTGGGCCATGTGATACAGGTCAAAGCTTTGTCTGTTTCTTTGCAGTTTGCTTGTTTCCTTGGCAAAGTGGAAATCGAAAGCATCAAGGCAAAGTGATTCTCTCAAAACCCACTTATCTTGACAGAAGAATGGTTTAAGATCAGGCAAAAAAGAAATCCACACTTCCCTTTTCTAGAGAAATTACACCATGTTCATTAGCAGATGTATGTTTCATTTCCATCCACTTACCCTTGTTATAAGAATAGGAATAAGCAAGACACCTAAGGGCACTTAACCTTTGCTGCCATTAGTATTCACAATTTTCCCACTCTTTCATTTAAAAGAAATATCAGTTGTGACACTTGAATGAAATAGCATCCTGTTTTGCTTGAAGTTTGCTTGGGATTGTGTAAGATATTCCTTGCAATGAGAAAGTGGGATTTCCAACACTGGTAGAAAAGAGAGACTTTTACTGGAAACAATCATCTTCGCATCTCTGGGGAAATCTTGCCATGTGTTTTCATACAAAAGGGGGGCTTTTAAGAAAGATGGAGAGAGGCTTTTTATAAAGACCTGTAGGGACAGGACAAGGGGCAGCAATTATATACTGCAAAGGTAGAATTAGATTGGACATAAGGAAGAAATTATTTATGATAAGGATGGTGAGGCACTGCAACAGGTTGCCTGGAGACATAGTGGATATCCCAGACATGGAAGAGACAGGGAAGTTGGAAATAGACCGTCTTAAAGATTCCTTTAAACCCCAAACATTCTGTGCTTCTTTGTGTTTCTGTGTTCAGCCAAGACCTTGCTTGCTGTGCCTGTGCTGTGTGTGCCATACAAAACATAGGTAGGTGAAAGCTCAGCTGCAGTAAAGGGGCTGCAGTAAAGGGTTCTTGGACCTTGCCAGTGGCTCTGTGATGTGGGAAATGCTGGGAAATCAGCAAGCAGGGCCAGCACTGCCCATCTCCAAAGCTGCATAGGAGGGCAGGGGACTTGGCTGCAGTGGGAGACCTTCCCAGAAGACAGCTGTTTGCAGGGTCCGTGGAGCTGGAGCTCTGGCTCATCATTCTCCTGCTGAGGAACACTTAGGGCAGGTGAACTGCTGCCTCGAGATAGCAAACCTGCCAGGCATTTCCTTGTAGCAAAGTACACTGCACCAAAAGGAGGCACGGATTATTGCATGCAATAGAGACTGCTCTGCCAAAGCCCGTTGTTTGTTTTTTTTTTCCATTTTTCATTTCTTTGGTCTTATCAGCAAGGGCATGGTTTTCTCAAAGGTTATTTGTTAGCCCAGAGTCATGAAGCAAACACACTGGCCCATGGCATGAGAAATACACCTAAGTAACGAAGAAATTACAAAGTGCTGCATCCTCTCTGCCATGTAACATTAACACTTGAGTTAGTCCCAGAGCAACACCAACCATAAAAGTGGTATGAAAGACAAAAAAATTCCAGGGAGTCAAGCCCTAGAACAGGGCACAAGGAAGAAACACATATTCATGGGGGGCCACTCAAGAGAGACAATTCCAAGAGAAGATCCATGTAGCTGCTGGAATTGCAAGGTCCCTGCTGCTGTACTCATTTGAACAGGTAACCTGTGCTCAGTGATGCTAACTGCATGACCAGCTCCACTGGCTTTGAGGATGTCTTTAACCACATGCTCGAGTGTCTGCAGCATCAGGGTCAGATGCCTGGGGTGCCAGTGTCACTTTGTCACACGACAGAGTGCAGGTGACAGAAGGATTTCAAACATCTCTTGAGGTATTGCATTCTGGGGAATACTGAGAAAGGAAATTCATGTTTCTGAGCTTGCAGGTGCATGTGGTCACCCTGCTGAGGCCACTTACCTCTTATGGAGTGTGCCCCTGTCATATAAAATTCAAAGCTCAGGAGCTTCATTGAGCAGAGGACATTTCTCCTTTTTTTAGGTTTGATCTTAGTCTAACAAGCTTCAGGAAATATTTTTTTCTTCTTTCCATTCAGATCTGTCAGAGCTGTGGCTCTCTCGCTACAGGGGTTTAGAGATATTTTTTGCATGTCTGTGGATGCTAGAAATATTAGACAAGGTGCTGTTCTGGATCTTAAAAGTGGCCATTGACATTTCTTAGAAAGTTTCTTCCTGGTCAGGGAGACCAAGTGTAGGAAAACAGCAACTTGGAGGCGCAAATAGATCCAGGGCTTGTCTCCAGTATCTATTATATAGAGGTACTTCGTTATAATAACGACCTTCAGTGATGCAATAAACTTCATGACACATACCTCAAGGCATAAAACAAACAAAACCACCTCTGCCTTTGTAGACCTAGCAATTATTTTTTAAGTTCCTACTTGGGAGGGGCCAGCAACAGGTTTATAGTGGAAAAAGAGGTTGAAAAAAAAAAAAAAGGAACAATCTGGAAAGAAGAAAATGAGAAAATGGAAAATGAGAAGGTGGTAGGAACTAAGACATGTGAATCTGTTTTCTGAAGGCCCTAGTTCACCAGGTTCTGGAGAGGTCAGGTGGTTCAGTGCAGGGAATCAATACCACAACTGTGTATCAAGTTCCCATAGGAAGTGACTTCAGAGGAGGAAAAGAGAAATAGGTTTTCCCCCAGTAGTTCTGGCCTGGAGAGGCTGCTTAGCTCTTCAAGATAAAAAAAGCTGTGATTCTGTGGATGACCACAACAAGCAATTACTGAAATCTGCTTTTGTTAAATAGCTAAAAATTGAGGCTGAGATTTTCACCAAAAAAATGCCTAAAACAAGTTGCTAAACTGAGCACATCTTGCCTAGACTATGGAGACATACCCAAATAAACTGTCCCACGGGATTCTTTTCACTGTGGGCTGAATTTCCCCTCCCAGAACTTTTGCCCACAGCTTTCTCTCCCCTAAGGGCTTCCAGGCTTGCAATTATTGCTCAAACGAATCAATTCGTTTTGATAAAATAAGGAGCAGGAAACAGGAATACTGAGGCTCTTAGCTTTAGTGATAGGCGTCGTACTGCATTGCTCTTGTGGCGGCAAAGAGCCGGAGCTGGCCGCGCTTACCTCTCCAGCCTTGTGACAGCAGCCCGAATGCCTCTAGGTGGTGCCTGGATCTGCCGCCTGGTGCCGGGAGCCGGGAGCTGCAGCCTCGGGATGGGCTGTGCTCCGCGGGAGATGCCACCAGCTGCATCACACCTCAGCGCCCTCTCTCCCTCCCTCCCGGCGCGGCAGAGGCAGCAGAGCAGCCCGCTCTCTCTCAGAGAGGGAGACTCAGCTAGAACTGGAAGGATCCCTCCACAGCGATCCACATGTCCGCAGTTCATCCCGACCTCATATACAGGCTTCATCCAGACCTGGCTGAGGCACGTTCTCTCAAAGCTGCACCCCAAAGAAAACCACGAGTTGTTGTGCTTTGAGGATGCTGGAAATCCGTGTCTTCTAGAGAATTGGTGCCTATAATAAATGTAACCAAGTTTATACCCCTCAGACTGAAGTGTCAGAAGAGAAAAATGAAATGGGCAGGCTCGTGGGTCATCAGCAGGAGCAGGTGCCTATTTCTTTTCTGCTCTGCAGCCTATTTTGCTAACCACAGCAGTGTGAAAAGTGTGGTGTGTCTGGTAGGAACAACTATTAGACACACCTGTGGAGCAAATGATGCCATGGAGGGTATAGAGCCGCCTCCTATCCTTGACTGTGAGGACATTATTAAGGGCAATATTATGTGAGAGCAGTATTAAGGGTTGGAATTGAAAAGCTCCACTGAATTTTTTAGGTGTGGAGTGAGTGGTTCTTGGTATTTCTCTTTCCATCTTTGAGGTGAGGGACATCCACCAGGGAGGTTGGCAGCCTTGGAGTGGTCACACAGCTCTTCAAAATGCACTATGCAGCTATGAAGCAGAACAAATTCTTAATTGGGAAGACAGGAGCTGCCTTGGAAGGCTTGCTATTTTCTTCCCTGATACACCATCCTTTTGAGTGGAGTGACAGTGCCTGTATTCAGTGTAGGGACAAAGAATTCACCCTTGGGCTTCCTACTTGTTTCTACAGGTTTCCTTTTGCTTGCATGTAAGGAGTGAGCAAACCTGGGACAAAGGATGAAGTGGTGTCACAAATGGGTGGGCATCTGAGAAAGGTCATCCCACCAGTTCAGCCAGAAGCAGAACATGGCTAGCTGGAGGAGGGGGTACCTCTTTGACATCCACTTCTCCCCTGAGCAGGCTGAGGGATTAGCCCCTGGATTTGTTTTTCAGATGATCACATACTAACAGCTTTGGGCGGATTTGGTCTGGCTTCTCCACACTGAGTCCTTTGACCTTTTAATCCTCTTGAAATAACCTATTCCTTCCCTGCCTCTGTCAACTCCCAACCCCACCAGATTTCCTTTTGTTGTTTTTCTCCTTGGACATGTTTTAGGAGCTTGTTGCAGCCTTCCTAGGGAGCTGGGTAATTAGGTGGCAGCTCTGGCTCCTTCCTCCCACTGGACTGTACCTGTGGCTGTGCTTATTTAAGAGTGCTGCTGGACAAGGGTGTTAGATTTCCAATTTGAAAGCTTTTCAGGGCTAAACCCAAAGTCTGCTTTTTAGGATGAATAAAAAGGAATATGTCTGACTTCTTTTCCCTTATTTTAACCTCTTTGTCCCTCATTGCAACTGGCAGGCCCAAAGAGTTATGCAGTTCTGAAAGAGGAAGAAAATAAGCCTGTGGAAAAGAAAATTACAGCTGGCAAGTGAGGCCAGATATAGCCATGGTGTGGATGGGAAAGGGAGGAAAAGAAGAGAGCTCTGGGAGTAGAGGGCTGTAGAGTTTGTCACATAGCTGAGGTGAAATATTTTAAGGACCTGGAATGGGGGGGAGAGGTGCAGAACCTCCTAAAGCCACTGCACGCATGGTCACTAAAAGCTGTGTGAGAATGTCTTTTACAGGCCCAGATTCAACTCAGATTTTTTTGAGGCTCTGAAAGAAGCAACCCAGCTAATGACACCTCCATAGGGAGGTTCAGTCAGCTTTAGCCAGAGGAGGGGTGCATGCTGTGTTTTTTCCCTAAGACAGATAAGACACACTGTCTCCAGCCATGTCCTGCTGGCTCTTTGGCTTCCTCTGCCATCAGTGGCTGAAATATAAGGATCACAGGAGCCTCTTTAAGAGCATTTCACACTGGTGCAGGAGAGGAATAATTAGTCCATAGCTATTCTTCTGGGCTTAGGTCTTTAGGCAGATAGGTCAATACACTTCCTTCTGCTGTTCATCTTCAAACTCGTGTGTAGAGGAAATGCAAGGACTGCTCAGAAAACTGTGTGGTGACCTGCAAGGCTTATAGGTATCTGAGGCCCTTGGGAATTAACATTAACTTAGAAATTATGTACATACTCAAAATTTTCTCTCAAGAAAGATGGCTTAAGCATGTTGGAATTGGAAAAATCCTTTTTCCTCATCACTCACGATCACTCATGAGTTTGGCCTTGTGCAAAACTGAGTGAGTTCGTGGTAGGCTGACTACTAGGTGGCAAAGTATACAGTTGTTTCCTTGGCTCTGGACAAGAAAAGGCAACATTCTGGGGACTCTCAGCTTTCTCCCCTTCTCTTCCAGGGAGAGTTTGTTGGAGAGGGAATGCACAGAAAGCAAGTTGGAAAGTTGAGGACAGCAGCTGCTGTCAGTATCCGATGCTGCAAGAGCCAAATGCAGATGAGGAGGGTGGCAATGCCTGATCCAATCTGGGACAGGGACATTCAACCAAGGGATTGGAGAGGAACAGAGTTATCTCAGTAGCTCATCCCACACCCCTGTACAAGGACATCACTGCCAGACTTGAAAAGGCACGGATATTTCCACACACAGCCCAGTAAGTTTCTTCGCTGTCCTTCTACAAATAAAATTCTGCCAGGGTCACAGTTTCTGAACAGTTTACACTCATTTTCCAGATAAGCAAAGGAAGTATCTAGTTCTCACACTCCTTTGCACACCTGTGAAGGATGATGGCATAGATCTATAGGCATTATATGACAGACCTGCTGTAAGACCAAGGTTTTGGGCTTAATCATGTGTGATACATGGGGAAATGAATTCCATCTGAATGTATAAGATAAAGAAAGCAGCCTTTTCACACCTGTCATGATGTCCAGTGACATGTTTAATTGAAAAACAAAACAAAGTACAACATGGAAAAATCTTCACAGAAGGGTCCTAAGACAGGATGCTTTTTGCTTTTTCCAGGCAGTAGCATAAATAGTCTGATTCTTAAGGGGCATCTGTGTATGGAAAAAAAACCAGGAACTTCTACAGCCTCTGCACCAAATCCTGTTAAAGTAAGCATAGTAAATATAACCCTGACCACTGTTTGCATTTTAAAAAAACAAAAACAAAAACCAAACCCCACAACAAATCCAAACCACTGAAATTTTGGCAAGTCTTTGAAATCAAAACACAACAACGGCTGAGTTGCCACAAGGGTCTTCAGTGGGATCCTGGAGAGTTTGTGTCAACCATTGGTTAGAAAACCAAAAAGATATAGAAGATTTTGGGTAAATTCCTTCTCCTGGGAGTTGTCTCACCTTGCTCACCCTCATCCAGAGCCCAGGTGCTACACTGCATCCCCTTCAAATCTCTTGTATACCCATTCAAAACCCTTGTGCATTCTGCATGCCTTGTTATGGGAAGGATATCATGCTGCCACAATCTCTTTCCACATGCATGGACACCTGTGCTGTCAGACCAAAAGCTGCCAACATCAGTCCAAGGCAGATTCCTAGGAAGGAGTAGGGGACTAGAGAAGGAAAAAACGTGAGAGTCACAGAAGACTTCCTGAGCCAGAGGTGGTGCTTTTGAATGTAGTAGCTCTCCATGGATTCCTATTCCACTGAGTTACCTAGTTTTCAGAAAACAGATGAGCTGCATTGTTCACAGCATCTCACAGCCATTTGCTGTGGATCACTTGTATTTGGTGTGAAGAAAATACATCCTTTAGTTCATTTTCATTTTGCTTTATGGTCCTTAGTTCCTGTCATGGAGGATCCTTACATCACTCTCTTCTGAACATGAAAGGTTTTACAGATTCCTGGCATCACCCTGCAACCCTTCCTGCTGCACTGGGACTGATTTCCCGTTCTCCTGTGCTGGTGTAAATGAGAAGTAGCACAGTGAATTCTGCAGAGGCTGTACAGGAAGCGTGGAAAAGAATATGTGTGTGTGGTTTCTTAATGCAAACTCTTGTGTACCCCTGCAATTTGGCCCTAAATCTAACACAAGAGATTTCCTTATAATACATCTAAAGGTATTTGGTGCCATTAGTAACAGAGAAATAAACCAGTGATCTTTTCTCTCCTGTCCAGAGGGAAAAGAAAAGAGGGACTTGGATGCTAAATTTAGTTTTCACCTTCATCAAGATATTGTTTCTGGTTTGAAAGTTTTCTGAGCTTTGGTTTTAGAAGAGCTCCAATTTATATCCCATAAGTCCATGCTCACCCAGAAATTCAGTGAATTCAGGGAAAACAACTGGTCTCTGAACAGCTGTTAGTTTGGTTTTGAGTGCTTCAGAGGATCTTATTAAAATAATAAATTTCCAGAGGAACTGCTACTGCAGCTTTTTTTTTTTCCCTTCCCCAAGAGGAAAGTTATGCAAGGCCCTGGATGATATCAGCACATCTGGACAGCTCAGAGACTGGGGAGGTTTAGTGGAAAGAGGAGATAAATGACAAACAGCAAAGAAACTCACGGTTTTCTCAGCTTGGGGCAAGTGGTGGCATCTTGGAGAGAGAACTATAAACTCTGCCAACACCAGGAGCACCCTGCCTGGCTCTTTTCTCTCCAAAAGGGCTCTGTGTTTGGCAGCTATCACAGACAGAAAACAGCTGCTGAGTCCCGCAGTGGGAAGTGCAAGGCCAAGCAAATTCGTGCATGATTCCAGCACTAAATGCTCACTCCATAGCTACGGTTTGTATGTTTGCTCCTGGGGATCTGTGCAGGGAGGCTTTGTTCCCCCTTTTGCCTAAGTAAGAAGTATTGCACAACAGGCAGGTGCTGCATGCCTTGGAGCCGCTTCAGCTCAGTCCTGCTGATGGGAAAACCATGAGATGTGCATGCAGGTGGAGGGGAGCCTGCAGCAGCTCTTGCAGCTCACAGCTACCACTGTGCAATTACATCCTTTCAGTGCCTTCAGATGGAAGCCAGGGCAGCAACCACTTGCATTTTAGCTTAGACACTTGCAGCTCATAACCACAACTCCCACATCAGGTTCACAAGTCTTCAGGACATGACGGATGGTGCAGGGGGGGGCCCCTCCGGCTTGCAGGTAAAAACAGATCTGCTCAATCAAGAGAAAGTGTGCTACAGTTAAAAAAAAAATTGCTTTCATTTAAGTTTCTGCACACATCTTCACAACATAACTGTTTTTCAATAGAGCTACCTCTTAAAAACATAATTAGAGGTCAAATATTAATGGACAATCCATGTCTTCAAATGTAATTAAAAGCATTGATACAAAACTGCCTCTGTCCAGAAAGTTCCTGTGCTTGGCTGAACTTTCAGGGGCTGGTCATTACTCTCAGGAGTAGAGTTGCTTAAATCACGTTGATTCATAATCCTCAGCAAGAGAAAAATCAATGCTGGAGTGCTTTGCTTGTGTAACAATGTGAGTCTGGAGTGTGTCTTCAATGAGATAATACCAGGCAGTTAAAATATGTAGAGAGAGACTCCAGAATTCATTATGAATCGATTTTTATCCTTTTAATGTTCTTGCTTACAAAGGAGTTCCTGTATAACACACTGGTCTTTTTCTCTGGCAGCTAACCTCTTTCTTGGTCTTTGGTCTTGTTCCTTGGTGCTCTCCCAGAGCAGGCTAGTGATGGGAATTACATCAGGAACAGGCTGTTGCATAAACTGAGCCATATAAACTCAACATTAAAGTATCCAAGATAGAGAGAAGAAGAGAGCAGAAAGAAATGGCTAATAGCCCTTGCAATGACAAAAATAAGAGCTTGTCATCAGTTTCCTTGTGTGGCTTCAGGTGGCCTGGCCTGAGTGAATAGGAGCTGGCATCTCCCGTGCCTGTGGACATCCCTGTTACAGCTCCTCTGTGGTTTTCCAGACAGCTTTCCAGGGATAAAGTGATTTGACAGGATTCGGTAAAATAAATAAATTCATTTACTACCTGGCAAGACATGAAGAGCTTAGGACTGAGTGATGATAAATCATGGTCTCTCTTCAAAGAGTTAGCCACATAACTTGGGCTGTGACAGCATGTGTTAGGTCTCCTCAGTCTGGACTGTCTCTGGAAAAGAGCACAAGTTTTGGTGGGTTTTGGCTTTTCTCAGCAGGATAACCTGTACCTGTAGGCTGAGCCCACACTCTACACCTGTGTCTACCCCAGTGATTTTTCCAGTGTAGTGGCATCATTCACCAGCCACATCTCCTTGCAAACTTTATCCTTCACAAATCCATCAGGAGAAAGACATAAATAGGCCTGACCTCCTGTTCTGCTTTTCATAGGCCACTGCAATTCTACTCTGCCTCAGCCCAACGAACTAACCAGGGCTTAGGAAGCTTATTCTGCCCAAAGTTTGTTTTTTTTTTTTGACAAATTGAGTACATGCCGAAAATTAGTACCTCATGTACACATGGCTTGCATGTGTACTATTGGACTATGTCTTAGTTTGCTTATTTATACGTGATTAAATACAAAAATAGATTAAAGCATTTGTATGCCAGAAAATATGTTTTTCATGGGGCTGATAAGCATCTTTTCATATGTTATTTTAATAGCAGTAAATATCTAGAGGTATGCAGAAATCCAAGGGTTGCAGTGGAAAATGTTTCAACAACAAATGCTGAACACTGCTAAAGCAGGTTTTATGCTTAAAATCATAATAAAAATTATTTAAAACAAAGCTCCTAATATACTGATAAAACCACTATTCTTCCCTGAAACTTCAAGATGTTTTACTGTCACTTGAACCGCAAATGTATCTGTTTATTTGATAAAGAATTCGTTGTGTTTTCTTCTCTTCTCCCAGCAGCCCCTTTTTACATCCAGTGACATCCTCCCTCTCCTTGACCTGGACTATCATCCTGTAACTTTGCATTTGCCCTGAGGTCTCAGTGTGGCTGAGAGTTGTACCAAAGGCTCTGCTTCTGCTCAGGAGGTGGAACTGCCACAGAGACATGCATCCATCAGCATGCTGCCATAAGCAATGGTGTTAGATAAAGTCTCCAGCTGGAAGGGGAGGAATGCTGCTTTTCCCATCAGAAAATGCCTACCCACTCCAGGGGATAAATTGTGTCTGAGGCCCGTTTGTGCTGATGTTTTCTATCACAGCAGTGCTCTCACAGGATGCAGGTGGAGGAAGCATTTCGAGGCTTGGGGCTGTGCTGCACTCGCAGGCAATTCTCGGAAAAGACCCCAAACCTCAGAAATTATACACGTGCTTCACAAAACATGATGTTTGATCTGGGATCAGTTCTTTGCACAGGAAGCAGTGTTCTTCTCTGCAGTTACCCCTAAGTGAAAGTTGTTACTCATGCAAACCTGTCCTTTCCTCAGTCAATTTAATGCAGCAGAAGTGATGACAACTCATGTAAGCAGTCTTCTTGGCACACGGAATTTTTCCTAAGTAAGATATAGAGACGCATCGTTTGGGGGCTCTGACCTTTGGAAACTGCTCATGTACTGCATTCTTAATGAGCAGGCTAGGGAGGTTTTACCCACCTCTATCTTAATATAAAGAAAATGTTTAAACCAGCCTTTTTGTTCTCAGCGATCCATAAAGAGGCATATTTTCAAATTCCTGCCCACGTTAGATTATTTATATCATTACAATTGGTCTCCCCATAGAATTTGTTAACATGTTGTTGGCTATTTTCATCCTCCACATGAAAATGAATCTACGGGGTATCGCAGTGCTCAGTTATTATGAGGTTTTTTGATGAAAGACTTAAATTGCATCTGAGAAATACGAATCACAGGGTCTAATGTGCCCCCAGAGGTTTAATTTAATACACAAAAGGAGCTGATCACTCCCTACTGAGGTCATTACACGGAAATATTTTTTCTAGCGAACAGAGTAATTGGGACCAGTGGAGATTGTTTCCCCTGCCCCTCTCAAGAAAAAGGGATGGGTCAATTTTGGCTGCCTCCGAAGGTTCATAAGTTTTGTGAATGATCATGCCTGAGATGAATTTTGTTGTTGTTGTTTCTATAAGGAACAAAGAACTCATGAGAGCCCCTGTTCACGCACAGGTATTGCTTGACATGGTGGCCTCTCCTTTCACCATTACGACACAGCACTGCAGGAAACCACTGAGATCCAGGTCTCCAGAAACCTGGGTACCCAAACCTGAGTGCCAACGCCACCTCCTTTCACCATGAAACCCTTTAGAATGCAAAAAACCCTCACAAAATGCAGTGGGACAGTGGGAAGGAGGGTGCTCTCCCCAGAAGTTGCCCATGTCCTGGGTGCCTGAAGGAGTTCATGGCTGAGGTAGCTGGCTGCCACTGGACAACATCATGGAGCTGATCCCACCCCATGTGCAGTCCCCTTGTGACTGCTCTGTAGATATCTGAACTTAAGGGCTGGGCAGTGTTAGGCAGATCCAGTAAAGCCCCCACATACCCATTTAATTCCAGGATAAACAAACATGTGCTGAGGTCACCCCCAAGTTATGGCAGCGTGGGAGCCAGAGGGATGTCAGCAGGTCAGGCTGCAGGGTCAGGGAAGATGATCCCACTGCAGTCCCTGGTACAGTACCATTAACCTCAGCAGCTTCTGGGCAGTTAAAATTTAAACCCTTGCATAAGTGGTTTGCTGAACTGGTGCCAGAAGGATCAGTGTCTTGCAGGACTGAGCTCATTAATTCTCATTCTCTGAGAAGTAGCGGAGGGAACAGATGAGCCAGAAAACTAAACAGCTTTGGACTGTTGGATCCAACTAGAAAGGCAAATTCCAAAGTCAAGGAAAACTCACAGGCTTTGTAAAAAAAGACAAAGGGACTTCAGGGTTTTCATGCCGCAACCACGCTTGGGGCTGTGGCAACCATAACTTTGCATGGACACAGGATATTTTTGCACAGCAAAACAAGCCAAGACATTATTCATCATGCCGATTTGTAGGCAAAAATTAGGTGCATCACTGGTGTGAAATTCAGTCTCTTATTTCTAACTTGAGAAAAACTTTCCTAACACTCATTTTTTTTCTCAATCTCTTACTGAAGAACAAAGCGCTCGGGAGAACAGGCAGCCAGGAGACACACTCATTCCCTGAGTGCCACTAAACTTCTTTAATGGATACAGATGATAACAAGTATACTAAAAACAAGAATAAAATTATGACTCAAACAGAAGTAATATACTTCCAAAACAAGGCTCTCAACCACACAGGTTTCTCCCAGTAGGGAGAGGCTGTGAGAACAAACAGGTGACACTTTTTAGTCACGTCACTTAACTGCATGCCTGGAAAGCACTTGGAGCTGCTGGTGGTGGAGATGACGCCGTGAGATCCTCTGCGGAACATAAACACTGTGCTTCAGTAAAGGCTTCCACAATGGTGTAGTTGGAACCATTATTCTTCCCCAGGGTTTTAGACACTGGATTCTTTCAGGAGCCATTTAATTATTTCGTTTTATTTCTGCTCAATCAGTGTAGGAAAGCTTAGTAAAAGGACTGTTCATTTTGACAAGATTCCTCAGGGAAACTTCAAGACAAAATAGCAGTAAATTCTTCCACATATAACTCACCAAGAAAAATAGCAGTGGAAATAAAGTGGTAATAACAGAAAGGGGAAGATTATCTTTTAAAAGCAATTGCTTAATACCAATGCACAGTGAATATATTTAATGTCATAAACATTGGTTTACTTAGGGAAGACATGAGGAAATGTCAGGAGCAAAGAAACTCTTACTAAAATGAAATTAAAACTGGCAAGTGTAGAAGGAGAAGGGAGGGAGGCGGAAAGAGAATCCCTCTAGTGGGAGTCCCATGGTCCTGATGAAGAGTTGATAGCTGTATCCCAGCTGTGTGTTTCCTGCTGGTCAGGCTGCCAAAGCACCTGCAAACCTGGTGGCCTTACTGGCTTTCTTTCTCCTTAGAGGGAGGCAGCTGAGGCAGAGACCTATAGATAAATACACATATCTGTCCCTGGTGTGAATGTGCTTGCAGAGAAGAGTCAAGTCATAAAGTCCTGCTCCTCTGAACATGTGAGGGCTTTATTTCCTCTGCTGTGTCCAGCATTGCTGATCCCCAGGCTCTTGATCCAAGCAGCCTGGCCTTTCTTCCTGTCCTCTGGCTACACTCCTGGCTGATGACACCTTCTTTCTTCCAAGCACAAGGGCACAGGCATTTCAGAGCTCTGCCTGCCACTTGCAGTCCCTTCCTTGTAGGACTGTCCCCATGCCCCAGCTGAGAGCTTGGTATTGCTGCCTGGGGAACTTGACCAAGGCTCCTGCCAAGCCCGGGAGATGCTACCTTCCAGAAGGAAGAGGAAACCCCATTCAGCAGTTATCAGTATCTTTTCTGACTACAGATCTTTCCTCATGCCTCCACAACAAGGTAAAATCTAAGTTCTTAAACTGATTAAGAGACCACTGATTAAGTGCCCAGGCCTGCAAAACAGCACAGTATTTTCTCACCTATACTTGTTCTGAAACTTCTGGGCCCCGAAGCTTCAAACACTCATTCAACTTTGCAGAATTTTAGTTTAGTAGCAATGAGTTGCCCCTTGGACTTGATATGTACCTGACTTTATGGTTTGTGATGGATGTGGCAATCATTCTCCCAGTAGATTTCACTGCATGCAGTAGGTGAAGCACATAAATCATGGCAGGTTTCAGGCTTGGACTTTAGGATAGAAACTCTCCCCTGGAAAATGGGTTGAAAAGACTCAGTTGGGTCCAGGTCTCAGCTGAGGATATTGGTGACACTGAGTGGCTGGAGGGCAGGCATGGCTCAGTGTCCAGCACATATCCCTGCAGGTAGATTAGTCCTTCCCTCACACCAGGCAATCAGCCAGACACTGGGATGTTAAAAGAAAACTCCATTCTCATAAATTTATATGTCTATAAATTTTACAGCCATGGGGAGCATTAGGACTCTCTGTTCTATCTTTTGTTTAATTGGAGCCAAAGAGGCTCATTCAATAAATTCTCTGTGAAGCTCAGAAGTTTTGATTGAGCCATGGAGAAAGTTATCCAAATATTGACATAAGACTGAAAGGAATGGGGAACATCCCATATTAAACTCTTCTCATATTGGCTATGTATCCTCATTTGCCTTCTATCTTTGTAACAACTCACATCTCACTTAAGCTGCTAGCTTTACATCTTTGGTGCTTCTTTATTCTTTGCCAGATTGAATAATTTTTTCCTCCNAAAAAAAAAAAAAAAACAAAAAAAAAACCACCAAAACAAAAAAAACCTTACCCTTGTTTGAGATTTAATAACTTGGTTTTCCAAGCTACCATCACTTATACTTCTCTCTACTGTTCCACGAGCAGGCTACCATTTTGTTGGTAAAAGCTGATTTATTTTCAGTTACCTGCAATTTTATTTTTGTGTGAGAAGCCCTGGAAAGCTCAAAAACAGCCTCTTGGAGGAGAGACAGCAGTGGTTTAGACTGTATGGGAATTTTTGTGGTGCTTTTTCCTTTAGGTGACCCTGGCACAACAGATAGACATGTAGATGTTTACCACAGCTGAGGCTCTGGCATCAAGGTCATGTTTTTGCCACAATAATAGTGCCTTAGAAGAATTAAATTGCAGAGTTAGAATGACTTAAAGCAAATGCTGATCCTGAAGTGATACTGTACTGACTGGAGTATCAGAGCTATGTTTGGGCATTCAGGCATTGGGTCTTCTGTATTTGGTATTAATTCTCTTCATAGGGTTGTTCTCTCTAATTTTTTACAAGGCAGAACTCTTGGGAAAGGAGAAAAGGAAAGCAATTATGAGAGAAACATATATTATACAGAAAGAAAAGCCTGGGGCATGATTGTTTTACAGCAGGCAGTGGCAGGATCCCATACATAACCAATAGCAATACAAAGCTCCCTTCCTTGTGGTGCAGCAGATGTGGTTAGCAAAGACTTCGAGGAAGACTCAGGAATTTGGTGGGTATCAAACAGACCTGGGGATGTTCTTTTACAGGTGTTGTGGCCATATCCCTCAGGCTCACACTGGGTCAATAATTCACAAATTTATGCTGGAGAGAAGAGAGAAGAGCAGGTGGAAAGAGAAATACCAGAGCTTGTCTTCCTCACCTTATACAAACACTGCGTGAGAAAGATACACTTCAGAAGTATAGGAAAATTGATGGGAAATGGGAACAAGGAGGTAGGAAATAGTACTCTCTTAGCTGGAGAGAGTCCTTGACAAAGAAAATTCAAATCAGGTTACCTCTACATCCCAAAGCAGCTGCAATCCTGAGCCTGCCCATCATTGCTTTTCCCAAAATCTTCCCCCATGCACAGAAAACTTAGCTCTCTGTGAACCCAAACTGAACTGGATTGCTCCACTCACAGTGCTCAAATCACTACCACAAGAATTAGAGGCCTGACTTGATGTTTATCACAAATAGATATAAAAACTAAGACTGAGTGTAAAGCAGCTAGAGTCAGTCTGAGCACAAGAATAATTCTTGCTACATGTTGTGGCTGAAAAATCTGTTCATGTGAGCCTCTGTCCTGCTCCTTCCTCTGCGAGACCACTGTGCTAATGAAAAATTCATCCATCCAAAGCCAGCAGCTTTTTTTCTGCCCTCTCTCCCTTCCATAGTCTGTCTCTCTGCTTAAGAGCTCCTCTCACAACCCACACAAATTTCTGGCTGCTAAGCCCAGTTTATATCCCATTTCCAATCCGCGAGTGTTTTCACACTGATGGGCATCTGCTTCAGGCTTCTTGCCTTACCCAGACCGTCAACCCATCAGCTTTGGGGCAATTCCTCACCATGCTGTTCACATCTTCTGTGAGACCAGGTGACAATGGTATTCTCCTTCCCTTATTCTTTATCCTCCCCCTCCCCTTGCATCTTTCCTGACATAGCTGACTCCATATGGTGTTTCTCAAACTGAAAATCAGGTCTCTTCAGTGTCTGGATTATCCCTGAAATGGCTGAAGAGGAGGCTCTACAGACTCCTTTTGGCTTGCAGAAAACAAAAGGACAACTTTCTCCTTTTCCTCCTGCCGATTTTTAAAATAGAGCTATTAGTTTTCTGTATTGTTATTCTGCCTGACTTAATGAGCCATTCTCCTCAAACACTTCACATTAACATGTTTATGTACTTGCTTGCCTGGCTGGGTTCTTTAATAGTGTGCCTTTGGTTCAGGTGCTCCCAGCAGAGGCTGCTCTGCCAGGCTGCAGGAAGCCTTCCATTCACTGCAGCTGTGTCTCATAATTATGCTCTGTGACTGACTGCTTTTGGGGCAATTGCTCAACAGTAATAAGAAGGAATTTGATAAACTGGATATTTTTCTACAGGACCCGTTCACTCTGTGCCTTGGAGAGACTGGAATCAGTCACATTCTTAGCAGGTTTTTTTTCTGCAGTGGTAGCTGAAGGTCCTAGCAGGAGGATTATTTAGGAGTAGAGTCTACATTAAGACATCCTGCTAACACAGAATGTGGCTAGGAAGGCTGATGCAAGGGGTACCAATAGGTTTGGGGAATAACCCTAAAAGTAAATCCATTTTAATTTTAAACAAGGTTGGCAAGCCAATGCCATCCTTGCCAGAAAAGGGTTGTCTGATCTGGATTATTGATTCTGGTGAAGCCTGTTTCCAATGTCAGGCTCATTTCTTTTGACAGCTGTTAGAAAATTTACACCCGCAGGGCTTTTCTTCTCTCTTTTGCCCTTGTGTTGGATAAACTTGAGTCTTGACTGATGTAGCAGCCACAAGAAGGCAGGCAGTGAGAGGAAGCCTGTCTACCATACCTATATTGCTGAAAGCCTCCTGTGAAATTGGATTAGCACTTAAATGTTGTGTGACAGCGCTTTATGTTCTAGGTTTTGTACATGTTCTCAAGGAAAAAGGAAAGGAAAAAAAATCACTCCTCAAACTCTGTATCATTTGGGGACAATTATAGTATTGCCAGATTAATTACAGTGTTCCTACAATGCTCTCCTCTGATTCTACCATTAGAACACAGCAGAAATCAGAGTCTGTTTTGACCTTTATTCAGAGCCTCCTGTTAAAGTGACTTTCACAACAGAACTCAATTTGTCACATTTTATTTGTACTTTAATTTTATTATTAACAGATTAATGAAGCTGGTAATGGGTTTCCCGATGCTCCCTTTGGAAATGTGAACTGTGTCCCTTCCTTACATCAATCTGCTGTCAGCAGATGAAGTGCCTTTGCAAAATGCTATTAACTGTTACCAGAAGCAATTAGTCAAAATAGCAAGTCAGCTTCAAAAGGAGAGACTCCAGATTCCCTCAGTGTGTTAGGAAAAGCGCATTAGTAGGATTTAATCTCTCCAGCAGCCACAAGCTTTAGGCCCTACAGTAGGTGTCTGGGTTAATGACACATAGAAATGTGAATGTATCAGACTTTAATTTGCTCGAAGGAGCAATGCCAGGTTAAAAAAAAAAAACAAAACCAAAAAATCACTTTCCAGTGTCATTAACAGCAATCCCCACAGTGCCAGAAATGCCCATGCTCTGTTGCAAGATCCTGTCTCTGTGCCGGCCTTAAAAATCCATGAGCGAAATCCTGGCCTCCCCAAAGGCAGTAGGAGACTGCTTGTGACAATGCTGAGGCCAGGCTTTGTCTTCTTTGTCTCAATTTTCTGGCCCAAACAAATATTTGAAAAGGATTTCACATCACCTTCCAAAGCATCAAATTCCAACCCCTTCTCAGACAGCTCTCTTTTTTATGCTGTGCCAGAAAGTCACAAGATAATGACTAGTGAGACACACACAACCTCCAGCTCCACTTCCCCCCTGGGAAGTGATGGTTTGGCACCATCATTACTCTGACAGCTTTACTGTCTGGTCAGTATTCCACAAGGGGGGAAACCCTGCACACGGTGAGAGGGTTGGGATGAGATGATTGTTATCCAACCCAAGGCATTGTATGGTTTGATGGGCCTGACAAAATTGTGTTACTGTGCACATACAGAACACAAGGTGTGCTCAGTAAATGGTCCCTTGCAGGAGGAGGCAAGAATCTGAACACTTTTGAACAAGGTAGGTAGCCCTGGGTAAAAAGCCAGCAGAACCCAGCCCCCTCATCACTGCCCCAGATGAACTGGCATGGGGGAATCTGGGGGAGGTGAAGCATCTGGTTTAATATCCTACATGCTTAGCAAAGTTTAAAGCATATGCTGTGGTATTCCTACTGCTTTCCAGACTGGACATTCCAACAATTTCCCTCCTCCTCTTTCAAATGCTGGAAAACTATGTTATCCATCACTATTTCCAGTGCATTTCTAAGTACATGTGTATTGCATACACGGGTCCAATTAAAGGGGGAAGGTCATGAAAACAACAGAGATTCCACGGATACTGAAAATAAAAAAAGATTATCCATTTGTCCTCAGGAATGGGCAGTGAGGTTGCTGTTTCTATGCAGAAGGTTAATATTTTTCATGTCATTTGGCCCTTGTTTTTTCAAACCCAGTCCCACCTCCTTTGGGTGGTTGCAGTGGCCCTGATGGCTGCCTGAGCTGCATCAAGGGGCAAACTCTGGGCTCAGTTCACATGCCTCTCACAACCCCGCCATATGCTGATACTCCCACACTGGGGTTTTTTTTTGGAGGCAAAGAACAACTCAGCACCAGACCTTGAAGACATTTTTCCTCAAAGAAAACATAAACAGCTGAACCCCACTCAGGGACTTGGACAAAGTACAGTCTGGATAAAAACTACCACCCTTTATTTTGCCAAGACCTCATTGATTCAGGATATGCAGATCTAATGATTTTGCTGAGTGTTTGCAGAGTGTATTCCTGCTGGGTATTCTTTCCTCCACTGCCTTCAAGTGACTATTCACAGTGCATAAGGTTAAAAGGGTTTGTTTTCCCCTCCAAGTGCAGAAGAATATAAGAAGAGTTAGAAGTCTGGGACTAAAAAAAAGCCTGGCACAGTCCACTCTAAGATGTAAGAGTGGCACATTCTATCTTCCTTTGATACCAACTTAATGATAGGAAAAGACTGTCCTCTGGTCCCTCAGTCAGCTCTTTCCACTGATTGGAGGAAGAGGTTCTTGAAAAAACACAAGGTATTGCTCAAACACTCCCAGAAAAATGGCCTTCTGACTATCCAAACACATTGTCTCTCATCTTAGATCAAGCATGGCTCTTACACTTAAACATAAGGATTAAAAGACATCCATTAAAAGGAGAGTTTAAAATTCTATTTTAAAAAAAGCTCAGAAGCTTAAAAGACTAGTTATTTGTGTAATCTTCAAGATCAAACGTTGCTGAAATAAAGACTTTTACTCCTTTATCAGATAAAACCTGTGTGCAAAGACTGCAAGGGGAGAAGTGACTATTAAGATAATCTAGTTTGACCTCATGACCTCAGGTTTTGGCATTTACTGGTACAGTTGCCCTTTCAGTTGTTCATGTAATTATATGGAAAATTGAATTAAACCATGTAGGATGCACCAGACTACATAAACTTGAAAAAACAGACCACAAGTGTTCAAGTTCCTTTAATTCTTGTGTTTGTAGGCAAAGCTCAGTGCTTAAAAGGATAGTCCCAAGTCCTCTGCAGGTGCAGTGTGTGCAGGTCTTGCTGAAGCTCACAGATGTCATTTTCCATCAGAGGAGGATCTAGCCTGAGGAGTTCCCAACTGTAAGGGAGAACTAAGTAAGTACAAAAGTGCAAATACCTAGAAAGGGAAATTTTCAGAAATCTTTGGGTAAACTACATTCCCAAAGTCTCTCTCAGTTTTTCTTCTTTTTGTCTTTCTACTTTTTATGACAAGTGCTTAGGATTGTGTTCACTGTGCCAGTTTTCAGCAGGGCAGGAGGGAGAAGCTGGGACACATTTCTTTGTGTGTGTCTTTTCTGATCTGTTTGAGCTGTCTGATGTCTTCATATCTAATACATGGGGGACCTTTGATCTGAGCTGGAGGATGTCTCAAGAAGGAGTGATGATTCACAGGAAAACAGGATATCCACAGGGGAGCCAGTTGCCCAGTCCAGCAGAATTAATCAGCATTAGCTGTGTGAGCTCTTGCTCTGAAACACTGTAAATAAGAAAAGAGCCACAAATCATTATAGGTATGGGAATAAACAAAGAGAGAAACACAATTTAAACCTCTAAGTGTCAAAAATGATTTCTGAACCACCCAGTTGATTTTTTTGGTGGAGCAAAACTGTCTGGTGTCCAGATGAAAACATGACTTCTGTTTTGCAAAGAGGCACTGTTTCAACATTTGCTTCTGTTCTGGCAACCTAGAGTGTTTTTGCAAACCAGGGACACACCTAACACTGGGTAAAACAGGTCTGAAATACAAGAGCTGCCTTCCTGTGCCCAAACAGCCCAACAGCCTGGTTACAATGCCATGCTCTCCCTGGCTTGCTCTGTCTTGCAGCTTGATTTATCTTTCCCTCTTTCTTCTCTCCCGGCCTCGTTTCTGCCAGCAAGTGCCTGCAGCTGGCCTGGCCAAAGCACAGGAGCTTGGAGCAGCCTCCTGGGAAGGAGGTGTAACTAATGGAGGTGCCCTTTCACCCAGGGACCTGAGGGACATCACCTCCCTTGCTGTGTAGTCCCTGGCTGATGAGGAGGGAGCTGGTGCTGCACTAGAGGATGGTGACAGCATCTTCCCTGGCAGAGACTGCCACCGCTGCAGTGTTGGTAGCTGAATGTAGAAATGGGCAGCACCATCTCCTCCTCTTCATGTTCCCGTGTTCAGGATGAAGCCCTTGTGACTGGCTTGTACAAAGGGTATGATCACTCGGGACACAGTCTTCCTGAAAGATAGTACCTTGTTAGATCCTGTGAAGGACAGCTGGGTGCCAGAAAGGCAGCTGCTCAGCTGGGAAATGTTTGAGCATTAGCAGAATCAGAGGATGTAATAATTTTCTGTTTAAATGGAATTTGGGCTTCTTGTCAAAATTCCTTCTGATTAGTCAAAAAATTTCGGTCAAAAGATGCCTTTTAATCCTTCATTTTTACTTGATTTGCCTTGATCATAAGGGATGGGAAGGGCTAAGTCTCAAGATGATGGCTTTCCACTCCAGTGCTTCAGGTCTAGGTAGGTCCTGTTCATAGAAGCATGTTGGAGTTGGAAGGGACCTTTTAAAGATCATCTATTCCAACCCCCCTGCAATGAAGACAAACTCCTTTTTCACAATCTGCTCCTGCACGAGGCCTAGCACTGAGCAAAATCCCTCCTGGAGCACCTTGTCCTTGTGCTCCTGGGAGGTGGGTGGATGTTCTTGGTGATGCTCCTCCGCGCTGTGTCCCTCACTGCATGTTCACATCCACGGATGGCTCTTGCCTTCCATTCCATGAAAAGCCCCTCATGAAAGCTGGGCTGCAATGGGAATGAGTCCTATGCCAACGAGTGGGCTCTGAACTCACTTCCATACCTGCATCTGGAAGATGATGTGGTGGCAAATGGCTCTTAGCCAATCATAGTGATTTTAATGGAGAGCTTATCATTCATTATAGAGATGGAACTGTCACCTCAGTCACATGCTCTCTTTCTCAGAAGGAGGAATCCAACCCTAAGGTATTTAGGTACCAACACCAAAACACCTTAGACCTGAACGACTTGCAAATGGAACTTCTGAAGCCCAAGGGGATATTGTAACTGCCTAAACTCAACAAAAAGAGGAAACGCTGGGGGCATTTGACTTTACAAACAGCCTTCAGTTGGCCTATTTCCAGCACAAATGCCTCACGCATGGTAATGGATTTCAAATACACTGAAGAGCGGGGCCACAAAACCAAACAAGCCTTAACATTTGACCTTATTGGGGAAAACAAGCCTACAATTACCAAAGAAAACTAAGCATGCCTAGCTAATTGACTCATCTTAGAACTCTAAGTTTTGTTTCCATGACTGAACCATAGGAATGTAAAGCCTTGCCATCTTTCAGTTAGCATGGTTTCCTTAAATCTCATGGAATATCCGAAAATCACCAGTCACCTCCTAACATTTTGAGTAGTCTGTTCAGTATAAAGGAGAGAAATGTACAAACAAACATAAATGGCAACAACACCTTCTTTTTTTTTTTTTTTTTTTTTTTTTTNTTTTTTTTTTTTTTTTTTTTTTTTTTTTTTGATGTAACATTCCTGGAACAAAACACGAGCATCAACTCAATGAATTACAGGCTGTTACATCCTTGTTGCTGTATGCTCATCCACCCACGAACATTCCATATAAAATTACTTAATAATCAATTTGAAGTACTTTAAAGTAGCTTGTTTTCATCCTAAGTCAGTAACAGAATCAGCAGTCCAGTGTCTAGACCTAAGACAGGGGTTTTACTCTCAAAGATATAAGCCAGAAGTGGTGTTAAGTCTTTGGTGTTTTAGGTATCATTTAAAACGAACCTCTGAGACTCCTTACAGGGAATAGAAATTTCCCTAAGGCACGGGAAGACAATTCTAGCCGTGTGGGGTTTTTTTGTCATTCTTAATGTAACAATCACAATTAGCGACTGGCCAGAAGTCACCTAAGATGGGTGACACTTCCTGTTCACATGAAAAACCAGGAAAGCAAGGAAAGGATTCCCTGCTATGAGATGGTCATACTGGTCTCAGAGGATCTTTCCAAAGCAAATGAAGCAGTGGCCCATCAGATAAGTCAGCTAAAGGTATTGTGAGTGAGCACTCTCACTTGTGGATTGTTTGGTTTCCATGGCTCTTGGCAAGTCACTCATGCTAAAACTGAGAATTTTTTATTTTGTTTTGATGAAACTGTCCCAATGTTAAACACATGTTTGAAAGGCAGTTAACAGGTTTAAACTACAGTGTTTATGAAAGCTTAGTGAGGACCATCTTGCAAAAAATGAGGACTTCTGGATAAGTTATATAGTGACAAATTAATTTTATATTCTGTTTAACCACATGTCAGTAAACTCAGGGCAAGATAAATCTGTTAAGAAACCATACAGAATGTTTAGCTAAGTGTAAGGCATGGTATGTCTGTTTCATGGTACATCTCTGGCTTTGAGGTGGGCCATATTGTGTTCAGCCTACGTAGGTTGTCTGAGATGAAATGCATGTGATGGGCACTTGGATTTGTATGCAAAACACTGCTGTCAGACTTTCTGGCAGGGACTGGCTGATATGGACCAACTGTGGGCTGCCCTAGCCTCAGGGCATAATTTACAGCAACCTGAAGCTCAGCAAATTATTTGAGAAAGAAAGGAACAAAGGTGTGTACAGCAGCAGTAGCCAAAGCAGAGCAGAGCATCCCTGCCCCTACAAAGTTTGCTTTATTTCGGCTGTGGTCCAGAAGTTGGGAGTTGCATCTGGGGATGTAATGCCACAGCTAAAGAGGTCTGAGGCCGGGTACACTGAACATGTTCTTGACCTAAGAAGAGACAGGTAGGCCATGCTGTAGCTTATTAAAGCCCCAACGGAAAACACAGACACATTTAACAGAGTTCATGTTTCAAACCCATTATTATTGTTATTATATGGACATGCTGCCTGCAAAATCAGGTCCCCACATCACCAGCAAACACCATGTATTGCATTGAGAAACCAAGTAAGGCCTAAGTTGAAAGACCTACAGGCCACTGGTTGATTCTTCTCGAGAGGGCTTTTGGTGGATCACAGGGAAGCATCTGCATGGATCCCACAGAAGCTGACTGTGCCGTGTCTGCACTCTGGCTGAATTTGCACCCAGCCTTTAGCTGGCACCTGCTTGCACCCTCCTGATGGAAATAGGTTGTGAGAAGATGCCAGAGTGTGCCTGGGTACACTGAGGAGCAACACTTCTTCTGGCCTTTTAATGTTTAAACAGCTGTGCTGGATTTGCCAGAGGGTGTCTGACAGAGTCGTTAAAAACTGATCCCTGAGTAAACAGCCCGGTATTATTTACTCCAACTCAGCTGTGATAATTCACACCATCTGAAGAGCAGCCTAATCCTGCACTGCCAGGTCTCTGAGATGTTTGTTACTGCTTTGAACAGAAAGATCCTTGCGCCAAGGGGAATGTGATTTCCCCATCACTGATGACTCTGGACAAGACAATGAAAGATACAACACAATTTAAAACAAAAGGAATTAATTCAGAATGAAAATGTAATTGCTAATGCAGTTGTCACAGCCTTGTGCTCATCCAGGACACCTGTGTGTGCTGACGTATTTATAGATGTTGGTTACAGGCACTAACAGAGGAGAGATATAAAGTTTAACCTTCTCTCAGGTCTGGTCACACTCCTAGTTTGTTTCTTCTTCTTGTGCAAGCTGTAGAGGCAACTCAAGGAATACCCATTTGGAACATCCTATAGGGAAGGGAAACTGTAATATTCAGGACCACAGTCTTCTAGAAAACTAATTTCCTCCAACCCTTGATGTGAACATTAGATATATCTGCAACTACCTGCTAATAGCAGAGTTCCTGCTTCAAATGTGCCTGATCTGCTTTGCCTGGGTAAGTGATGATTCAGTATTTGTCCTCAGATCTCTTGACCTGCAGCTTTATACCCCCAGAAGTAGCCCTTATGGCTCAGTCAGTGCCCACTCTCTTGGTCCTTTCTCCCTATTGTCCTGATGTGAACTTACCAAATGACATGTCCTAACATTCCTCTTTATGACATATCTGTTGTCATGTCATTCTTACTCTTCAAGATATGCTTCCATCTCTTGCCCTTGATGTCTTCAAAACACCTAGAATAGAAAAGACAGATGTAATCACCTGATTCACCATGCTGAATTTTCTGTTAAATTGGAGACTTCCTGGAATTAATCCTGAGCAGAATATGAACACACCACAATTTGCTCATCAAGCAAATATTTAAGATGTGTATACAGTAAATCTCTGGAGTTTAGTAAAATCAGGACTTAGGGGCATGTGCAACAGCCATTCCTTACCCACTGCTGCCTTATAAAACTCAGGGAAATGGTAATAAGTTGTGATGGCATTCCTAATTTTGGAGATAGTTTTACTTTGCAGTAAAGCTATGTGATTCTGTCATCTTCTTTCGGTTGTGCTTTAGACAAATATGCTCAAATTAATTATCAGAGTTCTAGTCTGCTGGCAGGTGTCCATTTCAAAGGAGCAAAAACTAATGCAAAACTTCTTGAGTTCATTAACTGCAAACCGTCACCTGATTCTACTAGAAAAAGCTTCAGGCTCTCAAAGCACATGTAACAGAGCAATGTTTTGGTTCTAGATTCGGCTGGTTGAGGCAATTTCACATAGGTATAAATGATGATGGTACAAGACACGTTGACACCACTACTACACTTACAAAAAGAACATACAAATGCACAGTGACACTTCACACAGGGGTTGCACGTGAGACACAAATTTGAGGTCCAGCGCTTCGGGGAGCTGAGGACTCTGAACTCTCATTAAGTTCATTGGTTCAGGTGCTCGGGCCCTCAGCGAGGCTCTGCACATTCATGTCAGAGATGGGAATAATTTCCCCTTTCCAGTGTGTGTGTGTGTTTCTAATTGCTAGATTAGTACAATTGCCTGATAATCACGAGTAATAGAAATGGCTTTCTGGTACTGAAGTGTTCTTTCTGGAAGTTAATAAAGCTCATTCAGCATCGCCTACAGTTTTACAACATGCTGTAATGGAATAATGTAATGAGTACAATGTGAGTACTGTACAAAAGCCCGTGTAAAGTTAAAAATGGATCTAGGATAGTGCTGCTTTTGAATATGAGCAGTGCAAGGTATGAATTACTTCCTTTAGATGGATACAGGAGTTAATTTGTGAACAATGCAGCCCAGCTCACAATCAAGTTCACTCCCCTTTTTTTTTTCCAGATTGGCTTTCCATTCTTTTCTTCCAGTTGTTTAGTATGTGCTCATCCTTGTTAATTCCATAAAGGTGATCATGCTTTTAATCTACACCTTCTATTTTCCTACTAGAACTTGGCTATTAAAGGGGTTATAAAATCTTCTGTAACAATGTGATAAAAGGACACAGCAGGAAACCAACTCTACTTAAAAATTACAGCATGAATCCCAAGTCAATTTGAAACTTCTAGGAATGTGTAGCCCTGTAACTTGTCAGACATGTCTCCGGCCATAGTTGGAACGCCTCAACAATTCAGTGATAATTTTACATTGTTTTCACTATGCGCAAACAGAGGAGTGTTAAATTTCATTATTCCGGGATTCGTCCGTGTTTTGTAAGCCCAGTATGACAGGTTTGTTGTTAACACGGCACATTAACTGTATGTGTAAAACCTCTAGTCCCTTCTTTCTCTGCATGAATAAGATGAAGTTGTATTTAGGAAGAAAATGGCTTTGTCTACCTGTAAATGAAGATCTCCTGAAACGCAGTCTCGTAAGAGGTTGATGGTAATCAGTAATGCCAAATCCTCATTACAGCAGTGGCATTTTCACCAACTGTATGGCAGATTTTGCAATTAACACACAAAGAATTATTCCTTTCTTGTGTAACAACATTTTAATGTCAGTAAAAAGTGGTTTTATAGTTCAAGATTACAAATAAAAAAATATTTCATCTTAACCCATTTACCATTTTCCCTCAGGCAAGTCTTCAAATTTTAGTTAGGAAAAAAACATGAGGTGGATGGATGCTTGCTCTACAGAAAGCTGAGGGACTCCCTCCCCACTCTGCAATTGCTGGAAGTTTTAAAATGGAACATTTTACTCCAAGTAAAACCTGATGAGTTACTTTCTCTCCCATGGCAGGTGAAACCACAGAGCCTTTTACCACCACCAGATCCTTTCAAGCTGAACCAGCTGGAAGGGCACTGAAAGGAACGAGTTAAGCACCTTTCTAGCTACCGGGCTGCATCAAGAAGGCACAACATAAGAAATGGTAAAGTCAGTAAACAAAATTTTACTGTAATATTTTGTAACACAGATACTGTATTTCTCTTTGAAGTGTAAAGCTACCGTCTTACACAAGAAAGATGGACAGACCCTTTTCCAAGACTAATATGGATACAATAAATATGGAGTTTTACATACCAGATCTGTACACAGAAACTTTGTCCCACAGCCATAAAAATTTACATTTAACAGTGCAACATATAATTTAATCTTTTATTTATCTGACATAGGATGTTTACTTACTAAACACAAGCAACTACCTGGTTTTAATATACATATTTTATATATATATATTTTATATATATATATTCAACAATCTGTACAGGTTTCTAAACATAAAACTCCAAAAAGGCACAATCGTCTATACAACATGTACAAAAATGGCTGGAGCTGACAAGAAACAACAATTATTGGTCAAGAGTTCATGATTGCACGAAGATTAGTAATGGGTTTGTGTCAGAAAAATGTGCTTTAAGGAAAGGAAGGTTTGCAAAGAAACCTGCAAGTGTTATAAAAAAAACCCAAAAAACCCTAAAAATAAAAACACAACGAAAAACAAAAACTAGGTTGCTATTACAAGTCTATCCTCATCGTCACTGCTGCCATCACTAAACTGCACCGTGTTTTGCCGCTGGGGCGGGGCGGCCGGCCTGGGTACCTGTCTGTCCGGGGTGACAGTTCGGTGGACTGGGGACTTGGTTAACGTGTTGGGATTCACCTTGGAGCGGGGCTCTGCCGGGGCAGCCCTCTTCACCTGGAGGGCAGGGAGGTCACGCTTTGGCTTGCTGGGGTTTGCGAGGTCAGTCTTTTCAGCATCAGCTTTCCCTGGACCACTGGGGTTGGTCAGTGGGGCAGACTCGGGATGGCTCTTCCCACCGCACCGCTGGCCCCCAGACACCGCCTGAGGAGAAGCATCCCGGCCAGCCTGGCTGGCCTCGGCCGTGGGGAAGCCGACAGGAGTTGGGTCCAGACGGACCTCACCAGCTTTGGAGCCTGTGGTGGGTGGCTCAGAAGCTCCGTGCCCCTCAGCGCCGGCGGGGCTGACGGACGGGATGAGGGTCGGCAGGGCGATGTTCAGGATCTGCAGGCCAGGAAGGTGTCCCTGCGGGCTGGGGGTGCCCTGCGGGGCCGCGCCAGCCGTCAGCACCTGGAGGCCCACGGCATTGAGGGTAATTCCCGGAGGGCGCATCTGTGGGGCGATGTTGGTGTTTGCCAGGCCCAGGATGTTCACTGTCTCCATGCCCAGCGGCGGCAGAGGCTGCAGGTTGGGTGTGCCGAGCCCCTGAATGCCTGGCACGCTCACCTGGCCGATGGGAATGCACGGCACCACACTGTTCACCTCGGCGACTCCCACGGGATTCGTGGTGGTGCCGGCGGCCGTGCCGCCTGCCTCGCCAAGGGCGCTGGTAGTTCTGTGAATCACGCTCACAGCTGGGATAGTGAGCTGCACTGGCCCCGCTTGGATGGGAACAAAGGTGGAGTAGGTGGCCAGGCCGGCAGGGACCACCTGGATGCCCCCGACTGGCACCATGCCGTAGGGAGCCTTGGCTTGCCGCTGCGAGTGCAGGGGCAGGTGGCTGAAGAGGTGAGTCTGGGGAGCTCTGGGCTCGGCAGCTGGCTTCTCCTCCAGGATTTCCGTGTAGGGTGACGGCGCTGTTGTCGGCATGCTGCGGTCTGCCGGCGAGGACGGGGAGCTGATGGAGGGCACGCTCTGGAGAGAACAACACAGGCGTGTTAATGTGGCATCACCACCATCCTTCAGTGACACGAAAACACAAGGGAGATGGGAGTGCTTCCCATGCCCCCTTTTAGGAAAGAACAACAACAAAACGGTTCATAGTATATAGTGCTCAGCTTAAACAATGAACTGATTTCCTTCCTTTCTTTTTCCATCTCCTTCCTCACTCACTAATTGCATTTTCCTCCCCTAATTACTCTTGCTTAATTTCTCTCAAACACTAGTGCTCAAAAACATTGCTGAATATCTTTTGCACATGTGTTTTAAGTGGTGAGAAGGCTTTACAGAACTGTTTCATGTGGAAATCACCTCAGGCAAGAAAGTTAAATAAGCATAAGATGGCATTTTTGATGCACTGGGTTCCTCTCCTGAAGGCCTTACAGCCTCTGGCAGGCAGAGGCAGCATCACTGCGCATTTGTCATAGGTGCTTCTAATGTGGCAGACGGGGTATGCAATGACAAGAGATGGCTGACAACTACAGCTCCTGCAGAGGTGGAGGTGATGGGTGGATACTGGAGTGAGATGTGGGACCCACATCCCATTGCTGCCTCAGCTCACTGATTTATTTGGTGCTCACACCTGGATATAGAATGCTATTTCTATTCTCCCTTTTCTTTTTCTACAACCTGTTACTGACCAAGGCTTGCAACTTCTTTCCTAGAACCTCCTAAAACGAGTAGTCTGAAAGTGCAATTGCAATCTTACAGTTATCTTTTCATTTTGGGCACATTCATCACACACACACACACACACACTCACACACTGGTGCAACCTTAATTAGTTTTTACAGTATTGACTCTCAAAATTTCTCTAGAGTAGGCAAAAACCTCAAAACCAAACAGAAATGCTTTTGAAATCTGCTGGTGGAAAATGTATTGGCAAAGGGAGAATATGATTAACTGGCTCTGCAATGCTGACCTATCTAAATGAGAAGATGCATGTGAGAAAGAATCCAAAATCTTTCTCAGAACTGACACCTCACAAGAGATCCTGATAAACTGGTATGGATGCTTTCAAAGGAACATACAACAGCCTTTCTGAGCTGTGTTGACTCCTTTTCTCAATTACAAGAATGCAGATCCACAGCCATTCACAATAGGAACAGACTGCAGATTAACCACTGGAGACAGAAGGCTGATGCTTCTTTTGGTCTGGGAACGGAAAAGTAAGTCTGGCAAGGAATTACTTCCTTGTATTACTTACATGCCTTCTTTTTATGGTAATATATTAATGTAGACAATTATTAGAGCTATATAAATGAACACCGTTCAACATTTTTAATTGCATGAATATTTTTACTTGAGGCTTCAGTGGTTCTATTTAATGAGGGAGTAAACTCAGTTAAATGTCCTTCTGGTATCCACTGGCAACAATGAAACCTAAACTCCCAATACCACGACCTTACCCATTTTATGGCAGGCATATACAGTGATCAGAGACCACTTCATTTTATTCTGCCACACTACAAACTCGTTCCAATTTACATTTGCCACATGTACTCACAGTTTCCACAACCAGAGATGAATCTGTGTCAAACAATACAATGAAGCAATAATTTTTACTGTTCCTCCATGTCAACAGTTTGCTATGTTAAACTGTGTAAAAAATAAATCCAGTAGTATAAATTTTAAAGAAAAAACCAAGCCACTAAGTACTTATAACAGATGCAACTTTTACTTGTTATGCTTTTGAAAATTTTCTGCTACTTTCTCTTCAATAACTGCATGGTTAGGTTTAGGCTTGGACTCGATGAACTCAAGATTTTTTTCCAATCTAAATGATTATATGGTTCTATGTAATATTTCTAAATACTGCATTCATCATGAAGAAGGCAGTGCTTTGATTATCCCCTTTAATTAAACTACTTTGCATCTCATTTTTCTGAGCATTACTCTGAAAAACTCAAATGCCTTCATGGTCTGTAGCAAGAATTCAAAACTTCCAGAAGGTATCTTTAGGGTCAGTCTGGTGAGTGACTTGTAGCATCCCCATGACTGTCCATTAAAGCCATTGCTGAACTGGAAAAGGCTCAGCACCTGCCAATTCCCTCTGTGATTTCATGGGCACAGTTTAAAAAAAAAAAAGTTTCCAAAATTACTGAACACTCCCACAGACCTACACACAGACTGACCTCATCTTCCTGCACACTGCTTTGAAAAGCTGTGTGTCTAATGTGCATGGGAAAAATGCATCTTTTTCTGATTATAATCTTTTTTCAGCTTGGAGAAAAGCTGAGAGCATTGTGAACTCAGGTCTTGGTCCTTTGTTCATCTCTCCTTTTGTTATTGTCCAAGGGTAATATCCTAGTTTCCTTGAACATCTGGTGCTCTTTCTAATTCCACTATTAAGCATATTTGGAGGATAGATAAACAATTGCACCATTTTTTTTTTAGTGATAAGGCAGAAAACTTTGGGACTAGATTAATTTCCCTTTGGAATTACCAATGATTGTATCATCCTATTTCAGAGTGAAATGATTGCTGAATTCTATCACCTTCCCCATAAAACTTCATAACCACCACCATATGTTCATTCCACATATTTCAAACTGATTTGTAATACAATCTACCAGCTCCAATGGTCAGCTGAAATGACCATATTACAATTAAACCTTTCAGGAAGAATACAGTTAAATTAAAGAATTCGAAAAGCAATGCTCCTACAACATCTTTGTGTCTAGAGTCTTACATATTTGTGCTTGAATTAATTTTAACTCTCCTGAAAGACTCATCACCAAGAATTCTAAGAATGAAGGGAAAAGCAAACATTTTGATCTTTGAAAAATCCCCAAAAAGATCTTTTTAGAAGGAGGACTTAAAATCCCATTCTCTCCCTGGTTATAGACACTCCTACCTTTGTAAGAGCTGCAGTTGATATTAAGGAGTGGCCCAAGGCTGCATCAGGGTAATCCACAGACATCTGGCGACCTGGAGATACAGGGGCGATGTCCGTCAGTGCCGCATCAGTACCGCAGGGACCCACTCCTCTCCCCTGGACTTTGTCCTCATGTGCTTCCTGATGGGTAGACTCTGCTGGCGACCTGGAGGTCCTGCTGACCGACTGCACTGTGCTGAGGACAGTCATCTTGGTCAGCAGCGCTTTGGGGAGACCATCCATGGAGTCCGTGTGAGCCCCGGTGAAGCAGTCGGGAAGCCGGATGTCGTCGTCGGTGCTGGTGGCGTCCTGCAGGCCATGGCGAGAGGGGTGGTGCTGGGGGCTGGCCGTCACAGAGGGTGTTGTGGATAGCACTGACTCAGCCTGGCTGTCTTCATCGTCGTCCTCATTGTCATTTTCATCTTCATCGCCACCATCAGACTCCTCCACGTCATATCCTGACCGGTCATAGCCAAATCTTTGCTTCTCACCTGTAAAAGTGGAAGTAGAAGTTAAGACGATGAAGGCCCTGGACTGACTGGGAAGGAAGCAGGAGAGAACAACTAAAAACACCAAAAACCACATGACACATGTATTTTCTACTTACACCCCAGTGCATCGAAGCAACAGGAAAGACTTAAACCTTGGTTTTATTTTCCAGCTCACATATTTAAATATACAGCTACATGATCTTTCATCTTCTGCTTCTATGTTGTTTTTAACCTTCTGGATTTGGCTATTTTCCTTCATGCCATTTGTAACCATTTGCTCAAAGTCACCCTTCAGTCTTCTGCTGGGGGAGCAGTGAGCAGATTCCCGGTTCATTAGGTTCCCAGTGCTGACATGTGGGGCTGGTCTGTCAACCTTAGCAGTGGGATATTCTCTTGCTGGTTCTGACTCATAAGTGGGTGTCCTTGTACCTAATATGAATCACGGCTGCAAAGGTTTTTGAAGGATGCAAACAGAAAGACTGGAGGCTGTTAGTCAAGAATCTGTCTCGTTAACAGGCAAAAGAGACCAAAATTAGACCTTACTAGATTTCTTCACTTCACTAATGTTTTGAAAGGTTTATTAAAAAATTACCCAGGATGTCCTAGGAGCCAACAAAGCATTAGTCATATCAAAACTTACCTATGAATCTTTCTTTGCATAAAGAAGCCCTCCTGACTTCAAGTCTTAAAGCCTCTGCCTAGGGGTAAATTTCTCTACAAAATACAGTTCTACTGTAGCTTTTCACCCTCTTTTGTATCTAACTTGGAAAGAAAGAGTTGTCTTTAGTAAAGTGACAGAAAATCCCATCTGCTCTGTCTGATTCCAAGCCAGACTGTCTGGGATCATATTTTATAAAAGACAAAATGCTTTGAATACATTAATATTTTGTATTTGATTAAAGGTCTGTCTCTTGATCTGTCCAAAAAAACATATCAGCATAAAATTCATTTGGCTCTGTAAAACCAAAGATGTCTGGTTAGACAAAATCTGAGAGATGCTGTTCTAGGGAAATCTACACAGCAACTCACCATCAAAATGAACAATTCTTAAAAAAATCAGAGGCTTAAAAGAATTTGAATATACTGCCTATACTTTAGATTGCTAAAACCTAAAACCAAAACAAACCAAAACCAAAACAAACATTTTGAACTCCAGATAAAATAAATGGGTTTAATTGAGCTACCTTTCAGTAAGTTACCCACCATCATAAGCCTTTATGGTTTCAAGTGAGCAATGCAATTAGGAACTAATAGCTTCTTTGAAAAAATCCCTCTGTAATGACTTTCTGCCTTCTTTGCCTATACAATAATTTGTACATTAGCTAAATACGGAAACTAGATTTCCCACACTTACTACAGCAGATGTGAATGTGTCAGACATGTTATTAAAAATACCCCAAATCCTCCAGGTCATTGGAATGATCCTAACAAAAATATTTATCAGAATTTTAAATAGTCTTAATTTATAATTCTCATCCACAGACAAGGCTGTTCAAAATAAAAAATACGTTTTAGTGGAAAAATTAATTCATTAACTTCCATTCCAAAATTATGGCAAGTACGATTGTTAAAGATATTATTAACAATAACATGTAGACTGACTAAATGATTTTGGAATTTTTTTCTCTATAATTCTGTCATTTCTATTCTTCATATAAACAGTGTTTTTTCAGTAACTTGCAAAGCAAACATATCTAAAACGTTAGAACATCTACATATGTTTGATTTCTGAATGGCAACAACCACCTCTGCCTTCAATACCAATGACAAGGTAGGAGGGTCCCAATGCCCTAAGCTGGAGGACCATGTCTGTGAGAATGATAAACTCCCAGTTGACTCTGAAGCTGTGTGGGAACTGCTGCTCCAGCTGAATGCCTGAAGTCTATGGGGTCTGATGGAATTCATCTGAGAATACTTAAAGAGCTGCTGATGTCATCTCAAGACCTATCTCGATTTTTGAACGGTCTTGGGAATCTGGGGAGGTCCTAGCTGAACTGGAAGCTGGCTAATGTCCCAGTTTTCAAGAAGGGCAAGAAAGAGGACCCCAGAAACTACAGATCAGTCACTCTCATTTCTGTACCTGGTAAGGTTATGCAGAGATTATCCCAGGAGGTACTGGAAAACATCTGGATGACTGCAGCCATTGGTCACAGCCAGCACGGCTTTATGAGAGGAGAGTCTTGCCTACCAAACCAAATTTCCTTGTATGATAAGTTAACCCATACAGTTGACCAAGGGAAGCCAGCAGATGTAACCTTCCTGGGTTTCAGTAAACTGAAATTTTTATTCAGTAAAAATATTCAGTAAAAAATCAGTATTTTTTGATACTGTCTGTCACAGGATCCTCCTGGACAAACAACACATCATGTTATGGGTGAAGAAATGGCTCAAAGGGGTTAGGCACAAAGGGTTACAGTGAATGGGGTGACATCAGACTGGGGATCTGTCACCATGGGGTTCCACAGGGCCCCATCCTCAGCCCTGTGCTCTTCAACATCTTCATAAATTACTTGGATGCAGGACTGGAAGGGGCACTGAGCAAATGATACAGATGATACAAAACTGAGAGGAGTTGTTGCCTCCCTCGAAGGCAGAGTGGCCCTGCAGAAAGACTTCGACAGGTAATCCCCAACTGTATGAAATTCAACAAGGGAAAATGCCGGATTCTGCACCTGAGACGGGACAGCCCTGGATGTATGGACAGACTGGGGAATGAGGTTGGAAAGCAGTCTCATGGAAAGGTACCTGGGAATCTGGTTAGGGGCAAGTTCAACACGAGTCAGCAGTGCCCTGGCAGCCAGGAGGGCCAACCCTCTCCTGGGGGGCATCAGGCACAGCATGGCCAGGAGGGCGAGTGAGGGGATTGTCCCGCTCTGCTCTGCACTGGGGCAGCCTCACCTCCAGTGCTGGGGGCAGGTTTGGGTGCCACAATATGAAAAAGATGTCAAGGTGTTAGAAAGCATCCAAAGGAGGGTAACAAAGATGGTGAGGGGCCTTGAGGGGAAGCCTTACAAGGACAGACTCTCTTGTCCTTACAAGAACAGAGATCTCTTGGTCTGTTTAGCTTGGAGAAGAGGAGACTGAGGAGAGCCAGTCACTCATTGCAGGCTACAACCTCCTTGGGAGGGGAAGAGGAGGGGCACATGCTGATCTCTTTCCTGTAGTGACTTGTGACAGGACCCAAGGGAATGGCCTGAAGTTGTGTCAGGGAAGAGTTAGGTTGGATATTAGAAAAAGGTTCTTCACCCAGAGGGTGGCTGGGCACTGGTACAGGCTCCCCAGGGAAGTGGTTACAGCACCAAGCCTGACAGAGTTCAAGAAGCATTTAGACAATGCTCTCAGACACATGGTGTGACTCTTGGGGATAGTGCTGTGCAGGGCCAAGAGCTGGACTTCAATGATTCTTGTGGGCCACTTCAACTCAGAATACTGTGATTCCCTCAATGCCTCCGTAACAGATACTGAAGACTTCTCCATGTGTCACATCTAAAGGGTGACCTACACATTTCCTGCAACTCTTTAAATAATGCAGGGGGAATTGCAAAGTCCTGGAAGTCACTCTGGACTTTCACTTAAATTCAGTCTCTTTACCAATGTCACATAACTATTCTCTATGAAATTCTACTGATTCTTGTCTTTTTTTCTCCCTCTCTCCACATGAATCACATTTTCTATGAAAGCTGATGTCAATCATGAATGACTGTTTCTACTGGCAGGAGGAAATACCTGAAGTGATTAGACTGACTTGTCACATTTGTAAAGCAAGGAAAACATATGTGCAAACAATGATTTAGAAGAAACTATCTTCTTTCAAATCAACATTTAAAAATGCTACCCCATTTACCAGCAAATGCTGCTTACGTAGGAATTTTCTGCATGCATTCCAGCTTTCTACAACAAAGCCATAGAAAGAGAAAGGGAAACTGTGTGTGGAACACAGATTCCTTACATGCAAGACTCCATGGGATATCATTTCCCTCTATTGTTTCCATGTGTACCTCCACCCTTTGTGCATTTGCCAGCTTCTATTTGAGTGTGGTTACCTGGAGCCAGAGCCTGCAGTGTAGGCGAGGTGACAGCAATGAATGTGGTTCCCTTACTCCCACACCTCTTTGCAATATCAGATGAGAAAAAATAAGATTCCTGACTTGCTTGTTCTGGCAATGCACAAAGGAATGCTCTGCTCTGGCTTTTATACCTGCATGCATACATGTTTGCTGAAACAAGAGGTGCCCAGGCTTTTCCAATCAGTGATGCCACTGAGCATCGCTGAGGAGTTACAAGAGGACTCAGTGCTGAAATTTTAAGCAGTAGAAGACCCAGGCAGGGTTATGGGTCTCCTCTGAAGGAGGCATCGGGCTGGGGCTGTGAGCACTCCTTGTGGTGGAAGATTCTCTTCCAAGCAGTGTCTTTTTAACTAAGTAGTATTGGCACCAATCCATTCTGGTAATTGTACACTGCCTACTAAAGTTCCCTGGCAGTTTTAATTGGGGAAAAATTAATTCTTTGCTTCCTATCTTGAACTATGCACAATTATAACCATATGCTTATGTAGCTGAGACATACATATATATATATATATATATATATATATATATATATATATACACACACATACATATACACACGCACCCCCCCATAGATATAACTAGAACTGACTCAGTTTCCAGAGGGAATAAAATTACTTCTGTGCTTAACTTTGTATGAGGTTGTAAAATGGTGTACAGTATTTTCGAATGAAGGATATATCATAAATGTAAAGGCTCCTAACATATGGAGAACTGGCTTTTGGCATGAAAGTTCACAGTTTCTTTTTTAAAAAAGAAAACAGGAAAAATGTTTCACACTATTAAGTGAAGGCTTATGAAAGCTACTTCTCTTTCAAATTTGTAACTCAACTCTCACCATTTTAACAGACAAACTGTTCAAGACAGCCTCAATTTTTTACAAAGAGTCTTTTTGGAAGAGTAGGTGATGCCTTTCATCCTCTGTCAACTGCTGCAATCTTTTCTTTCTTAAAAAGGCTCTTTCTTCTTCCTGGACTTCACAGGAGTAAGTGAATTTTACAGACCTGAACTCTACAGAAATTAGGAACAGCTGGAAATAAAGACTTAATAGAAACATGGACAAAACTTTTTACTGGGGATTTTGTTCACATGCCAGCTACAGTTATTTTTAAGAAAACTGACTTTTTTATCCTATGCATTGAAGTGTATACAAATCATAGGCAAAAATACCTTAGTCCTTCATTTATTTTGCTGTTAGTTCTCAGTTGGTCAGCTCTGTACTGTGTTTGTGGTGTTGGTGTTGAGCTTGTCGGACAAGGTTCTGTTATAGTGACATTTTACCCCAGAGCAGAAAAGAAAAAACTCCAAGTTCTTTAGCACAATAGCACTAACTGCAATTATCAGCGTGCTAATATGTCCATTTGTGAAGTGCCTGGGGCTGGTAAGTCCACATACTGCTATTTTCAGCTGGAATGCTATGAATTAGGTAATTGAAATATGTCTCCTTGTGTATTTTAAAGTTTCTCATTTTATTAGAAGTTTTCCCTATAGGAATCCTTACTGTACATAGTTTTAACAACAGCCATCTAATTATCATCATACAGCAAAGTCCTAAAACAAGGGTTCTTCAGAACGTCAACTGGCAGCTTTTAATTTTAATTGCAGTATCATTGTCACATGACCTGACTTACTGAGGACCTGCTACAGATTCAGCAATTTCTGTACCAAATCCAGTGATGAAGTTCAAAAGCTAATAACTTAGTCACATTTAGTTATAGCTTAATCATATTTAAGTAGATTGTCACATAAAGAGCAAAATGTTTGTTTTCATTCTTTCAGTGGGAGGGAGACAAGAATGGTTTAAAAATACAAGTCTGGACTGCTCAGTTTTACAGATTCCTAGGGAAATATGCTGTTATGTAGATAAATATGGGACTGCCATTAGCTCTATTTATGCAGATTAAACACATAGTTTACTAAGCATCTATTCACTATCTATTAGCATTTAAATGTAAATTTATTACATTTATTGGCTTTTAGCACCTGAGTAATACAAAGCAGTGTTTATTGTCTCAAGTTCTGGAAGTATCTTCAGTTATGGATTGGCATTTACATAAAAGCATTTAAAAATAAAGCATCCATTCTCTATTCTATATATTCTCCATCAAACTCAAGAAAAAATACAGACTACGGCAAGAAAGGCAGAAGTACTTTTCAGCATGTCATTATATGATCATAAATCAAAAGTGAGGTCTGTATGTCATCAATTCACTCCATTGTTCTAAACAATTACAACTTAGACTTGGCTTCCACTCGTTGTATTATACTTGCAGTAGATCATCCCACAACCATTCACACCAGTTTAAAGAGGGGTAAACAAGATACTGTTAAACAATGCCAGCATCTGTACCCAACCCTGCTGTCCTCCTGTCATTCTAAGCCTGTTCATAGGCTTCAGTTATCTGATTTCAGTCTTGCTTCAGCAACTGTCCACTGCTCATCACCCTCTAACAGGACTCACAGTGACATCTACTGGGTTAAATTCAGACTGATGATCACCAGGGCTCCTCAGAAACAAGAAGAAAACCTGTGGGCTTTTGACTTTCATTCCTAAGACCACAGAAAGTAATGAAGTGAAACTACACCAAAAAAGTAAGAGGAACTTCTGCTTGAAGAGATTATTTACACCTAAACCTTCTTAAGTAAGTCATATACTGTAAATCAAACCTAGCACTAGGGGTAGTCTAATGTCAGGCTGTGGGTATAGGGCTTCAGCATGCCTCATGTATATCTAGTTGAAGAATAGTTACTGACATTAACAAAAAAATCTTTAAAAATAATTATTCCAAACTATACAGAACCAGCCTTCCATTCTCTTTGTAAAAGGAGGATATTATTGCAAGGATTTTCATTTATTTTCACTTCTTAAATGCAGATTCAGTGAAAACACAGACTGAGTCACGATTAAGATAATGAAGAGCCATTGAAACTCACTTAAAATCTACTGTAAGTAACATATAGCTAATTAACTTAGAACTGTGATAATAATACTGCAGAAAATGGAAGTATTTTTTAATGTGTGTATGTAGATATCAATAAATACATATGTGAAACTTACAATTAGGTCTTTTTACTGGTAAAGTAATGTATTTTGGGGATAGAATTTCTGCACAGAAACCCCTTAAATGTTCTGCCCATCTACTGATTTAATTATTAAGGAATTCTCTTGTGCAAGTTAACTCAGAAATACTATACCATTCATACATTAGCTTATTACAAGTTAAAGTTTTTAACTGTTTTAATTTGAAGGCAAATTCTTGTTTTTAAGACTGGATAGCAAAATGTTGTCTGAGCAGGGCCGAAGAGGATATCCCCAGTTGCAGTCTGTCACACTAAACAGTTCACCTCCTCTGACAATTTAACTCAGATATTAACATTCCTCACATTGTAACCCTGTATTTTGGTGACAAGAACATTCCACAGAGCAGAAGATGAAAGATAAATGGATGAGGGAATAGTTTTGAATACAAAAACCCAGGCCAGAAAGTATTTACTAATACCCAAATGATGACAAGTCCAAATACAAAGAATGCTATGTTAAAAGCTCGGATCACATACAGTCTCAGACAGCTAGAGAGCATCTTTCTTTTTTTCCCCAAGACACCACAGCACAACAAAATTTCAGCTTCTCAGATTACTGAAAAAACAGACTGTGTGTGTTTGTCTGCCTGTGCTCAGGATTGTGCATGAGTTTGCACTCCTGGTTCAGTTTGCATCCATTTTATCTGTACTGCTGTTGGTCACAAGCTGGCTTCTCATATGAATCTAAAAACCCGTATATTCAAATAACTGTGACTACCCAGCTTTTTAAAAGAAAAACCTACAAAAGACTGCTACCAGTAAATTCTTTCATAAATAAAAGTTGGTGGCTTTCTTAAATTTCTGGGTAAATTCTCTAATTCAAAGTGGAATTCTAATAGAAGACATACAGCTTAGTTATTTTAAGCAAAGGTGCAGACATTTCTATTACCATAAGAATAATCAGTATTCCAAATGCTCAGATAATGAATTAGGTGGAGACAGACAGATAGACAGACAGACATTCTACAGGTCAGGAAACGGGCCAATTTCACACAGTCTTCAGGAAGAAGGGGTTTTTTTCTGAGGTCATAATTATTTCTTATCAGATTTTCTGCACCTTCCTCTACTGCTTCTCACGTTGCCTTCCAGCTGAGAAATGCGATGGGAGTAGACAGACCACTCTCTAAGAGACAGAACATTTTTAACAAACAAACCCCCAAAATTCAAAGCATTTGAAGACATTGGTTTTTGAAACATCTGAAGGATGAGGCACAACTGTGCCAGCAATGCATGCCAGAGGGAGGAGGGGTGGAAGGGC
Organism: Cyanoderma ruficeps; assembly: GCA_008694505.1. Taxonomy (NCBI): domain Eukaryota; kingdom Metazoa; phylum Chordata; class Aves; order Passeriformes; family Timaliidae; genus Cyanoderma; species Cyanoderma ruficeps. The sequence goes on along the minus strand of VZDJ01007755.1, from coordinate 56,862,731 downwards.
CAAAGATGTGACACTGCAAGTGCAGCTCAATACCCACAGCCCATCACACTGTCCTTTGTGGGTGACCTGCTGCTGCCAGGGCTGTCCCTGGAGCCCAGACCTGGCACGAGGGGTGCTGGCCCCAGTGTGAGCTCTGCTGCTCTGCCTGGGGAAAGGGCAGCCAAAGAGGTGGTTGAAGCTGATTCAAATGCTGCCTAAAATTAGCATGTTCAGGATTTCAGAGAGGGCAACTGAACCACACTTAAAAAAACATGTATGCAAATACCTCACACTTTTCCCCCCCTTCTGATTCTGCCTTAAAAAATAGGCTGACAAGAAAGACTCTGAACTATCATGAGAACAGCCTTCATGGCTGGCCAGATGAGCAGACAGATGAAATCACATTTTTGAATTGTAGGGTTGCTCACTGAATGTCCATGGATAATTATAAATGCCCTGTGCTCTGCAGCAACTGGAGAGGCTGGACTGGTTTGGCTGCAGCAAATGCACCTTTATCAGGGGTTTAATTACCCTGATTCTTGGATAGGTCTCTAGTGCTGAACTTTTGTGCTGCAATGCTGGTTTTGCTATGGGTACCTGAGCCAGATCCTTTGGAAAAGGCAGGGTTTTATCACCAAGTTAGTTTTTGGTTTGGGGTTCCAGTTAAAGAAGGAAGTGCTACGTCCTCTATTTCGGGAAAAAAAAAATAGGCATTGTAGCCATAAAATTAAATTCCATGAAGAATTTCAAGGATTATGTAGCAAATTCTGTAGAATGTCTGTGCTATCTTTTTCCAAAACAGAGTATTTCATTTATTCAGTAATTACTGTGCTGAGCAAAGAACATATTTCAGGGAATATATAATATATTTATACTGCAGTCAAACATGCCTGTACATGATAGCTAAAAAGGGAACTATTCTCGATCAAATGGTTTTGAAGTTAAAGGAAAGCATTCTTTCAACAAATGTTTCAAGTGGCTTCCTTTGACCCCATGTTACTGAAAATTCAGTTAACATTTGAAACATTTCCCATTGCATTATAACCACAAATGCAACTTTTAATGCATGCAACTGGGAATATCAATTTACCAACCAATAAAACGTTTTCAGTCCCTAGTAAATGGAAATACATGTTCACCTGTAGTTTACGAAACTCACAAAAATGTCAAATGCTACAGAACGCTGCTTAAAAAATGACCATTTTTCTGTCATGTGAAGATTGAAAATATAAATAAAAAATTGTTCCTCTGTAAGAAAAAGACAGTAATTTGTCCTGCTGCTTATCTTCCGTGTTATTTATCTGGTACCTGAAATTGTGAGGAGAGACATAGCTCTTGCTGATGAAAAAGGACTATATTGAAGAAGGCCAAAAAAGGGAAAAATGCAGGTTTCTTTCTACCTAGTGCACCACTGAATCACAGCAGCTGAGTCATATTCCCAGCATTATTTAGAATTAGATTCAAGATGATTCGCTTATTCTGCCAGTGGTTGTCATATGGGAGCAAGTGCATTCATCTTTCTTTCCCATTACGGTTTAAATAAAGACCCCTACTGCTTTCTTTTCTTTGAGCCTCATCCACAATCTAATAAACTATTCCACTGGAGAGAGAAAAATACAGCAAGGCAAGGCAACACGACTCATCTCCCCACAGAGGAATGTGAGGAAGGGCAAAACGCCATCACTGCACTGAGACAAGCCAAGATCCTAAACAGTCCTAATGCACAATCCTGTTCTCCATCTCACTGGCTCTGGTGCAGGCACACCTTTCTTATCATGCTGAGCAAGTCACCCATGAACCTGGTTTGGCCCTGTTTGATTGTCCTTCATCTCATCTCCTCTTCAGCAGAATCTTCTTGGGATGTGGGAAATGCATAATTCCAGTTTTTAGCAAATACATTCATTCTGAAAACAATCTCATCACTTACAAAGAAGTAGAACAGGTCAAGATGAATAATGTTTTTAATTTCTGTATGTTCTCTATCTGCAGATTTATCCTAATTATTTGTGAAGGAGGACAGAATTCTAGGCTGGAAGATGATTAACCTCCTTGCAAAGCAGTCAGGAACATATTTGTGATTTGTGTGGCACGTTAGTGATTTAATTTCTATGAAATATGCATCCCAAAACTTGGACCATTTCATGCACAGCTATTTTCAAAGAAGCACTACACTTGACTGCATTTTTTCTAGGCAAACAGCTGTTTTTCTGGTATTTTCAATCTTGTCATATTTATCTGTGAAAGTGATAAAGTTAAACTGCATAACACTTTGTGAAAAATTCAGCAGCAATTTATCCTTAGCATATGCTTGTCATTTCTTTCACTGAAAGTTTTTCCAGTGTTTCTGGCTCCCTTGGACTAGCTCTTAAGATTTTTATCTCTGTATCTTTTCCCTGTACAAGAATTAAAAAGCTTTGGAAAAGAAAGGTTAAGAAGCTGAGATGACAAAACAGACACAGTTATTCAGTACAGAAAGAAGACTTCATTTCTTACCAAATTCTTCTTCTCCGTCCTGGTCATCTATTAATCCTACTGACACTCCCAAATCCATGCATTTCTTGCTATGTGCCTTTGACTTCATATGCTTTGTTAAATTTCCTTAAGAAAAAAAAAATGAAAATTACCTGCTCTGTGAGTACGCAAATTTCTACAAATATATGCTCAATATGTCCATCTCTTCCTCAGGTACATTTATAACAACCATATAATTCGATTTCACACTTGCTAGAACCTTGTCCCTCAATGCAAGCTGTCAAGGGCTGCAGCAGGTTCACCATCCTGAATGCTACCAACTCACTGGCTTTCAGGAAGCTTTTTACTGAGATAAAAAGAAGAGGATGGAAATTCTAAATTATGATGTATTTTGTACTGGTGTAAGAGATCCCTCCTTTGTTTATGGAGAAGTAAAAAAAGGGGTGATTCAGTCTTCAAGGTCATGTTGACAGAAACCTATCCCGCAAAACTGAAGTTCATATCTTGCAGCTCTTCCAGTATTTGATGAATTCTATTTTTAGTGTAAACATTTTCAATGCCAACTTAAGCAAACATGTTAATTTTATTCAAAATCCTAGCATGAATTTGATCTGAATCTCAAAAGTGAATGTGTAGCTGAGAGGCCCCACAGGCTGCTCTCTCCTTCTCCTTTAAAAAGAAAATATAGTAAATATCATCAAGAAATGGCTAAGAGTGGCTCAGACCTGTAAATTATGATATTTATGAAATGCATGTTATTAGAAGTAACTGTCCACCTTAAACTTCACAAAAAATATTTCATTGAGGTATTTAAATAGGAAAAATTAAAGTGTAATGATGACTCTTCTATGGTAATGGAGTACTTTATTTCTGCTTGGAAATGAAGATGGTAACTGATCCCAAACGTTGAAATAATTGTTGTGAATATATTGACTCACAAATAGCAAATTTTCCAGTTTTTGCACACTTCATGAAGCTGCTGGCTACACTGTCCTGTCATGGAGAGTGGCTTACCAAACGTCAAACACCCATCTTTGTGACCTGACTGTCAGCAGTAATGACAAGAGCCAGGCACAGCAAATGCAGAAGAGCATGTGAATACAAGTATCTGCTACAACTGAAACCAGGGAGAACTTTACACAGGCAGAACTTAATTACTTGAACTTGGCCAGAACCCCTCCACTGCAAAAACCACAATGAGAATTTACTGGGTTTGCACTCCAGCATTTCATCATAAAGGCAGTATGATGACCCACCCAAGTGATGAGTTTTGACACATCTGAAGGTTATTCATCCCACTTTGTGCAGCACTGGGTTATTTCTTGTAAGTTTTCCACCCAACTGCTGAGTAGTCTCAAACCCACTAAAAACACAAATGTTCCTGAGGTTACAGCTGGGGGGAGGGATTGTTGCTAAATGATGTTCAAAGCCAAGAAAAACTTTACTGCTTAGAATTTTTTTTCTGAAATTACTTTGGCTGTGAATTTCTCCTATCTGTTTCACTTGAATCCTGCCTGCATAAACTGGGATGCATTCAATTATCTAAAGGTAAAAACAGGCTTTAAAAACTAGATGTCCATTTCTGGATCTTAGAAGGTCAAGTGGAAAGCAAACCTCTGTCCTTCAAGGGTAAAAAAAAAAAAAAACAATTTCAATTTAGTAATTTATTAGAGGCCAATTTCTTTCCTAGAGCAATTGATTGAGCGCCAATATGAGTACAATGTATGACTCCACTTCCTACCTCCTCTAAGGGACTTGAAATTCTGTGTCCCATCTCTGTCTAGGATGAGCCGCTAACCACCTCACTTGTCTTCACCTAACTTTTCATCATACTCTCATGATTTCCCTCTTTCACTCCAATTTCTCACCCACTGTGGCATGCCAGACAGTTCATTCATATGAAGATGTGATCATATGAATAAATATACAGAAGACAAAGGAAAAGCGGGAAATAAGAAATTACAAATATTTGAAGCATTAGACAATAAAACTCTACGGAGAGGGAACCTCTTTAGCTCATCAACAGCCAACTGTGAGAAGGAAAGAATTCTACTTTAAAGCAGAAAGAAAAGGAGAGGAAAACATACCCAGAAAAGTTAGCCTTACCTTTAGTTTTGAAGGAAAAGTTGCAGTAATTGCAGTGGTAAGGACGGACATCGGTGTGTGTGCGAATGTGCTTCCTCAGCATGCTGGGCTTCTTGCAACGTATTCCACATTCCTCACAGATATACTTCCCTCTCCCTCTCCCTCTCACATACACATAGTCTTCGTTTGACTTGTACCTAGTAACAGTACCATAAGAGTAAGGCAATCAGGTTTAATGGGAAAATGAGTCCAGCTAGAAACTCTCATCTAGCAGAATTTTTAAAATAACACATTAGATGAACATCAATGACTTACAAAAATAATCACGCTCTTCCCCTGCTCACTCCTGCATGTATCTGTTATATTCATATCTATATTTACCACTAGCTAGTCATAGACTTGTTTAGGAATAGCAGCTAATCTTTTTTAATAAAGGTACTGTTGATACTAAGCATTTAAAGATTTCAAATTTCCTCTTAGCAACACAGGAACATATCTTTTAAAGGTGTCAGTTCTTGGAAGCAGGTTTGAGCACCATGAGGGAGTTTTAAAAGAGCATGTTTGAGGCTCTGCCTTGTGCAGAAAAGGAATTACATTAGTTACAATGATGGGAAAGTCTTTAAAATTCCCTGTCAATGTCCTCTGGACTCAGCCTATGGGGACTGTCTCTAGATGGAAAAAGTAATTCGGATTCAATTACGCCCTTCACATTTCCACTCAAGGATGCCAAATGTTGTGTTTAGCTTTTGTGTCCTGGTCCTTGCAACGTCTGGTTCTGAGCAGAGACACAGCAGTATTTTACCTGGGCAGCTGGTAATGATTTAACTGCTGGCCTAGACTAGATTCAAACTGGGAACCAGTAACTAAAGCCCTACAGCTGACCATCAAGACTAAGCAAATATGCACTATTTGTGCTACAAAATTTTACAGCTGTCACTGGCACTTTTCTATTTAAAAACCCTTTTTATAAGATGTTGTACATAGTGCAACACTGTGGCTAAAGCAACTGTTATTTATATCAGGCAACAGAGTTAAAGTATTATGGTGAAGAGAGGAGAGCTCTCAGTAAATATTTCCATGGCACTTTTCAAATCAGAGCTCTCTAGCCTGCGTATGCCACAGCAAGGTGCCAGACAGAGACGGCACTGCAGGCTGCTGCTTAGCCCCTGGACTATTTCCTCTCCAGCTACAGTTATATAACCTTGCTGCAGAATAGGTATTATTTATCATGTAAGAGAAACACAGGAGAAGAATTTACATCTCTGGCTGTATCTAGCTGTCTTTAGCGCTGATTAATGCTCATTCCCTGGAAAAAAAAATGAATCGCACTGCCTAGTGCTCTTTATTTTATTACCCCTTCTCATAACTCTCATGGCTCCATGCTACTGATGACTTTCCATTTTTCTTGGAAACATAAACCAGCACCCACAGACCGCAATATGGGAACTGTTGTTTCAAATAAATCAATCAGGAAGCAGCATCTCTGCAAAGTCTACAATCTAGGAAAAAATATCTTCCCAATGACTATCTAGTATACAAAGTACAATACTTGCCCTCCATCAAATATTTTAACTCTTCTTGGTACAGTTTTGATAAAGGAGTTTTCTTTATCATGCTCAGTGCTTGATTCAGAGTTTTCCTTGTTGCTGAATTCAGTTGGAGTCAATTTTTTCCTATTTAATGCTCTCTGAAAGAAAATGAGATATGCTTATCATTAAAATTAGTGTCTTTCACATGCTGTTCAAACATTCAAGTTACGGCAAATAAAAGCATCATAAAAGCCACAATTCTAATAATTGGTTTCTAAAACTGTTAAGATACCTGAAACAAAAAATATCTTTTGCTAAACTTCTTCTCTACTATGCGTTGCCTGTTTGTGGACTGCTAAATCTATACACATTATTGCCCTGTAGGAAACCAGGAATGCTATGAGTCTGAAGTAGGACATTCCTTTTCCTTGCTCTGGGAAGATGAAGGCGATGCTTTTTAGCTCACAAATAGCCTTCAGAGAAAGATGTCTACAATCAAACTGAAGTGCTTCCTGAACAGCAGCAACCAGACCAAGCTGTCCACTGACCCAGGACACAGGAATGCCACGGCCGGCAGGAGCTGCCTTCCCATGGCACAGCAGAGAGGAGAAGGGTGGGAAGGAGGGGTGTACCTAGGGAAGTTCTTAACACGTAACATTTCTGAGAGCTAATGTTTTTCAAGAACTACAGCTCTTTTGCTCTGGAGACTGACTGTTTCTGATTTGGCAAGGTTATTAACAGGGGTTCCAGAACCCTTCCAAAGCAAGACTCCACACTTAAAATCCTACTGCCAGACCAAATTACAAGACAAAGCATACAGTCGTCTAACAGAACAAGATTATATTTCTTTATTTTCCTTGATTATTAGTCAAGGAACTTCTTTTTTTGTTTGTTTTAAGGAAGATGAGTTCCTGCAACATTTGCCAATTAAAATCTACTCCTTCCAATGCTAGGATATTTATAAAATGGGCAACAATGACGGAATGATTCAATTAGCCAGCAATTATTACTGCTATATTTATAAACTGTTCTACCCACGTAGCTGGCATATTTACCCCCTTTGCTCATATTGATAAGTGAATAAACTGATGAGAGAAAAAAAAAGTCTGGCCTTATGTTTTTCACTCATTAGAAAATTTAATGCTGTATGCTCGTGTATTCTTGGCAAGAGGAATGACTTCACTGGCTGGCTTAAAGTGACGGATCAGTTATGCTGGTTGCTACATACATTGAAGGGTGACATCACTCTGGCACTTGGTCCTTGCCCATTGTCCTTCATGCAGCCTCAGACACTGTCTTCACTTCTAATTCCCACATGACAAGAAATTAACACAGATCAGAGGAAAAGCATCTTCCTATTCAACTGAAAGCCCCAGGAAGCTGCACACGCACAAGCACTGCCCCAGTCCGTATGGCCCCATACAGCCCTCTGAATTGATTCAGGCTGCATTTGCAAACGTCTGAGCACTTCTACCAAAGCACACATGACAACTCTGCCTGTGTGTAGGATGAAAGAAATTTCACCCTGAATGTTTTAACAGCACTCATACAAGGTGAAAGGAGATGATGTTCTGGATGAGAAATATCAGAAGTGAAGCCTGCTCCAACAATCACAACTCAGCCATTCTGCAGTTCCTATACACTACCTGGCACATGAACTGCTTTTGTTTCCACTGCAAACAAAGAGTAACAAGGTGACATTTGTAGCTTAACAGGAAGAGAGCTGTGGAAAATACAGAATACACACAACAAACCAACCACATAAATATTCCCAGCAGCTAAAATAATGCAATCTTTAAGTGCCTGATCTTTCAATACTACATACCAATATTTTTTCCCCAGGTTTAATTTTAAGTAGTGAAAAGACAAAAGAAAAAGAAAGATTACAGGGGTCTTAGATCCACGTCGTTATCCAAACTATGATGAAACTGTTGCAATATACAGTAAGTTGTATATTCACAAAAGCACTCAGAATGAAAAAGCTATCATGAAACCAAATACCTCTGATGCTCCCACTATCCATTCTTTTTTTTTAAGTATGTGCCTATGCACAGATATAAGACAGCCCAACTTATGTATTAAAATTATTTACTTCCCCTGCTGTACTTTAGTTTACTGGTTATTTTCTACTTTAGGAAATTGTTTCAATATCTTCCACATGCAAAATGCTGATATCAGACTAACAGAAACATTCAGTTTCTGTCACAGAAATCTACAGAAATGCTCACTGACAATGAAAAAAAGCAGTCTGTTTAGCTTTTTCTGAAAAATTTCAAATTGATCATGAAAATGACTTGGGCCCTCTGTACATTTTAAAAAGCAACCGGTCTTTAAGGAGCATAGGTTTCTTGTGTGGAAATCATTTAAGGTACCTCACCCTGACATCCCCCCAAGCCCCACATGAACTGGTGGAAAGGGCAGAAAAACAGCAGCGCTGTAAATGTTCCTCTCTATGATTACTTCTGCCTTCTGTTTCTAACAGAGAAACTTGTCCCTCTACTCCAGAAGAGACAAGGGCCATGATTCACTTCTACTTTAGTCATTTTGCTCCAATTTAACTCCACTGCCCTCAATTACTGGCATAAAACTGAGCAAAAATTGCTCTTAGGGCTGCCTAGAGACCAGAGTTCAACAGATACCCCTGGTACTTTACAACATCCTTTGGAAAAAAAACATGGTTGCAGCCTGAATAATCAAAGTTATAAATTTCAGATTAGAATATTCATTAAACATTTTTCCCACTGGCACATAGCCACTTGGGGAAATTTTTTTTAATATCTTTAAACTTTTACTAGTTTACACATAAAAATCTTCTGCATTTAACTACTTTCCAGTGGTGAGCTGGACTGTTGCGGCATATCATCCAAGAAAGGAAAGCTTTCCACAGTTAGAAGAAACTTTCCATTCTTCAGCCTATCCTTGCTCAAAAATCATCACCCTGGAATATTGCACACACTACTGATTCACTTTAGCAAGAAGAGCCAAGATCAGTGTGGAGACTTGAGAAAGAGCTCCTGATATAACATCAGCAAATTCAAGTGAGGAAAACTGGTGAAAAGTAGTAATAAATGGAACAATAAAATAAAAAGATGAGTGAGATAAAATAAGTCTTTTCCATGCAGGTGAAACCTCCTGTTGTTACATTTTAACATGCTGCACTCATTCCAGGAGCTTCTTTCACAATAACATTTTGTGGTTTGTTTTCTGAATCACTGGAACGTGGCAACTTTACCTATTGCCTCTGAGCAGTGAATTGTGAAGAGCAAACAAAGTCCCAGGGTTCCTTTTTGTTTGCATTTTGTTCACGTGTATCTTCCTTTCCCATGGTACCTATTGTTGAAAGAACTGCCTTTTTCTGTGACAGTGATTAGTGGTGGTTATGCAGCAGCACGAGGTGTCTGTAAACATGGTTTAGTTCTGGGGACAAACCCAGAACAGTTCAGCAAGTTGCTTTATCTCAGTGAGAAGATCAGCAGTTATAGCCCCATGAGCAGAATATACCAAATGAGTCTAGAAAGGGCAATGGCTGTGAGAGAGGAGGTGAGACGTAACAGTACTTAATTTTTATTATTATTTGTTAATTGGATTGTGGTAGCACCTAAAGCCCTCTGTCAGAATACGGGTTAAAATGTGCAGACCACTTGAGCAAACACAACCCCCAACACCTGCAATTCAAACCATGGTTCCCCAAGGAACTCAGGACCCTGCAAAGCTTCTAAACAGGAGACCAAGCACTTTTTTTTAAGAATTACTTGCTATTTTCCTTGTTGGCTTTGTTTGTGCTGGGTTTTTTGGTTCTGTGTTTGGTTTTTCTGTTGGGTTTTTTTTGTTAGTTTTTTTTTTTAAATGGAATATTAATTTCCAAATGATCTCCGATGTTTTCCATCCTCAGACTCTAAGAAAAAAAACCCTAGTGGAAGTACTGGACCTGAGCTGAGGAATTCCAGTTTTTGCTTTTTTTAAACATGGCTTCTGTGAGGAAGTTTCCAAGTTGGCATCAGCTATTCCATTACCAGGTCTAACTGGAGACTGGTAACACAGAGGTATATCGGAATAGCAGCCGCAGCATCATTCTGGAAAACAGCTGAAATCCTGCTGCTAAATCCTCACAAAGGATAGCAGACAAACTCTAGAAGTATTAAACAGAAAAACCTATCAGGTCTTTGAAATTTTTAACTTCTGCCATGGTACACCTTGCTCATACAATCTGAGGTGCTAATTAAACTTTAATTGATGCTATTTGCTGCACTTTTTTCCTTAGTAATGGTCTGAGCAAAGCCGGTAAATCAGCCCAAGCAGAGCTTAAAAACCTCTTCATTTCCATCATGTTCATGTGCTTCATTCAAAACGTCAGCAAGAAAGACTGAAGAAAGATTAGTAACTGTGTTTCTTTTGCGGCAGAAGCACTGTAAATGTACCTGACAGCTGCCTATCACAGCATTTAAGCATGCCTGGAGTGTTTTAAAATGGTGCTGTCAAAATATTTTTTCAAAACATTATTATCCATTATTTGTATTCTAAACAGAATTTGTTTGTACAGAAAATCTGTTTTTCAAGAGGCATACAATTGCTTTGTTATCACACAATTTCTTCTGTGATAGACTGTTCTTCAAAAATAAAACAAACATGACTCAATGACATAAGGATGTGAGACTTGCCTTAGACTCGCTCAACTACATACAATGAGAAAAGCTAAACATTTGTTTCCTTTTTTTAAAAAAAAATAGCACTATTTAAGTGCAACATCCCATGAAATGTATGAGGAAGTAGATTGGGAAAAAAAAGGTAGTAGGAGTTTAAACCAAGGCAGCACTCTTAACATGGAACCAAAAATTTGATTCAACTACAGCACTAAAAATCAGCAGCCTGTATGCGTTTTATTCAGGAAACATTACGGATAAAGTTATGTACTCCAATATAAATGTTAGCAAGTTTCCCACTTATTTCAGGAGGACCAAGTTTAACTCCACTGCCCTTTTGGCCTTAAAGGTGTCAGCACATCTTCGCAACTCCCTCTGTAATTCTGAAACTACTTCTTCCTATCACACAGTTTCTCTTCCTATTGCTTTTCTCTCCACTGCCAAGGTTATATCTTAGCAAAACATTTAGCAGACACAGAAACAATCCAGGGTGACCTCTGACAGCAGCAGTTTCTGTCCCTCAACACCCACACAAATAGGGGTCTTTTCCCAAGGCTGTGGAATGTCTCCTCTAGAGTGACTGCTGGCCTATGGACCCTGAGTCCCAATGTCTGGGATGTTTTGCTGATGGCAGTAGGACAAGTTAGTCACTTCTACCCCCTTGCCAAACCATTCCCATGCCCTGAAGGATCATGGAGAAAGGAAGGTCTGTGGCTTCCCTGATGCTCTGTTTTTGCCAGCTCCAATGTGTTTGGCACCAAAGACATGGTGTATGCCACGCAGAGCAAGGAAAAGCACAAAACCATGCTGCATGTTTCAGAGAGCTTTACACTTCAGTAGATGGGACAATAAAATCCATTACTGGGTCCATTACAGAGACACTGACACCTGCTGCCATAATGCAGGGCTAAGAGACACCTTCACCCACACACAGCAGTGGTTCAATCACTAAGGAACACCAAATCCAGTCTCTTAACAGCTTTGGTCCTGTCCATAGCAAAACTGTCCAGCAAGTGAAATCTTGATCACATTTGTGCAGCCCCAAAACAGCTAAGGACATAACAAGAGACTATATCGCTCTGCCACACTGGACTCTGGAATGATGTGGTTTTTTATGTGGGTCACAACCTTTGCCTAGATTACATTCTTCGGCACAAGATTTAATGTTATCTTTGGAGCCAGACCAAGAAGTTATTGGTGGCTTTATGACAGTGGCAATTTTGTTCAAACCTTACTATTTTTGTTATTATTTCACATCACTGATTAATCTAGGTGGGAGAAAGGGAAATAGTATACTGTTCCTCTCACAATGAGATGATCAGTGATAGTGAAAACTGTTTCATGGTGTGTCCATGGACACCTGTTCAAGCTGAGCACTCTTCTGAAGAAGAAAATACCCTTATTGTTATTTCCTAAGCTGATTTTTAAGGCAAAATATGCAATTATGATCTTAAATTAATTTAAGTTAGAAGTGCTTAAAAAATAATTATATCAGACTTATTTTGTTCTACCCTTTGCATGACAAAAAAATTAGCAAAACACATTCCTGCCACAATAAACACTCAATACACAGATTTAAACCCAGGAACTAATTTCCATTAAAAATGATAAATACTTATGAACAGGTTTCTTAATTGAATTACTTAAGATCTTTTTGGTAGTTTGGTCCAGCATAATTAGAATAATAAATAAGCACATATATGGTACATGTCAGGCATATTACATTCCGTAAAATATAAAGAAGCATGATTACCAAAGCAAATCCTCTGTAAATGATCAGTATACATCAAACATAGCTTAAATACCTTGGTCAAGCTGTTCTTCCACTTGCTTGAATAGACCAATACATCACATCTGGGGTGCGTAGTTCTTGCTAGAGTGTACAGGGGCTTTTCAACTTTTTGTTTGGAATTGAGGAGGGAGAGAGCTACCTTTGTTGACAAACCAAGTGGATTGGGGTTGTTGGGACTAATGGTCCATGTAGAATAGGCAGAGATTTTTTGATCATTTTGCAGCAGATGCAATGGTTTTCTCTTCATGAGGTAACACCAGGTAAAATTTGTTGTGGTCTTGAGGCTTGGAAATGACAACCTCTGTACTTCTCCTGCATTCATCACAGCCAGTGTCGCTACAGGCTTTGCTTGGCCCGGGCTGCTGACGTGGGTGCTCTCATCACTGTTACTTGGGGACCTTCTTTCCTGGCTGCTACTTACAGTCTTGAGAAGAGAGCTCTGGCTCTTCACTGGAGACAATTCAGAAGGTTTCCTAACTACAAACACCGGTGATGTGAAAGACTTACGGTCTTCGGATTCTGGCGACTTCTTTAGGGTTTCTGAAACCCCAGTGTCAGATGACTGATGGTCAGGCAGGTCTGAAGTACTGGCTTTGCTGCCTTTTTCATGCTGTGTAACAACATCAGGATCCAAGAGGTGATTTTCAAGAGGCTCTGTGGTGCAAACCTGTCTTACCAAAACTGGTTTCTTTTGCTTACTAGTAGGGTCATTAGATCTAACATTCACTGAATGCAATGGTCTAGCATCTGTCATACAAGCAGCTCCACTCTCATCTTTAACACGTTTTTGCTGTTTTTCCATGGCAATATCTAAACTGTTTGCCGGGGAAAGCATTCGTTTACTTGAAGCTGTGACTTCTGGTTGAGGGAAGAGTCCACTAACTGGCACTTTCTGAATGATATTCGAAGAGCTTGACAAAGGTGAATTTCTGCTTCCACTTTCCGGTGGTGAATTTTCAAATTCAAATGAATTTGGCAAAGTCCTCTGGTGATCTTTGTGAGATTTTGGCAGCTGAGCTTTGCCTTCAAGCGTTGGCACTGTCATAACATTTGTTTTGCAGACAGACTGATTTCCCTGATCCTGCGTCACTAAAATGTGAGGCAGGGGTGTAACAGTTGCAAAGCCATAGGATGGCATACTGCTCTGAATACGGACAGGAACCACAAAAGGAGGAATCTGATGTACCTGACTGCTGCAGTTATTAGGAACAATTTGCTTTAGAGCAGGCACAGTGTATGGATTAGACGTGTCAGAGAGTTTTGTCTGCACTTCAAAGGAAGATGCATTCTGGTCCACCCCAACTTGACTCGGACCAGTCTGAGTTGATAAAGTATTTTTTAGCAATTTAGAAGAGTATGGCTGACCTATATGCAATGTTTTAACTTGAAGTTGATACTTTGGAGCAAAACAGTCCCTCTTTTCATCAGGATGGCAAGAAAGTGAGTTTGTGCTTGCTTGCTCCCCTTGGGCTGATGTTTTAGTAGATGGTTGGGAAGGTTGATGAGGCAAGGATGGCTGGCCTTGATTATTCAATATGTGATCTAGAGGCTGCTGAGCTGAAGACAGGCTAACAGGATTACAACTCTGAATCGCTGAATGATGCCTGGAGTTAGTCTGTGAATGCTGAGTACTTGAAGGAAACTCCACTGAGGATTTGCCAGAAGTCTGCAGCCTGTGCATCGGCACTGTGGGCACATCTGTGGCATGAGCTGCCTGCAACGAAGAAGTTGATTTCACTTGAGGCTGTTGATTTTCTGGAGCAATATTTAAAGATATTTGTCTTACAAATGGCCCCCTCCTCCTTTCTAGCAGAGGCACGTGTCCAGCAGCTCCATTTGCAGATGACACTTTTGGAGTGGCTACCTCTACAAGCGGGACAGGTTTTGATGGAGACATGCTTCCGCAGTCGAAAGACTTACTCCTGTAGTCCACAACCTCCATCGAGGGCTGTGTGCAGCTGATTTGCTCTGAGGCGGCACGTCTCATTTCCCGGTAATGAGGCCCAGGCACTGCCAGTGCGTGTGAGCCAGCAGGAATCATGAGGAATTCTGACGACTTACTAACAGGCTCTGCTTTGGAAGGGTTCTCAGCCTTTAAAGTTTCATCTTTATCAAGTGAAGTCGAGAAACTGGAGGCACGAGACAAGCTACTCTCCCGACTCAGGCTTCTGGAAAGTGTGGAGTCAATGCTTGATTCAGCAGATGAATGCTCTATTTCAGCCAACCGAATTCTCTTCTTCTTCGGTGGAAGCTTTTCTGTTGGCAATTTTGACAGTGTTTCACTGCGTTGTGGCCAGTTAAACCTTTCTGTCTTTTCTGGGTCGTTGCATTGGTTTTCTTGCTCTCTGTCTGGTTCTTCTGTGACCAGTATTTCAGGAACCTGGATGTTATGCTGGCGAACAAGTCTTGATGGCTGAAGTGGTGCACTTCTCTCATTAGAAACTAACTGGCTTCCTTGAACTTCCCCTCTAGGTGGTTCTGATGACAAGGGTTGGTGACGCTGGGGAGTGCTCATATGAGAATGTCTGTCTTCTTGGATTACAACTGTATTCAAAGAGCGGTGCTTTGCAGCCTTGTTGGGCTCTTGAGAAGAAACTGGTGATACTCTTTCAAACGACTCTGATTTCTCAAATGAGCTATTTCTGCTCAGTGAATTTGTGTGCTGTATTACTGAAATGCCAGTCCCTTGTCTTTTCAACTCCACCTTTTCTTGCACAGTTGAACTTGCCTGCTTTTCAATGAGTGGAGCCACCTTTGGCTCAGTAGTCTGATCTGCACTGCGAGCCACAAGCTGAATTTGGGAATTCTGAAGGAGAAGTTTGTTTGGTTGTTGTGGTCCTACCACAGTTGTGGCACTGTGTTTTGACAGGCTGGAAGAATTTGCTGGCTTGCTTTGGCCTTCTGTGTTCTTTGATGATACGCTTGTATCATTTTGCTGCGGGTCGTCATCATCACCAACACTTTTCATTTTCCTTCTTTTCCTTATCTGGGTTGTCTGCTCCCAGACACCAGTTGAAGTTGTGACTCTGTAGTGTAGAATTTGAGGCTGTGTACTGTTTGGAGCACTTTTGTGCTCAGGCTCTCGGATTGCTGCTTTCGTTTTAGGTCCATGCAACTCTGAACAGTAAAATTTCTTGTGGTTTTCAAAATTTTCCAGTTTTCTATATCTGTTCCTGCAGGTTTCACATTCAAACATTGTTCCTCGCACCTGAGGGGACTTCTTTGTTTTTTCTAAATTTGATCCCTGTGCCAGGGATTTGCTCCTTTGCAATAAGGAGTCATTTGATAAATTACACCCCAGATAACTTTCTTCTACAGATCGCACTGGTCCAAGACCTTGGCTTTCACCAGTAGAAGAATCTTCTATTGCTGCCTGTCTAACCAGGGTCCGAGGATGTCCACCTTGGTTCAGTGGAGTAGCAGGTGCCGACACAAAAACATCATCATATAAAGAGCCAATTTTATCATCAAATGACTGGCTTCCTCGAAGAGGATGAGAGGGAGGTATAACATTAGGAGGTACTGCTGAGTAACTGGTGGTAGGCATGGAATTACTTCGTGTTATAGGTAAACAGTCAAGGGATGGTACAGAAAGAAGAAAAACTTGCTTGGATTTCTCAGTGGGTGTGAAAGGAGACTTTGGTATATCAGAGCTTGAGCTAGTTCTTCTTCCCATGGGCTTTAAATCAAACTGGAAAGAATCCTTAAATATGTAGGATTTTGGTGAATCTATGCTTCCTCTTCTCGAAAGAGATGTTCTTCTTGGTTTCACACTATCTAACTGTTTGTCATCCACAACAGCTTCATTATCAGAAATTAACTTTGAAATACGCTCCTCTAGAGTTTTTGTTGCTAAGGGAGGTCGCATTTGGCCAGAGAGAATCAGATTTTTTTCGGCACAAACAGTTTGTACCACTGATGCTACCACACCACTTGCTCGTGGCACACACGGCAGATTTTTATTTGGATCTTTCTCAGAGGTCAACAACCCTCTTACAAAAGGAGCTGGAGGGCTCATTGTTTGATCGGCACTTTCGGAACGAGAGAAATAACCGGAATCAGTACTACCTAAACTTCTAGGGCTCAAAAGACATTTTCCTTGCTGATCTTGAGAACCATCAGTCGCCTGTTGTCTCTGGAGTTGAGCATGCACTGGTCCTCCTGTAGATCCTGGCTGTTCCTCTAACACGCCTGCTTCTACTTTCTGATGCTGCTTTATGTCATTCTCCTTGAATGAGGCTGTATGTGTTAAATTTGACTGAAGAGTTGTGACTTTAGAATCTCCTTTTCTCTGCACTGCAGCAAGCTCAGGTGCTGGCTCTGTCACTTTTGGGCTATCGGCCCTCAATGGAGAAACATTTACAGGATGAACTACCACTTTTGGTAAAGCTGCCCTTACTTGAGGTTCTGCATCATGTAATGAAGAGTCACCTGGTATACAGTCTGGGTTGCTTAATGGAATAGGGCTTCCTTTCTGCCGTGTTTCTGCACTCGAAGTGACTTTCACTAATTGTGCAGGTTCCAGTTCTTGATCATCCTGTCTTTCATCGGCAGTGCCTTCATCTTCACTTTCACCACTTTCTTCCACATCTGAATGAATGCTGAGTGCTTTGTCCGAGTCATGAGATAAGAAGAGGCCACCTGAATCTGATTGTAGGACAAGTCCAAGTTTGATAGCATGTGCATGAGATTTTTTGTGCTTGTAGAGATTGCTTTTGGTTTTAAATGAAAACCCACACGTTACACAAGGATATGGTCGCTCTCCAGTATGGGATCGGATGTGCTTTTGGAGAACACTGGGCTTGGCACAGGCCCGATTGCAATACTCACAGACGTATTTCCCTAGCTTTTTAGGCTTCTGGTCTTTCAAGAGGTTACATATTTGTTCTACACCATGGTTTACAACTGATGCTATCTGGGCTGAATTATACACAGGACCTATAGACAAGTGTGTTGAACTTGATGTGTTAATTGACAATGGTGAAGACGAACTAGCTACTAGCGGATTTTGAGAAAAAACCTGAGTTACAGTGGAAGATGAGGTGTGAACGACAGATGAAGTTACTGCTATGCTGTAGATCTGCTGGAGCTTGGGGTTTTCTTGACTCTGCTGTTGCACGAGCGACCTAGTTAAACTTGGACACATAACAACCTGGTGATTTTGCTGACTGGTTTTAGTAATAAGGTCTTGTGAATGAGAAACTGATTGGCCTTGTGCTTGTCCAGTCTTGGTTGTTGTTGCTACATGTACATTGTTCAACGTACACGTGTAATAGGGAGGTCCAGCTGCAAACTCCTGCTGTGACAAAGCAGACTGATTTTGGACACTTATTGTATTGGACGTGAGACTAGAAGAGGTGCTTACAGTTTTATTTGGTCTCAGTTTCTCTATCTGCATCCCATAAGGGGGGCACTCTTGTGCTAAGGTGTTCAGTTCAGGCTCCATAGCTTTTAGTAAGACATCGAATGCAGTACGTGTACATGGGGACGACGTACTGCAGTCAACAAAATTAATACATTCATTACTGTCATTCTTTGTATTACTTGATGAGGAGTTTGAGGGAGGCTTCCTCTCTGCTGAGTTCAGTTGGTTTGCATCAGTATCCCCTGCTGCCTGCTTACACAAATCTAAGGACTGATGCGTCAGTGAAAGCTTTGTCTGCATTGATGTCTCAGATTTGGCTGTTTCAACACTTATCTCACCGCTAAGTGCTCTCCCATTTTGTTTGGTACACTGATTTCCATTTTGCACGGGCAGGTGATCCTGTGCCTTGGCATGTTCGGAGGCATCCGGAAGAGCTTTTAGCGGTGAAGGGTCTACATTTTGCTTAACCTTGGCTTCAGCAGGGCTTCTCAAAGGCGATTTTGGTATTTTTTTAAGATGGTTTTCAGACACAATCTTTTTTCTTTTCACACCCTTAATTGTATCTTGGGTTCCTCTAGTACCGGCATCGGCGATTTCTGTTAAAACACAAAGAGAATAAAAAAGAATTTTCAAACTATAATGCAGTATAGTTTTTATTTATACCATTTTACCATCTCTAAGTTTCAACAGTAAGCCCTGGGGCAACAAGACTGTCTGTCTCTCCAGACTCCAAATACTTTCAGTTAACAGTAAATGCATTTTAGAGAAGTTCCTACGTTGTTTTCATCTGAAATGAGCAATGCTTTCTAACTGAAGCTCGAAGACATTACAAAAGTAATTCACTATAGGAAAAGCTTCAAAGGAAATCTAAGAAAAGGAAGGCTACTGAAGGAATATTTTAGCAGCTCCTTTTCAGACAAGTAAAAGAAGTCTCTCTTTTGCACTAGTTTAAGAATTCAAATAATTATAGGAAGAAAATGAAGCACCAAGACGCATATGTCATGTTTGTCACTTTTTCCATCTATACGTTCCCATAGTCAAGGAATGAACACAACTTCCTCATGGTTATATTTGTAAGTAGATTTATCATGGAAATGGCACAACCACCCACATGATCTGTCAAATACTGTATTTCAAAGCTCCAATTACTGAATTTCAATAGCATTTCAGATGAGCAACTACTGTGGATGAATAAAATCAGTCACACTTAAATGACTTCCTATTTGTGCATCAAGAAACAAAATAAACTAAATTTGAATTATTTCATTACTAGCTACACTTGTTGCTGATTTTATGCAGATATGCATGCAGAGTTTCAGGGGGGTAGGGAATAGCAAATGAATTGGAGCATTATTCAGCAGAATAATTTTGTAAGAAGCACTTGTATTTGTCGACAGTCCAATTCCCTCCATAACGAAAATCACAAATAGACTGAATTTCAGTGTTGACATACAGAAGCCTTTTTTTGGTGGATACTCAAGTTACACACCTTTGTCTACCCCAATAGTATGGTAATCTATCAGCTAATTTATTTTTTTTTTTTACTTTTATCCTAACATAGACACAGTCACAGTCACTGCCTCCACTAGTATCATTGGTAGGACAGAGGAAGCTAAATATTAAATGGATGTAAATTAATTTTTTTAGGCTTTAACAACTCCATCATCATGCTGCTAGCAAAACCCCTACTCGTCTGACTGCCAATATTAAAAGCAAAGGAGGAATCCAACATGACTGGAGGACTGATGGCTCTGGGGAGATTCAGACACACACATTTTGGAAAGCAGCACCGAGTAACCCCATGCAGTTCTTCCTGCATGAGTAACTCAGGAACAGAGGTTTATGTGCACTTCTAGGTAAAGAACAGCGCCCTACAACAACATATAAAGGGATGAAATTCTCACAGTCAACTTTACAAGGAGGCAACTGGAGGAATCTCAGTCTTCCCAGTACCCATTAACCCTATGGCCCTTTGGACTGGCACAAGGACTGTCCTCTTGCAGAAACACCAGCTGGATTCCATACTGTGGTGGGAGGAAAGCCAATCCATTGTGGGCATCTGACAAGAGATACTGTAGCTGATGAATCCTGAGTGAAATTCCTGCTCTGTGTAGAGGAAATCCAGGCAATGCCTAAAGCTTGTCTAGCAGAAGAGAATGCAAAGTGACCAGTAGGGGGAAAAAAAGCAAAGATGTTTTCTCCATGCCAGAGCACAACCCAGCTGGGATGTGTGTGGTAATACCAGACACTTGGAATTTCAAAACCTAATTTCTGCCTCAATGCCAATTAAATTATACACATATATTCAGTTAGGGTGAATGGATATTCAGATTACCCTGCAAACTGAAAGATTGAAGACTACATCTCACACAACGTGCTGGTTTTGGCTGGGGTAGAGTTAACTTTCTTAACAGTGGCTAGAATGGGAATTACGGAGTCTTGGCTGCTGGCTGGGCTGAAACCACAGCACACATAACTCATTGCAAATGTGGAAGCTCTGCAGAACATGACCCATTCCTCTCCCAGCCCTACTAGAGAAAGCTCACCTATGAAGAGTAAGAGTCTGTTTCGCCACATCCAGCAGTCCCATGAAAGAGATGCTTGAATCCCTTGCCAGAACTACTGGCTCCAAATCCTAGTTCTGGTAACTTTGCGCTCCTCTTGGGCATCCAGAAAGAAACTTCGGCAGTAATTGTTCACTTAACCTTTAAACGAACTTTGGATTTATTGCTGTATCATCAAAACCTATTCCTATTAGGCTGTATTTAACATATTCAAAGCCAAGCAGCCTTCCATCACAATGTTTTGTACTTTCCATTGCTTCACAATTTAATAGTGACTTACACTAGTAAGTTATCGTTCATATTATTAAGGGGGAATTCTTTACAACTCATAGTCGACTGCAACTGTTTTTTCTTCAATAACAAGAAAAAACAGTTTTACACAAATCAAAGAGAAAATAACAAGGTAATTATATAAAAGTATGCTTTTAGCCATGGTTTGGTGATCTCTCTGAAAGGTGGCCACGTTAATTGGGCGTAAGTGATTTGGTTCCTTTTATGCACACACTGTAGCTTTTGTGCTGTCACAATCACGCCTCCACACCGATCATACTGTGGATGTTTGTACCGGAGCACTAAGGGAAGAGCTGGGCAGATTACACAGCCAGGAAAGTAAGAGTGCTGTGAATTGCAAACATCCAGGCAAATGTACACAAAAAAGGCTAAGTTGTTTCATGCTGCAGCAATTGAGCAATCAAATGATGCGGTGTTTCCTGAAATATTGGAATATTCAAAGCTACTGTTTCTGGGTTTCAACCACACAGGGCCAAAGAACAAGGATACTCAACCGGCACAATGTACCAGTGAACGGGAAACCAACACAGTTGAAAGATAAAATGTGGCTTACAAAAGCCTTAAAGGAAGGAAAAACATATCTCTAATCTATCAATCAAGCAATTAAAAAGATTAATTCACTTTGAATAACAAGATCAGAATTTTCCATAATCTCTTCAATGCTTGACTTTTAAAAATGATGTTAAACACATGCCAAAGTATAAAAATTGTCTGGGAAGTTGAAAAAAAAGAAAAAAGAATGAACAAAGGCAAGTTGTGCATTGCATTACATAGAGAAAAAGGGGCTTTTTTTCAGTCTTCACCATAATTGTGCTGCTTCTATACCAATAAAACTCCAGTCTGAAGAAATCATGAGAACTAATTTCTTATTTGTATCTCTGCCTCTACATGCTTTGTGGTCCCAGGGATGGAGTCACAGAATTGCTTCAGTGTACCCATCTATAAAATCCTGTAAATGTACTTACTTGACAATGACTTTACATGGCTTAAAACATTTTTAAGTCCTGTGTTCTACCCTACTGCTGCGTAATTTAGAAATCTTTATTATTATTCTTAAAGGAAATATTCACCTTACGTTTGCTAACAACCAAATTTCTAGAGTATCTAGAGAAAAAAAGAACTACCAACAACTTTGCTTCACTTATTTTTAGCTTGTCTTTTTTTTGTATAAGTCTTTGCTTTGTATTCCCAGTTTATGTTGAAGATATTCTACCGCATGTTTCTTAATCTACAGCTACATGACTGCACAAAGGTCAACTGCATCAATATTTCCAGAGGAATCAACAAAAACTGGCAGAAAGCATCAGTCCTCAAATGCTAAAGACTCCTCTGCCTTGCAACTTTCAGGAGTGTGATGACTTGCCAGGGCCATCCACATACCCACATCCACAAAGTGACACTGAACAAAAAGAATGTAAAAATATCCTCATGTGGAAAAAAAGTATGAATTTGATCTTTTCTTTCTCTCCCTGCCACACCATGTGGTCTGCTTACCCCCTCTGCAACCACCCAGCTATTCTCATCATTCAGTGGTAATTCCCCTTTTCCTGTGATAGTGAAGTGGTATTTTTGAGAACTGCCGTCACCTCAATCAGATGTCTAAAAAGAATCTTTCTCATAAGTTGTATTACATCAAATAGGATTAAATTACCCAGGCCAAGAGAAGAGGGCACAATGCCACTGTGCTCAGTACCTTACTTTTCACATTCCAGGGATACCAGAGCATCTCTTCTGTGCTTTGCCTGGTTGGCTTTGTTCTGCCTGCTCTCAAGATTCTCCACTTAATTACTTTGCCTCAGCATGAATTCTGCACTCAAAACATGACAAGAAAAAGCTGATGTTTCTAAACATGATTATGTTCACCTACAATTTCTCTGATGCACTTCGCTCTATGCACAGGAAATAGAACAAAAGAACAGGTGTGATGGTGCAGATAGCAATCTGCAAAGTAACTCACAGAGCAAATAAGGGAAGTTATAAGTGATCTCATTTTTTCTTCCAAAGCATTTACTGGTGAACCAGACAGTGTCTTGACAAAATGATCTCAATGGTTTTGTTTAAGTAACTCCCAGAACTGCCTGTCTCAAAGCCTACATGTTATTATAACACCCACTCTCTTTCTCTTCCTTCTAATAGAGCTACAGGCTTGAACTTAAAGGAAAGAGTAAGAGGGAACCAAGGAAGGGCACCATTCCCTTCTCCCTCAGTGCCCTCCTTTGAACATGGAGCAAGCAACCACTATCTACCCCTGCAGTCCAGTGAGCTTCATAATTTTCATCTCATGCACTCACTTCATATTGCAGAATTTAAAAAATCACTGTTGGCTCTCTTACAAAGACCAGACTTTCAAATCCAAGTGCCTGATCTTTAGCTCCTAATCTGTATTTTGGCTCTCAGGGCACTGCAAGTAAGACAAAGTCTCTTCTGAAAGTCTTCAACTACTAATTGATGTCTTAAATGAATGTCTAAGAGGTTACTCTGACACCCAACAATGCTAGTGATCCAAAGATGGAAGGGTTCCCAAAAGAGAGAGATGGTTACTAAGGATTTTATTCTGGTTTAAGCTAAGCTTTACATACTCTTTAACTTTGATTTCACCAAAACTATCAAAAGAAGTCATGAATCACCTCACTGGATCTGTTTCCATGAATAAGTAAAGAACATGATTATGAAATAAAGAAGTAAGTCTTGCTGGCAAATATAAGGCCACCAGAACCCACATTAAATGCAGCTTCATACTGTTTCCTACATGCTAAGTACAGCTATAAATACTTTTCCCTAAAATTACATTTTTTCCAAACAACAAAACCTTGATTACATAATCAACCCATACAACTATGAAAACGTTCACAGCCAACAAGTTAACACAGAGATTTGAACATGATTAACACAAGTGCCATGCTTAATTTTAAGTACAAATAGAATAGGATTTTAAAGCAAATCACCAACAATTTTAACAGTCTTATTTCAGGTGCCTAATTTCAGATGTCATTAAGTGGCCAGAGGGTGGTCGCTCCCTGTCACAGAGGTCAGGAGGCAAGTGACAGAACTTGGGGTACTCCAAGTCAGCATTGATATTTGAAAATCCCTGTAATGCATGTTTATGTGCTTTTATTACTGAGAACACCATTTCAAACATACCTAGAGCAGACCCTTAAAAACACTGGATTTGTATGCAAATCACATTTTAACATGGATTAGTTGAAAAGAAAAGTAGGGAGGAGCTTTGACATTCAAAGGCTAAAGCAGTATGACAGGGCAGTATGATCAAGTGTTCATCTATGCCAATGTCTGCACTTCTGTTCATACCAGCAAACAGCAGACGATTCCACAGGGCATGGATACAGTGAGTATGGCTTCAGGATATCACAGTGTCTGTAACCACGTGATTATTTTTCTTGGTGTTTTTAACAGACAATGTTGACATGTGACCCATCAAAGGTATGGTACTGGCTGTCAGGCAGAGGTTCCCCAATCCTCTTTCAAGTGTCATTTCACACAAGATTTTTGTACTGGAATGACTATTTTATCAGCATAATTTCTCATTATTAACCAAAAATACCAAATATCCTAACACAAGCTCCAGGAAAGGTGCACCTGCTTTAATTTGCATCCATTTGAGTAGCGCCACCAGCTTCGATGACAGCACACATTTTTGTAAAGTCAAATTAAGTTTTAATGCCCCCTACCATCACAATCTGACAAGCCCATAAAATCAGTGTTTCTCAAGTTCATATATTAAAAGTAATTGTAGAGAAAATATACATTGATCAATACACAGCAATAAATCACATTCAGTACCTCTGCCACTGAGTGAATTTTCCAAACTGAAAATTGGTATTTCATATTATCACAAAACAATTCAGGTGGGAAGGGACCTCATAAAATCTCTAGTCCAGCCTCCTGCTCAAATCAGGGCCAGCTGTGGGATCAGACCTGAGTCCACAGGGCTTTGAACTGTAAAGTATTGGAAACCTCCAAGGAGAGTCTACACAGCTTCCATGAGCAACGTCTTCCACTGCTTGACTGTCCTTGTCAAGCAGTAGAAGAAACAAACCAGTCTGCATCACTCTTGTTTCAACTTGTTCCTATTGCCTCTCATCCTCTCACCATTCTCTACTGTGAAGAATCTGACTCCATGATAACCATCTCCAAAACCACCTTTTCTCAAGCCTGAATGAGCCCTGAGCTTCTCTTCAGAGGGCAAACACTCCAGCCCTGATGGCTGTGGTGCCTCAACACTGAACCCACTCCAGGTTTCTGATATTCCTCCTGCACTGGGAAGAGTGGGGTGCTGCTGGTGTAACGGGAGTATCTAAAAGTGGTCTAAGGATTGCTGAGTAGAGGCAGGTAATTCCTTCCCCTGATCTGGTCATGCTTTCATCCACACAGCCCAGGATGCTGTGGTCTCCCCTGCAGCCAGGTGTGCTGCTGGTGAGTGCCCAGCTTTCTGCCCACCACACCCCCAGAGCTTTCCACAGAGCTGCTCTTGGCCTGTCAGTCCCCAGCCTGGGGCTTCTCCTGCCTGGGTGCAGGGCTTTGCATTTGTACCTCTTGAACTACTCCTCTGGTTGTCCACCTTGCCAGACCTTACCAACTTCACCTGGATACACCAAGACCGCGGGAAACAGTGTCCCCCTTGTCCCCAGCTCTAAAATAGAAACAATTTCATCATAGTTATCAGAGCTTGCATCAAATTCCATTGTTATGAGACTGGAATAGATAAAGCTGAATGTCTGCAAAGTACTTTTGTTCATGTTCATACCCAAGACACTGCTTGCATGCTTCCACAGGTCTTCATCTTGTTAAATCATCACCATCAGAATACACACCAATGATACGTTCTCTTGCTACACCAGAAACAGCATCCATCCCCAGAAATCCTGCTTTTCTCTTTTCCTTTTTGCTGAATTCCTTTCCCCATTTGCGACTTCCATCGTGAAACAAATCCCACCACTAAATTCTGTTCACATTTCATCTTACTAATGCCAAAACTAACAGGCACCTCAACAAAACCAACGCAATATAAAAACGTTCTGCTCATATGGAATTTTGGGGTTTTCAACTACAGACATTCCAAGAAATACCCATGTTTCTGGCTACCGAAACCAAGCTATGCTAAGAACTGACAAATATTATTTAATAATGTTTAGTACAAATGGTAAAGTTTAAACGACACAACATACTGTTTCCACAAATTCCATATTTACAGGAGTGAATTGTGAAGGTATGTTACTTATGAATATAACATCGAGGAAAGGTAGAAGTATTTCTTGCCTTTGAGTAACGTTTCCTTGAAATAACAGGCTTGCCTATACTTCTCCTGTGAGGAAGAGAGAAGCTAATGTGGGAGTGAGCAAGGGGCTCCTCAGCTCTGCGGTTCCAGGACCTCCCTCACCAGTGTTTAAGTTGCAAAGTTACACTGAAGCCGAAAGGGGAGAATAATGTTCTGGACTGATTGAAGCTACAGTGAAGAGATACAGATATAATCCAGTTCTTAATTCAAACCATAAAAGGTTCCTCAACAAGACACAGGAACACACATAACCTCCTAAGCGAAATACAGCACCTGACAGGTTTAAAGGTTCCAGCCACAAAGGTGTCCTCTGGGCTAGTCCTCACTTATGGTGAAATACCGTTTCAAGGGCAGAGGGCAGAGTGGATTAGCGTTATAAAATTGTGCAATAACATTTTAGCATAAGGAAAGGGAGACACCTTCGCCCCCAGGCACAAGGCTTGGACTTATCAGGGAGCTCTCCCATGATACAGTTTCACCTCAGATGTGAGAGCCTGCCAACCCTTGTTTGGCCTTGGGACAGGTAAAGAGTAAATGATAAGCTGCAGTCTGGGGCTGTCTTCCTGGCAGCACCTTTTCAAGTCATGGCTACTCACATTAAGGTAACTTCTGATGAGGTGTAAAGGACAAAATTGCTAACAAGACCAAGAAATATCTTCTTTAGAACTCATTCAGTGCATCTTGCATCTCAAGCGAAGAAAGTAACAACCCGCAGATTTTTAGCCATAAAATCATCATGCTTGATGAGGAAGACCCTGAAGATCAAACAGCAATAAACATCTGACAACTGAAGTAACACAAGAGCCTCAACTGAGAAATTCCAATGTCCATATGCAAACAGGAATCAAATGCAACACTTCAACACATCTTGAAAACTCTGACCAAAGGGAAATAGGATTTCTGTTTTCCCCCAAAAGAATTAATTTCCTGCCCAGCATGACACACATTAAATGAAACATGACATTTGATACTGATCAAGATTTCCCACTATTATGGTGTAAGAAACCAGCAGAGGCTGAACCACTGTGAAGTTTCATAGGACTTGACATTGGAAGACAAAGCAAAAGCAATGCAAAACCAGCAGACACTGACTGCACAGGCTATGGTTAATGTCTAACTACACACACGAAATGGCAAAGTATGAACATTCAGCAAGGGCATATACTACAGCATTTTAAACATCCTGAAAAAAATGTAAAATATTTGCCATAGTAAGTAGCCTTATGGCATTCATGTACTGGCTCTGCATTATAGCCCTTTAACAGCTCTATATTCCTAATCTACATAGAACCCTTCATACTAATCTAAGAAAAGTAATCACATCTTAAGTGCTGTTAAGATAAAGCATATTGACTATGAGAAAGTGGCGAGACCATGCTACAGTAACTCACATCACCAGCAATCACAGCCTGAGAAGCTCATCCTTGCTGGGCACTCCAAAGACAAGCAAAAAGACAGGATAGGATGCTTCCCAAAAGGCATATTAATGAGCTCCCAGTCAAAGCCAAAGTAGAAACCAGTTCCACCTAATTATCCATGTAAAAATAAAAGCTGCTTAAATATAAATAGTTAAAGAAACTACACTGACAGAAATTAACTAAAATAGCTCAGGGACATCCCGAAATTTTCTCTGAGTGTCAGGCAATGTTGTCAACAGTTTCACAATTAAAGTACTTGTTTGTAACTTAAGGATGTCCAGTTGTTACTGGAAAGTTAGGATTTGGCTAGCAAACCATTAGAACAACTTCCACCTCTAACACTGCTGAAGTGTTATGGTGAAACATGAAAACAGAATGATAGGCAGGCTCATGACACAGCAGCCAATTCAAGGCTTTTCAGCAGAGAGCAACTGCTACATGGTCAGATGAGACACTGAATACAAAATATCCAAACATGAGTCTGGGGAGAAAAAACAGAAATGAAAGGAACAAGATGTTAACTAAACCATCCTTGCACATAATCATGTTCAAACAGAACAAGCTCCTTAGTCACATTCTCCGCATTTCTTTAACATAATCTTCCATTTGAAAAGCAAGGATCAAATGGAGCAATTTCCATACTGCTGTAGCAACTCACTAGGAATGAAGAGCAGGAAAGAGCTCACACCTAACAACAGAGAAAGGAATAGGAGGTTTGGCAAAGAGAGTAGGAAAAGTCCCATACAGTAGGTCTTTCTTTTGGGACTAAATGGTGCTCTGAACACAATGCTGTGAACACTACAAAAGTAGAGTAAAAGTCCATTTGGCTGAAATCTAGATGCAAAGGATGTCCTAACCAAGGAATATTCAGATTATGGAAACTGGCTTTGTTGTGCTGCAGGTGGGAATGATGATCTCTCCCAGGTAGGTTTGCTTCAGCATCAGTGGGAAACCCCCAATTCTGAGACCTCTGAACTACTCAGAGTCCTTCCCCGAGCCTCACCTGCCCTTTATCCACAAATGTGCACAGTCCCTCTTTTTGCCCTCTCACACATCCATACACTCAAGGAGATTCCTAGGAAAGGCTCCATCCAGGTCAGCCCATAAGCATATAGCTACCAGAGTGTGGTACATTCTATCCAACTCATCACTCATCATCCATTTATATATTATATTTTCCCTTCCGAAGCAGACTAAAGAAAACTAAAAACTCCCTGAGCTAATGGAGTATCAGCAAAGGATGAAAAAACCCACTCATTACTCATTTGCAAGGCAGACTACAAGGAAGCTAACAAGTAAAAACCTTGCATTTCCACAACTGGCTTGCTCCCAGCTCACATCAGCTAAAATTAGCACCCTATTGAATTTACTACGCGCGTGTGCGTAGGTATGCTCTCAAATTAGCCAGTTTGTTAGCTCAGCATCCTCCCACCACAAAAATGAGCTTGTTCTGGCCTCAGATTCTATAAAGTTGAAAGAAATCCTTCTATTCATTAAAGCAGGACTAAGCTCAAAATGTTGCCTCGTCTGAAAATATAGCCACTGATTTAACAATGTCCTTTACAGTGGATTTGGAATAGATACTTTCCTTTTACTATCAGGAAGATGCTTTTCCAATGATTGTTTTAAAATGTTAATTTGTAAAATGTCCCTTTGAAAATTGTACTTGCAGGTTGGAATCTCTTTTGCTGAACTGTCACTCATAAAATTTGCCATACTTGTCAGGAGAAGTCAAAATACTATTACTTTAATATCCCATTAATGTCTTAACCAAGTTCTCGTAATAGCTCCAAAGGATAAAATTTTCAATTTAAAACTGTAAATCTGTTTGTCTGCCTGTCAAAACAACACCAGCTCTTGCTATGTCTAGCACCAGCAGTGGATATACCAAGCAGATTTGATCTGCTAGTAGTCTAAACCAAATGTACTAACTGAAGAAAATTAAAATAGAAATAAGAGATACAGACATTGACTCACAACGCAGGAGGTTTACAGGAGCCAGAAAACTTCCCCGGGTTAAGCCCATATTCTAACATTGCCTCTCTGAGCACCGAACACATAAACATCTCCATTTTTATCAGTTTGCCCCCACTGGCTAAATGGGGACATTAAAATGTACTTAACTGTTGAAGACGAGCAAAGAAAAATGAAGTTAAAATATATCAGAGACTATTTCTGTTTCCACACAAGTCAGGAGAGTTTTCTCACTGTTCTTTGTGGGCACAAACCCCTGCATTCAGTGTGCCTGAAGACAGAAAGGACCTTTCAAGTTGTCATTGCTGTTATTAGCAGCACACAATGTTCCTTCAATGTGAAAACATCAGAGATTATAAGAATAGATGTGACTTTATGAAAACGTGAGATCTTGTATGACATGAGCTACAGACACGAATAACTCCTGCATTAAGCCAATCGTAGATGTCTGAGCTGATATAAATATTTTAGGAAGACATTTCAGTCTTGAATTAAAGCCTTATAGATTGACACACAATTTAAATGAACTACCTCTCAGACAGATGTATTGACGTATTTAAAGGCAGATACTAATACTTAATGAAATCAGGCATCAGGAAAATGCACAAGTGAATTGCTTGAAATCTCACTGCTAAGTGGTAGTTTTGAACACTTAGAAAGGAAAAGCTAGGTAGTTCTGGTGTACATAAAAATAATAAAAAAAAGCTAATCCTCTCACCAGCATTAAGTAACAAACACAACATTACTGCAAGATTATATACTTCCATTTGGAATGACTGTATTTCTAGCCCATAGGGTTGCTGAAGATAAGGATGAAAAGATGAAAAGAATCAAATGAAACTTTGGATCTTGGTTATGTACCTTGCCCAAAAAATAAGGCAGTTTCCTACAAATACAAAATGGAAAGAAAATGTTCTGACTAATGATAGTACATTGGTACCACACAGCAGCAAAGAACCCAGAGAGTTTCTGTGCCTTCGAACCTCCTGGAAAAATTCAGGGAAACATCTGTGGAGGATGATATCACACTAAGCTAGCAATCAAACATATAAATTGTCTAGCATCACATTTCCAGATTTTTGTTTGATATCTCCCCTTCTCATTCCAGTTCCTGTTTCCCTCAATGAAAGAATACAGTATTGACAGCCGTCTGGCTGTGTTCAGTGCCAGGTTGATGAGCCTTTCAGCAACCTAGTCTAGTGAAAGGTGGTCCTGCCCATGGCACGGGGTTTAGAAGAGGCTAGAACTAGATGATCTTTAAGGTCCCTTCCAACCCAAACCTTTCCATGATTTTGTGATGGCCTAGGGAGCAGGGCACATTACCAGCATGCAGTGCTCCCACCTGTTTTTCTGGAGAGGTGTAGTGGCAGAAGGCAGGAATGGGAGTGCCTGTGAGGAGAGGAGAGAAGAGAAGGGACCTAGCTGGGGCCAGATGGGCTGGTGAGTCGTCTGTAAGATGGGACATGACAACATGAAAACAGCAGCAATCTTTAAGGTAAGACATATCCAATGCTTTGTTTATCTAAGCAGAATGCTGGTATATCCATAATAATTCATTTCAAACTCCCTCTATAATTTTGCCAACAACATGCAGTAATTTAACAAGAAGGATAATAAAGTGGGAAGGGTTTGGAAGAACTCTGAAGATACAAAATATGCCTGCCATGAATCTGCAGCAGAACATATATTTGTGAACTAAAGTCTCATGCTCACATTTATAAAGACAAACCTCGCTCAAATCTCAGTGCTGTTCAGTTTATGAGAAAAATAACATTCTGGTTAAAAAAACAGCAGATGGGCAAACAAGGTAAAGGGCATTTAATTTTGGTTGCCTCTCTTCCATGCCAACACGCTGCTTTGAAGGGACTGCAAGTGTGGGAGGGGAACATATGTGCATGTGGATTGTGCATCTCAGAAAGTATCTGGTGGTGAACGCAATCTCTCTTTTCTGTTTCTTTGCACAACAGCTCAAAGGTCCACTCACTCTATGGGTGGTTCCACACAGCTATACTGGGACTGAAGGAAGCAAATGGAGAGTTATGTTCTGCATGCAAGCAGTGACTACAGAGCCACTCTACCAAACACTGTTTCAGCCTTGAGGCTTCAGAGATGGATCAGCATCCACTGCAAAAGATGATGGAGGGTTCAGGCAACTCCATGACAGAGGCTGGAAATAAAGATGCACTTCAACAGCATCCCAGGAGTTGCTTGGACCTTGATGGAGTCCAAACCAGGGCTTTGAATAGTTCTGTTGAGGTGGTTTCTCAGTGATGACTGACAGAACCTCCAGCCATTTGAACAATCACTGATCAAGTCAAGCAAAGCTCTCAAACCTGCCAACAATGTTCCTGTATCTCAAGATAAATGTGAAGAGGCTCTACTAATATCAAAGCGTAAGACTCTGGAAAGGGAGCTGATCTGGGTGAAATTCTGATACTGTCTTAAGGATAAACCTGTGGTACCTTGGAAAGGGAATGGTATCACCAAGACAGATCTGCCACAACTGGCCTCTGGAATAAGTCAGAGCGACTTACAAAATGCATCTTCACAGAGTAGAAAGCAAACAGCTACGAGTCTAAAACTGATGAGACAGAAGAATGAACAGCTTAGTGTTTAAAATCTCACGTCTCCAGCTGAAGGCCAGAAACTGAAAAAGCTCTTTATGGAATGTGGAAAGGGTGGAGTGAGAAACTACAGCAACTTGACTGATAGGCAAATGACAGACTCAAATAGGTGCTAAATAGACCTTAGCACAGACCCTTTAACTCAAGTGGGTACTCCAAAATGAGTACTCACTATCAGAACTGGCAAACTGCAAGAAACCAACATAATGCACTGATCTGAAACTTAAGTAACAGCTTATTCCTTTCTGCTATTTACAAGATTGCCTTTTCTGGGGGTGAGACTAGTTGTGCTGCAACAAACTGAGCCACTAGAACATGGATCCTCATTCATGCTACGGAGCACAGACCTTGAAGAAAAGGCGATATTCAAGATGTAACTATTCCCATGCTTCGTCTGAATAAAGTCAGCTGGAATAGTTGAGGTAGCATGCAATACAAAGCCTCAAATCCAAAAAAAAAAGGCTTTTCCTTGAAGCTAGACAGAGAGGTACCTTTCTGGGAAGAAATCAGGAGAAGAAATTGGCAGATGCCTGCATATCCTTAAGAAGATCTGGAAGAATGAGCTCAGAGAGAATTTGTTATACAGCCTGCAGAGACAATCAGTAGCCTGTTTAAAATTTTACCTACTGAATAGGTACAGATAGTACACCCATTTCCCCCTTTCCTGCATGTGCTCATTACGGCTGGGCTAGAGCTAATTTTCACAGAGGCTCATACCAAGCTGTTATGGATTTGTGCTGAACACAGGGTTGGTAACACAGGGATGTTTTCCTTACTCCTGACGAGGGCTTGCACTGTGTCAGGGCCTTTTCTGATCCTCACACCACCCCACCAGCGAGTGGGCTGGGGGTGCTCAAAGAGCTGGGAGGTAACAGCCTGGACAGCTGATCCCAGCTGACCCAGGGGATATTCCAGACCATATGGCATCATGCTCAGCATATAAAGCTGGGGGAAGAAGGAGGAAAGGAGGTGGACAGGAGGAATGATGTCATTTGTCACTGGACAATTGCCAGTGGAGCTCTGCTCTCCTGGAGATGGAAGAACACCTGCCTGCTGATAGGAAGTGGTAAATGAGTTATTAGTTTTGCTTTCCTTGAGTGCCTTTTGCTTTACCTATTCAGCTGTATTTACCTCCATCCAGTTTTCTCACTTTTACTACAGAGATTCTCTCCTCCATCCCACTGTGGGGGAGTGAGCGAGTGGCTGTGTGGGGCTTAGTTGCCAGCTGGGGTTAAACCTTGATAGTGCAGGAAGACAAAAACTTGATCAAACAAGCGCAGCAGCTTATTCAGAGGGATGAATTCACACAAGACAAACAACCAGGACAGCCTGCAAGTCTAAACTCCAATGAGGCTGATGAACATATGCATGTCTCCAGTCCATCCCAGACCACCCTATAGTCTGAGGACACAGCAATAGCCACGAATGAGGAGGAGAATGAAGAAATCTACTGTCATGGGTTGGTTGAAACAGTATCTCTCTGCCAGGACCTTGGAATTTTATGGTAAGAACAGGGACCTATGGCAGGGCAGGTTTTGGATTGACATGCAGTTCCGACCAGTCAGAAAACAGAAGGCGACTTTTGGTAATACCCATATAAAAAGCTGAGGCTGGGTTGGAGACTTTCTCTCCTGTCCGGCGAGCAGGTAACCGGGCTGGCTGAGGAGATCCCGGGTTAGGCCCTGGCTGCCCCCAGCGTGGCCGGGCCTGGCCGGGACTCCGGGAGCCGCTGCCCGCAGAGAAGGCAGGCTGCAGTCCGGCAGGGCCGACCGCGGGTCTGGGGCAGAACTGTGCCCCGGCACCCCCGGCTGCCGGCACCCCTGGTCCGGGGGGAGGATGGAATCTCTCCTTCCCCCACTGCACGCTGGGCCTGACAGAGCAGCTGTCATCGGCTGGAGCCACCAGATGGAGAGGTAGAAGACAATGTATCCGGCAAGGCTTTGGAACATTTGCGGCTGCCCGCGGCAGAGATCGCCTGACCACCGCAGGCATGGGCAAGCTTTAACTCTTTCCTGACACAGATTGAGACTTTAAACCCTAACCCTTCTCGGAGGGGAGAGAAAACGCCAAGTTGGAGACATGTGGAGAGACAATACAGAAATCTCAAAGTCAGTAAAGGATGACTGACTTTCTTCAAGTGATAGAGATGATGACTTGCCTTGGTTCTAGGCTGAAAATTTTGACAACAGGATAATCCTTTAAATTGTGGACAATATAAATTGGGGAGATGATTTGTGGATTTGAGCAAAGGTATCTGAGTGAATATTTTTGTGCCCCCATAAGAAGTTGAACAGAGAGAGATGAGAAGAAGCCTTTTGCCAGTGAAGAAGTGAGAAGACTATCTCTGTACCCTGAGCTGCAAAAAAGATCCTTCGTTTTTTGAAACAGCTCATTTTTAAAAGATACCACCCCAATTTGTGAAATCCATGGCCCGCAGGTAGTCATGAAGGCTACGTAATATGGAAAAGTTCCACAGATGCAGATTCTCTGGACATGCTGCTTTTGTGTGAAAGTTACCAAACCACAGGAGTGACTTCTCTCACTCAAAGACTGAATGAAAGACTGTTTTATGTGTAGTACTGACCTAAAGTTCTGAGTTTTGCCTCTCTGCATTGCTTGTAGAAAAATGAGCAGTTTGTAGTGAGAGGGTTGGTGTTTTTAGAAATTAATTTGTGTTCTTTTTTTTTTGTCTTATTATATTTCTCCTCTTAGTGTATGTTAATAAAATCTGGTTTTGCTTTTAAGTTGGGCCCGCTTTTGCCTTTTTCTCCCAAAATCCTATCTCTCACTTAGCAAACAAATTCGGCAAATGTAAAACCTCCACATAAATGGTGCTGTGACTCAGATGAGCAAACCTAAATGCCAACATCCATCTTCCACCTTATCCAGAAATTTATCCTTGATCCTTTTGGGCTGTGACATGGCAAGAAGTAGTTACCTGAAATAATGGAGTCCTAACAGCCCGAGAGACCCCAGGACTGGTAGTTAATACAGAGTATACATCAGGCCATGAGACGGTCCTTTTGGAAAAATTTCATCCAATTTCTGGCAAATCTTGGTGCTGCTAGAGTTTTGTCACCAACTTGAGCTCCCTGAACATTTTCAAAAGCAGACGGAGATTTACGGGGCAGTCAGCATTGCTGACACCAAGTATGGAGCCAGCCAAGTTAGTTCCACGAGTCCTTAGGGACGCAGTGACGATGTTGGTGGCGCTGATGTACCAAGGACCTAGAGTGCTGTCACAGGCAAAGAACTGCTGCAATGAATAAAGCAGGGAACAAAATGCTTACAGCACTTCAGAGGCTGGACTGTTTCTGAGGATGACCAAATCAGATGCCTCTGTTGTGATCACAATCTGACAGAATTTGATTAACTTGTCTGGAAGGAAGAAGACACAGAGACATCCTTGGAATGGCTTTCTTAGGAGGATGGCCACTGGCAGCTCAAAGACAAAGTGGTTGCATTCACCTGAAAGCTTTCCAGCCCACAATATCCACCAAGTCCTGCACCACAGAAGAAAACTTTCACTGCACTCTCGAGGAGAATTTTGTGTAGTTCAAGCTTATCATCCCTTCCAGATTTTAAAGAACACCATGTGGAGCAAGACCTTCTCTATCACACTAATTAAACCCTGTACATGTGTCAGAAGCCAAAATTTAGCCCCAAAGTAGGGGCACACTCAGGATGTGAAAGTGCATTGGGAGACAGCTGCAAAAATAAGGAGAAGCAGAGTTTCTCCTGAAAATTCAGAGTGGCAATTGGGCAGCAGAGAGAAAATGAAAAGACATGAGAATTAGCCACCTTGCACATTCGCTGAGCAGACAGCTGAACACAGCCCCTAATGAACATGTTTCTGGTCTCAAGTGATTATTTGAATGAAGGCCATTTGAATGAATTTTGGACTATCACTTCAAAAATAAAAAAGCGGCTGCAACTTTATACTAAATAACCAAAGTGCAAACTTGAAAACTGTGTCTGCCCATTTGCTGTCTCATCTGTGCTTGAGTCCTACTCCAATTTGCACTTAATTGGATTACTATGGCTAATGGCAAAGTGAGGTGTTAAATACACGTATTTCTGTAGTCAATTAAATTCAATTAAATCCCACACATGTATAAAGTTATGACTGATCAGAGCACAATGCTATTTAGCAGAAACTCAGCATGAATAAACTTATGAAAAACTCCTCCCCACAAATACATTGTGCCACTGACAGCTCCTCTGACACAGCAGCAGTTAACTTATGATAAACTCCACAAAATTACATTTCTTAATCATTTGAGATAGGAAATAAACAAATCTAAAGTGATCTAGATGAACTGAAAACCAAAATAAATTAACCAAGGGGAAAAATATACAATCATACTTCACACGAATCTGTATACACGAGATTGTGATTTACAATAAGTTATGTGAATATGTGCATATTTTTATTTACTTGTTTAGCTCAAAACATGTATTTTCTTTTTTTCAGCAGCCTTCAGAGTCTAAAGCTTCAAATAAATAATTTTGTTTACTTCATATTACCAAGAATGTGATCTATTCAGGCATTTAAGAAACCAAAAAAAACCCCACAGTCGCAGAGGACAGTTTTATTTTGAAAAGAGTAACTTTATTGTCTCAATTATTTCTATATCAGTTTTCAATGTAAAAATTTATTTTTCAATTACCAGCCGTAACAATTTAGGCTAGAAGCCAAAAATTAAGTCAAATCTCTCTTTGATCCTGAGATGCCTGGAAGCTGAGTGCTACCACCACATAAACCTTTGTAACCCCATCCCTTTCAGAGTACATTGCTAAGTTTACCCTAGGGAGTTTATCTTCCTCTATGCAAAGAGGATACTGGGCCACACGTGAGAACAAATGCCTGAAAGCAGAGGTTAGCTTGTCTTTAGTTTGAACACGTCCATCACAAAAATCATCCAGAGCAGTATTACTTTTGTGAGACCAACAGGAACAAGAACAGATAGTTGTACTTTATGTGACAAGTTTTCACATTTGGATGACAATACCGCTTATCTATGATACACTAAATAGAAATACGTAAGGAAGATTTAATAGAAGGTCTAGTTTGTTTAAAAGTCTCTGTAAACATTTGAAGGTCTGCTATCTAGCCACTTAGTTCTATCTCTTCCACCTTTTAAAAATACATAGAGCAACATCACAGTCCTGGTATTCATAAGAGACAGTTTATATTAAACATCTTGAAACATGAAACCAGCTACAAGTTTGGGAGAAGAAAGCTGAGCAAAATACGAACAAGCTTTATAAAATCATGAAGTGGATAAGGTAAGTATAGAACTGCTATTTAATGATTCACAGTGCTTGAGCTTCCATTTCACACCTGTTGAAAATGGAAGAAAAATTGGAAATTGAGGCAAAAAGATAAAATCATGTATTTTTAATGTCATTGCAAATGAACTACTGCAGTTTGCTACCAGAAAATGTTGGGTGCAAACAGCATTTAATCAACTGTACCCACAGACAGCTCCATGAATGTCTAGATAATAAAGGGATGAGGCAGACATCCCCAGATGCAATGTGTGCAGACTTCATGAGGGGAAGAGGCTAAAGACAGTGGCCAGGCTTATGTGGTGTCCTTAAACAGTACATCCTACTCCCTCCATTGGAGGTCAAATGCTGTGCTGGAGAGAGCCTGCTGAGATCCACCTGGGTATGTCTTCTGCTCTCTACTCTTCAGAAAGTTTTGAAGTTCATTGTTTTGAAAGGTAATAAACCTTCCAGGACAGAGCATCAACAATTTACAACACTGCTCACAGATGTGTCACAGGCTAGATGGGCAGCTCACTACCACTGAAAGGTGAATACCTACCCAGAAAAAGCCAAAGCACTGACACCAGATACTAGAAATACCTCACCTGCCAAATCCAGCACCCCAAGAAAAGTGGGAGGCTGCTGCTGCTGCTCCATTGCCCAGCTCCAACCAGTAGCAAGGCTGAAAATGTTTTCCCAAGAAGGACATATACACAGATCAAAGACACACACCCCATACATACATATGTATATATATGGCTGGACACACAGATCCTGGACAGGCAGCCTGAGCACTCCTACCTCATCCTGCTCCTTGATGTGACTAAGGAGGGCAAAGATTCACTAATGGAAATACATCTATGAATCCAAGGTGGATCTCACCAGCAGCTTAGCTCAGAAACTCAGTCTGCCCAGTAGCCACCCCTGGATCCCAGACTCCTCAGTTGCTGCGCCTGGACGTATCAGCCCTCAGGGTTGCAGCCCCACTCCAGTTGCTGGTAATAGAGCATTACACAATCCCCAAAAGCTTTTTCCCTGCGTCCTCCAATGTGTCCCACACCCCCAGGTAGCAACACTGTTAGTCCAAAAAGTGAGTTGCAGAGTGATTACCGACTGTGCATGGTGACAGCTTCACTCCTGGACACAGGCTGGCGCTCTGCAGGCATAGGCCTGAGAGGAGACTGGGCAGGATCAACTCTTTCTCTGAGCTCTTAATTTGGGTTTCTTCCTGCCCCTGTGCTCCTCTAAGGTATGGAGATGACATCTCATGCCTCTCCCATGATGGGCCCAGTGGTAACCTGGAAAAGTTCTGTTTGGACTCCTCACTCTGTGTCTGGGCATCCCCACGCTACGCAGATGAGATTTATCACACAACCAAACACGTACCACTGCAGTCAGCTATTCTTGAAATGCAACGACTTTGCACCAGCTTTCTAAGCTCTAACACACAGATTAAATCTGCCACAGGTCATCTGTTTCTTAAAATAAGCTGTGATGATCAGTCCCCTTCCTCAGCATATGTTGGAAATCATCACATATTGCTCACCATAAAGCGAGTACAATTATTAATGATTAGGTAAATCACATAATGAACCAAGGGTTAGCACAGCCTATGGTCAGCAATGTGCATGTCCCTGATGCTACAGCTTCAGCAACCTCATCAAGG
This sequence comes from Cyanoderma ruficeps, assembly GCA_008694505.1. NCBI lineage: Eukaryota > Metazoa > Chordata > Aves > Passeriformes > Timaliidae > Cyanoderma > Cyanoderma ruficeps. The sequence continues at coordinate 56,823,762 of VZDJ01007755.1, read as the reverse complement.
TCAAGGCAACCACTGGAGAGGTTAAAACAAAGTCTTTGTGTCTCAGCTGAAGTGGGACACTACAAACACAGCCTCAGATCTGCAGACAGACATGCCTGGGGCCTCATCCAGCACCCAGCCCAGACAAGTCTTTTCACTGACACAGGAAAGCTTTGGACCAGCCTCTTGAATCACAATACTTTATTTATTTTCTGTTTTATTTTGGGGAGGGGTTGTTATTACCTCTCTGTTGGTCTTCTGTTCCATTGAGCTGTTTTTGTGCTTCTTCAATTTTGTCTGCAAGAAAGAGAGGTCACTATTAGAATTCATATATAAAAAGGCAAGATTGGAGTAAGTCATTTACTGAGATCAGCCGTGAAATATCTGTTTATTTTTAGCAGTGATATCATTCATGTGTAACTATGTGGTACATTATGAGTAATACAACCACATAAAATTTTATCATGTTTTACCAGGGAGGCTATTGACATGTTAAATTACATGGAACCACAGAAAGAAAAGCACTGGCATCAGATCTGCAGTCAAGAGATAATCCCACTGTAGCTTCCTACCATCTATAATAATGTGTGCAGTCAGGGGACTCTTTGGAATAGGTATTATGATGCATTACAGAGTATTTTAATACATTTTTGAAAAATGCTGTTAGAGCAAGTCAATGTTGCATTATACATAGTGAGAAGAACAGCAAAGGGGATTTGCTAAGAGAAGCAATGGAGCCAATAGTCTCACATGGGAGCAGCAGGGGGTGAGTGGTAGCCCCCACCTTATTCCTCTGTGAAAGGACAAGAAATTCCCACATGCACAGAGCAGGAGCAAAAGGAGGCCCTGAGTCTTTACTCCCAGTCTGTCTTTACAGTTCACCTGCTGCCCCTCAGAGACACTGCTGTAAGAAGGAGAGAGCTGTGCTTTGCCTGCTGTTGCACAGAAGGTCCCATGGAAAGGGGGTCCTTGTTCTGCATGTGTGCATGTTTGCATGTGCAGAGCAAGAAGCAAGAAAAGGTGCAACTGGAGTGAATAAAAATTCGAGACCAATTTTCTTTTGGTAGCAAACAGTCCTCTGAGTGGGTTCAGGATAAAACATTGTGTTGGTAAGAAGGAGCAGCACAGGGAGAGGCTGAGCTCTCTCTCTCTCTTGATGTTCTGAGCATCAAGGTATGTCCTGACTGACTAAGATCTGAGCTTGGAACGCGGCTTTAAGATGTAAACGATGATTTTCTAAAATACCTGTGAAAACCTTTTTTCCTTGTATTATTTTTTTCCTTCTTTTCCCCTGCTGGAGTCAGTTTTTATCAAACTAAATTGAAAGAACAGAATGTAACTGGATTCACCCTAAATCTCTCAGACTCTATTGGCACAACTCAAGAAATGCCAGACTTCATGGCTACCATACACAGGAGGAGGACGACAGCTCTGCAAAGTCCTCGCCTCTTTATTTACAAGCATGGAGGCCTTACTCAGTCTGAATTTTACTCAGCCTTGCTATACAACACAAGGTTTCAAAAAATGGCTCCTTCTTCAACACAATTCTTAAAAAATGGGTTTAAATGACTTCTCTATTATTTATCAGCTGAATCAAGCATGTTGGAACCTTTTGTTCACAGCTGAAGTCTGATACTGTTTCTCATTTCCTCAGTAGAACTAAATAATTATAACTGAATCAAACCCTTTTTGCAGCACTTAAGACTGAGTTTTCTTGAGCTCACTCTGGATCTGCATTTCTGTTTTTCAGAACAAGTACCAGGTTTCCTTTCTCATTAAAGTTCAGTAATTTCTCCACTGTACATTGTCCCAGAGAATGAACCAGAACATCTCACAAGGGTGCTAACTGAGCAGACTCCCAGAGCTTCTCACAAGAAAGACTACCACTGCAATTTTAAAAGAGGAACCTCTTCCTGCTTCCCCTGGAGTTAGTGAGACATACATACATATTTAAAGGAAAGTTTTATCACATTTTCTTTTGTACTGACTTACTGGCTGCTGAAGACTAACACAACTCAAAAAGAGCACAATCCTTCACCATCTCTTTACAAGCCAGTTATGCAGGCTTACTTTAAGCACAGAAGACTCAACATTTAATGCTTTCCTGGATTAAATACTACAGTTGAAATACTAAATGTGTTAATACATTTTTTTGTATAGAAAGGGATGTAAATAACCATTTCCAACAAAAATAAGAGGAAATGTAAACAAAGCGTCTTTTATATACATGTGCCACTAGTAGTATCAGAGGAAAACGTATCCAGCAATCTTACACGGTTTTTCCACAAACTGTTGCTTTACATACAGGTTTACAGAAAGGTGATGGAATAAGCAATTTACAAAGTTGCAGGACAGGCAATAAAATACATGAACACACAGGAAAAAAATAAATATCAACAAATTACCCATGTAAATGGAGCTGTAGGTTTTACCAAAAGAAAACAAGAAATCAAACCTATAGTTTGGCTCTCAAACTCATTTCCCTATGTTTAGAGATGTATTTAATGCACAATATATGATGTTTCTGCTCTCGGAGTAAACATTTTGTCAGTCATCAAAACTTACACCTAAGTACAGAGACAACTGTATTTTTATTATTAAAATAATTATCTGCATATTTCACAAATGCTACAAGAAATATATGCATTTAAATTCACAATCATCTTACTTTTTAGAAAAAAATTACTTAAGTATTTTGGAATCACACTACATGAGACTGCAGGGGAAAAGATAGATTAAAGGCTCTGATCTCCTTAACTGAATACTCTGTCTCTCTTACTGGAAAAAAAAATCAGTTCCTATCAGTAATTCCCAACCATTTCTTTGTCATCTTTGTTCTTCATAATCCCAAACAAAGAACCACAGATAACAGAAATAATAGCTAGGTAAATAGGTGCTTGGTACACAGCCAGAAGGTCTCCTACACTTCCTGCCTCTCCTTACACGTTTTCCCCAAGGAGTTATATTTGCTGTGTATATTTTTTCATACCTATGGCGGTATCTCTGTGCAGAACAGTTTTGAACATTGCGAACACTGAAAAATCTTGGTGTTGATGCTGGAAACCAAAAGCAGTGATCTGGACTGTAAATGAGGCACGGGTATTAACATCAGTTCAGGACTAAACATTTTGTAAGGGCCTACATCCTCCTAATGGCCAGCATCATAGACTTCCTGCTCCGGCTATTGCACCAGGGCACATCCAAACCACTACAAAATTTGTGGCAGCTGCTTCCCGCCCTGCCGCATTCTACAGCTACAGATCCTACACAGACAACTGCCTGACAAACCGCTGTGTTTCAGGCTGGAGGGAAGAACTGGGTTATCCCTAAGGGCCGTGGAGCAGGTGGCAGGAGCAGGCTAAGAGCCAAGTACCCCAGCAACACCAAAAGGGAGCCTGCCCAGGTCTTCTGCCAACTCGCACGTACGCCAGCAATAACTTGCTAACCACATCAAGTTTATAATATCCAGTCATCTCCTTCTCTCGTGTGCCATTAAATTAGCTGTATGTCAAACATCTTAAGGAAAATTATTTCAGACAACATACCATATTCTGTCATAATTATATTATAGATATTCTAACGGTATACACCTTTGAAAACGCTTTATAAGCAAAAATACAACACACAAAAAATCATCTATAAAGCCCAGGTGGAACTGAAAACCAAGAAGTCCTCTATTAATTGCAAATAATATTATCCAATCCAATAACTGTTTAGTTTAATATTATTTCAGAATTAAACCTGTGTTACTGTCTAACCTGAACATTTTACAAAGGAAACATTTCCTTATCACTAGACTATTATCTACTTCTACTAGGATAAGAGAAAACCATTTAACTAAAGGAAATTTCTCATATATGGTAGATATGACACCCTCTTCATTTCCCCTAAGTGCCAGAATAGTACGTATCTTGGCTATTCCACTCTAAGACCTATCCTAACAGCCCCAACCTTCAGCAGATAGCCTGCTGGAGTAGCACACATCTAGAAGCAAATGACAGTGACAGACACACTCTCACTGAAGATGGGACACTTCTCACCAAGCCCTTGCCGGAGGGGAAAATGTGGAGGTGCAATAAAAGAGGAAATAATCGTACACATTGCTGTAGAGAATGGAGGTTCCATTGACAGCAGTGCAACGAGCCACAGAGACAGCTCTTGGGTCCCAGGCAGGTGCATGCCACAAAAATGCAAATCACAAGTAGCATCATGCAATAGTTTTATTTATATATTATATATATAAATTATATATACACACACACACCTGCATATGTGTAAAAGAAAATGAAACAACATGTGCACAATGGCTTTTCTCACTCCAGCATGAAACCTTTTCATGTTATTCTCCAGTACAGCTCTCCCAGCAGGTATCTGCTGTGTGGAAATATCATCAAATTCTTTGAGCTTTTAAATATATAATGCAACTGTGCTTTTTAGGAATGCAAGGAAGGAGAGTGGCATGCTGTAAAAAATATACTTTTTGTTTTACACACCTCCCGCTGTGATAGATCGTTACAAGGATATCAACAGTCTGAATTAGATATGGTAGTGCTGTGGTGGGGTTTTAAATGAAAAAATAAACCAGATTTTTCAACAGCTTTACTGTCTCTATTTTTGGTCTTCACTGAAAGATATAACCTCACAGATTTTAATTCATTCACAAATAAAATGTAATTTACAGGGTTTTTTCCAAAGAGATGATCCCATTAATGTATAAAACCTTGAATATGTCTAGTATTCTATGTATTAGATATGTACTACAAATTTTCAGAAAGATTTTAAAGACCTTATTTATAGAGTGAGTTAAGGAAAATAAAGGTTTAGGAATTTCAGCTGGGAAAGCAGAAATACTGAAAAGTGTGAGGCTGGCAAAACATAAAACCAGTAACATCTGACAGCAATTTAAACTGGAGCATGATATATTTTCTAGCTGGGTGTTTGTTTGTTGGTTTTGGTTTTTTTTTTTATCTCTCTGTTTGTCACAAGTGTCCCCAGAGCAGAGTAATGAGATGACTTTGTCCTGTTGAACAAGTCACCCCACCTCATGCAATGACAACACACAGAGGAATGAAGCCACTGAGGACAACCTAGTTTTAAGCCTCCAGGAATGCTTACAGGGAAGTGGTCAGTGTGAAAAGTTCATTAAGCTTTTGCAGAACACCCAAACATGAGTATTTTTCATTGCACATATTTGCATGTGTCTGTATCCCTGTAAATAGGGGAATTTTTTAGGGCTTCTTGTTTAAGATGTATAATTGCTGCTCTAAAACAATATAAAGTGTTTTTTAATCACAAATACTCTGTTTATGGGTAAGTGCAAAACTAGCAGATTCGGACCATTTTGGATGCTGAGAACAGGCTATGACATCAAAACTTTTAAAAATACAAGCTTATATCTTGCCTGAAAGGCTAGAGTTATATCTTCAAATATTTAACCAAAACAACGGGGAGGAAAATATCAGCATATTTTTTCCCTTCAGTTAAAGAACAATTCTCAGGCCTTAGGCCTGAGTCATCCTAAAAATACCTCCGGCAAAACAGCTTCAGATGGCAGCAGATTTTCTTCTTGCTTTCTCATAAATTGCACTCTCTCTTACCTTACTGCATCAGAAGACATTTGAAAAGTAATTTAGAAAATCACGTTGCATTGGTTTTAAGATGGACACAAAGAAAGATGTCACTTCAATTATTTTTTGTAGCATTGATCATCTAGATCAGGGGCAGAAAAGAAAATCAAAGTGACAAAATATTCTTCAGCTGAAGTACATTAATGCAATCAGTCTGTATGCACTGGCAGTAGTATGAAAACAATTGTCAGTGGGTTTTTATTTCGAGGGCAGAGGGGTGTCCACAGCTCAAGAAAAACACTGATGAAAGTACAAAATGGTGCATTTTTCACCACTACTTAAATTCAGAGAGCAAGTGAAAAGAGGCCGAGTTCCTGCATGGAAATCTCCATCTTCAGACTATTGAAACCTCCTAATGTGCAAGTAACAAAGTGTTTCACATTTCATTGGATGAGAAGTGTGCCTGAAAGCATTTATTGTTAAATAAATTAAAACAAACAAATAAAAAAAAATACTCTGAGCACCAGATGGGTGGTGCAGAGTGGCACATCTTATGAACCATAGAATGGTCTGGGTTGAAAAGAGCCCTTAGAGATCATTTAATTCCAGCTCCCCAGCCACGGGAAAGGACACTTTCCACTGGACCACTCAAAGCCCCATGCAGCCCGGCCTTGAACATCTTCAGGGCTCAGACTTGACTGCTGGAGGACCTGAGCCCAGCCCCACATCACATTGGAGCCATTTCACACCTCCCCCAGAGGGAAGACCCATGCTCCAAGCAGCAGTGCCCATGCAGTGCAGGCAGGGCAGCAACATGAAGCCAACGAACGACGCAAAGATGACGCAAGCTTGGAGCATTTCCCAGATGGCAGGTTCCCTTGGCACGGGAGGCAGTGTTTAATCCCAAGGCACCCTGCCTGCAGCTGTGGGTACCCACCTGGGACTGGGGAGCATGCAGAAGCGCCCACGCTCCATTTCGAGGGGGCTGTGATGCTTGTCTTTCCCTTTTGCTAGGAGGAGGAAAGGCTCTTTACAACCTGCTAAAACAAGAACGCTGTAGTCCTAATGTGTTTTGGTTAACTGAGATGAATCCCAAGACTTCCTTTAACGAGCTAATTAAGGGGGGAAAAAAAATAAAAAAAACCCCTAACCCAAAACCCCAGAGTCTTGTCTGTACAGGGAGCCCATTAGGTTAATTGGGAGACGGTGCAGCCAGTGGGATGCTGCCTCTTGCCGTTCCTTGGGGAGCGCAGAGGCTCGGCAGGCCCCTGCACGTCCCCACACTGCAGGAGAGCCTCCAAACCCGAAACCCAACCAGCCAAGCCGGGGTCCTGACTACACCCTGGGCCTGGCAGCACTGTCCCTCTGTGCTGAAGAATGGAACCTTGCACCCAGGGGCGCAAGGGCTGGCAGACACAGGATGCCTTTGATGGCCTCAAGTTTCCACCACCGCCCTCCTGCCACAAAGCGAACACTTTCAAAGCTGGCAGACAGCAGCAAGAAGGCATTTCACAAAACCCACTGGACGAGACACTCCTCTCACTCCGATTTAAATCTACTTTTAATTAGAAATCACCCTTCTGTCCCCATACATTTCCTTTTTCCAGTTTAATGAGGAACACTCAAGAGAAAAAGGAAGAGATCAGATGAGGAAAGACAGTCTCTCCATCTTTGTAATTTCATACTGTGGGAACTTGACACTTTTTGGCATATGGGTTTGTTTTGTGGTTTCTCCTTTCCAGCTGGGGCTTAGAGAATCACAGCACCATGACTTAGTGAGCTGCCAAATGCTGAGCCTGATAACTGATAGCATGGATGCCCCCAGTCTATCAAAAATGCAAGATAAAGCAGACTAAATCTCAAGTTTGTCCAGGACTACCGGGTCTGAAGACTGTTTGTACAGCTGTAAGAAAGGGGGTAAAAAAGACCTCTTAAAAATTATGTAAATTCAAAACTCTTAACAACTAGTAGGGTGACACGGCAGCAGTCATCCTATTAAGAACTATAAACTACTTTTCTAAACATCTAAAATGAGATTTTCAACAATTTAAAATGTTCTACTAGTCATTATAACCTTGACTAAATGACCTGTTCGATCAGTTTTTCAGAAAAATTTGATGCATTTTTATTTGGATGTCAGCTTTGAATGCTCGTCATATTCCCTGCCAAATATAATTATTTGTATTTATAAATGAAGAACTCATGACAGATACTTTATATAACCCTGTTGAAAACAGAAAGCAAAAATTCTCCTTTTATTATTCTTCATTTTAAGAAAAAAAGAGGCTTGTATATTTGAAAATACAATCTGTAATCTCCAGTTTAAATTTGCATCAGCAATGATCTGCTGTACTGTATATAGAACAAAAAAGTCAATGCAAAGACTGTATATAAATTAAATATATAATGGCTTTATCCTTGCCATCACATATATTACTCAAATAAGGTAAGGGCTCCTGATAAGGTTGGTAAGGTGTATGTACATAAATTACATAAGCACTTTACATATGAACCTAAACTCTGTCCCTGTGTCATTTATTTGTGATGAGGGAACTTTCAATCTTGTGTTTGTTTGTTTATTTACAGGATTTGAATTTTTATCATGAGGCTTGTAAACTCATTAAAAATTGAGCACAGGAGGGGGTGGGGAGGAAGAGAATTTTTGGATGATTGTTGCCTTACAGAAGGATATAGCAAACAGCGAGGCACCTGTGGGGAGAGGCACAGTAGCTGCCAAGCATAAAATTTCAGAAGTGTAGGTGAAGTATCTTCAGCAATACCTCCTGCCTGGCACCCTCTCATCCTGCGTAAGCCAACACGCAAGGGTGGCACTTGCCAGGGTTAGTTCCTTTTTCACCTGCCCCACAAAGCCAGGTGATCTTCCATCCTGTGTGTGCTTCTGAGAGCACCCAGCTGAGTCGCCAGAGATAATTCCTTTATACATTGTCTCCCTCCGGTACCGAATTGCAAACACAGGTACTGATTGCATTCAATCTGCATAGCTCCTAATTAGCCATCTAGCACAATAATTACCCCATCGCTATGCTGATCCTACGGCATTGTTCTGCCCCACTGCCAAATTTCAGCCGCCTACCTAGGACATGCTGATTATTATCACTAAAATCTGCATAATAATTACTTAACAGCCTCTAGGGTATTCACTGTTCCAAGGCTTGGTTTTGGCTTTCTGGGTGTTTTTTCTATACCTAACCCAATATCAGTGTTAGAAGTTAAAATATTAATGCAATGAGTTGCTCTAGTTCACCACCTTCTCCAAGCTGCAGCTAGGAGCACCTTCATACCTTCTGCACCGAGACAGGTTCCTCCCCTTGGCAGGTTTACTGGCCTATGATCTGTTGTCCCCAAATTGGAAAAAGGTGTGGTTTTCAATGATATATATTTTCCAAGTCTAACACAGAAATCAAACAAATGCCAGTGAAACAACTGAACCCACTTTTAAAAAAAAAAAAAGGCAACAAACCAAATCGACAGCTTTTCCTCTCACTGGAAACATGTCAGCATAATAATATATGGAGTCCAAAAGATTTTGTTGAATTCGGTATTTTCTCAAATACAGATCCTAAACCAAAGCAACAAACACTGGAGCCAGCCACTCCCCAGCCAAATGGAAAAAAGTTTCCATGCATCTTTCTGGTACTCCAAAATCACTTGCTCTCAGCTGCATGGCTGGTGAGGGAGGGCTTGCCCAACACAAAAAGGCACAAAACTGGTTCAACAGGTAGAACAACACCAAGACTTGGTGTTTCATCACCTGAGACAAGAGTGTAGAGGCTTTCTGCAAGTTCTCTGAGGGGTCAAATTCTCTGTAAATTCTTCTTTTATTCATGGACTTCTTCAAACACTATTGAGTTTACAAGGCAGACATCAGGGAAGTAGATGCATTCAGCAAGAGGAACCTGCAGCACCAACAACTCTATTGAAGCAGAGATCAATTTTCTTAGGCTTAGCATATATCCTAAAAATTATGTCTTTACTGAGATTCTAAAGTATCTATAGAAATGGTTTAAAATATGAGCTCTTTAGTAGGACTTTGGATACTGAAGTTCTTATAACCTGATATTAAGATGGACAATAAATAGTACTGCTAGCTAAGGAAATAGGAAGTTTTTGATGACTAACAAAGAACCAAAGCAAATCAAAAGCCCACAAGTCAAGCCAAAAGTCCAGCCCATGATCTTGCCTCCAACAGCAGCCGACACCATACGTTGAGGGAAAAGCAGAAGATTCTGAAACCAAGCAGCTGTGAAGTGAGCCCCAGGAGCTGTTCTTGAACTTCATGGGTCCCATATATTATCCCTACATTAGCTTCTCCAAGTATCGTTTGAATTCATGGGAGCTTTTCATACTGAATCCAGGTAAGCTTTTCACATCTTTCTTCAAACTTCAAATGGTCTCATCTACTTAAGTCATTCCTTACACAAAAGGTGTTCAATAGACTTAGGACCTCTGCAGCTTTTGCAGTGCTACTTTATCCTCTTTGGAGTTGGAAGTGAAGAAGGGAAAGGCAATTAAAAGGAAGACATCAGAATCGATCCCACTGATAGAGATGAAGGCACGCCACAGATGCTACCATGACAGGATATGTTTTTCTGTACTATTGCCATAAATATTCCTAATGCTTTATTTGCTTTTTGACAGCTAACGAGTATACCGTTGACTTTGCCACACAAATACATGACCCCCAGATCTCATGCTCAAGTGTTAACAAGCAACTCAATTTAAATGAAAAGTTTGAATAATTTTCCTGTGGACATCACTTCACATTTATCTGCACTGAATTTCATCTGTCATTTTTGCAATTTGGTTGCACAGCAATCTAATGTCATTTTGCAATCCTTTGCAATTTCATTTGCACCTTCATCTTCATCTTTACCTCCCTTGATAACTTCCATCAAATCAGCAACACTGTCACTTCGCTATTCCTGCTCTTTTCCCGGATCACTCAAGCAAATGGGAATCGACAGGGGCACATTTCTATTAACTGTAAAACAGCAGGCAATGTTTGTCTGCTAAGGAGCAGATATTGACTGCAAAATGTGTAAATATCAGCCTCTCGGTAAATTTACACACCAGAAATTTTTCTGCTGGGGTATGTTGGGGGAGATCACTCGATACTGTGTCATCTTTAAAACCTTGCCTTTATTTCCAACCTGTCTTTAAAATCCAGCCTGCCCAAACGCTGTCACCCCTTCACCATGTACAACCCAAAGTACAAAGTGCCTCTGGGTCACCACCTCCAGCCACCCTGCCCACTCCTTCTTCACCAGCTTCTGCCTGTGTATTCATGTAATACTGCAATAACTGGACCGACTCTAACTCCACACTGAAGGGTCGCTGCCTTTTTATGCTGTTAGGTAAATCCCCTTCCAACAGGGTTGCAAAATCACACCTAAAATTCAAAATCACCCTTTTAGCATGATTAAACATTAAATGCAAAGTCAAAGTTTTTCATTAACTTGGCTAAGGTATCTCATTTTTTGCTTACTTGTTTTTCCAAGAACTTAGTAAGTCTTAATGTCAGTTTAACGTATGAACCGTCATAATGGCATGAGTGAGTCTTAGTGCTAAAAAACAAAACAAAAAAACCCCTAAAAATCCACAATTCACTTGCTATACTAGACCTTGCTCTACAGACTTTGAAAGCTTATTTTTCCATAGTGATTTCCTATTTTTGCCCTGACTTTTACATGCCAAATGAAATGTTACTAGCTGCAGCTTTAAAGTGAAAAAAACAAGATCAGAAACTGGATTCATAAAATGAAAAACACCTTTGAAAAGCTAGTCAATACAAGCTGATGTAGAACTATGTGTACCTGAAACAGAAAACTTTAGCAAAGGCACAAAGATATGACATTTTTCATGTTAACAGTGTGCTGCAGCCACCAACAGGGGCTTAGCCACTTTAAGAGGCTTACAAACCTAACAGCCCTAGGGAGTTCATGTTCTTTTCCCTGGGCAAATTAGAAATTGATGGTGATAAATATACATATTAAGCCAATACCTCATTTCAGTGACTCATTTCACTGTTTACCTGTTCCCATCCTCTTTCAAGACCTGAGTCAAAAACTAGATCTCGAGTATCCCAGTGAGCACTCGGGTCTTTTCCAACCAATGCGATATTCCTGACAAAGACCGCAGAAATGGTGATAAACCATCTCTCCAGAAAGTGATCATGCTCTGCCTGGGTTTAGGCAGACCCCAAGCAGAGCAAATTAGTTGTGCAGTGATTACCCTACATCATCCAAATTTTCCCAGACACAGCCTAAGGAATGACTTGGGGAAGGAGGGGACCAATCAGCAGGTTTTCAGTGAGGAAATCAGACATGCCAGGGAGATGTTTGGTACTGAAAGGACAATTCACATTATTATGAAGGGATAATTTCTGGTCACAACCACACACCAGCCTGCTGAGGCTGTGATCAGCTTTAAGCACCAACCTGGTTACCCTACAAACCGCACAAGCCATTTTCAAACTCCCCTCTGCTTCTCTTCTCTAAGGAAGATTTCTGCTTGGAGCAGGATTGTGCTGGGTCCCAAAGTACTTGTTAAAACCTGTCTCCAGCACAGCCAGCTCTGTCTCCTCCTCCATGCCTGCTCCAGCTGGTCCCAGGAGCCAAGAGGGGAGGCTGGCCCCAGGGCCACCACTGCTGCACTGTCCCTGCTCCTGGTCCCACCCACAGGCACCCTGCCTGCCCTGGCTCACCCATATGGACAGCACTGCCCTTGTCCCTGGCTACTGGAAGAAGTCAAAATTGCTCAGGTCACAGAATTCCAGTAAAAGGGAGCAGAATAGTGAAATCTTTAATCAATCCTCCAAAGCAGAGTCCCAACCAAAACTGTTTTTCTTTCTCTCTCTTCAAGGAGGGCTGGGAGGTTTTAAAATATTTGCCCTAGATGGTAATCAGCGTCAAATCTGAAGAAAAAACCCTGAAATGCTGTTTCGCACCCCCTCCACGAAAGAAAACACATTCTCTCCCAGGAAATAAAAGAAAGGAGGCTGAAATATCTGGCATTTCTTTTTTGATTATCTCCAAGATACCCTTGGATTAGAAATCAGCTCTTGGAAAAAATATCCTGCAATATTGACACTGCAAATTCAGCTCACTGACTTTTACACAAAAACCTCTAGTTATTAGAAGTAGCTGAGAAGGTTTTGTTCAGAATGAAGAATAAATAAAGAATAGAAGGAGATAATAAAAATAATAAAAACATAATTAAAAATAATAAATAAATAGAAAACAAACATGGCAGTATGCAGAGAGTGTAGTGTATTATTAATATGCTATGAAGTGTTTTGAAAGATGAAGAAAAAATTTTATAGATCGATTCACATTCACCTCATCCCACAAGAAGTACAGTTCCCATTGCTATGGAACAGCAAACTAACATGAATTCTTTAAAAGAAAATCTAGTAAGTAAAATCTACACTCATCCAAAACCCGGCCCTCTTCCCTTCTTTTGCTAGGCTCAGTGGTGAAATTTTCTTTCTGTACTTGCAAGCTTAGGAAGATAATTAATAAGCTACTTTTTAAACACCTACAACATGATGGCACTCTGCAATGTGAACATCACCCAAGTTTTTTCTCTGTTTTATTTAGAATTCATGCTCAATTTTGTGCTGTCTGATTGAAGATGAGGGGGTGGTGAGGAACGTGGGGGAGAAAGCCACAGCAGGCTGCCGCACACACCATTCTTATCCTGCATTTGGAAGTGAACAATTCATCCTGAAGGGAGCTTACTTCAGCAACCATGTGCCAACATGAGCATCCAAGGATTTCCAGTTCTCAAAGAAATATATTTTTTGGCCTTTAACATAAAGATTTTACATTAGTCAACTTTGTGCCGCAACAGAGTAGGAAGAATTACATCTGACTTTATTAACTGATTTACAGTAAGATTTTTTTTGTTTTGCTGGAACAATGACTTCTGGAAAATATGGTGGGTGGGAGAAGAGATTATCAGAATGTGACACTTGACTAAATAAAAATGAAAACCCAGTAGAATGTCCTGAAACTGCTTTTTTTGGTTTTGTTTTTAATAAGTTTGTTCGGACATTTTCTTGGTAGCACTAAAAGTAGTGATTTAAGAAACAGCTCCAAATTTCCTGAACTATTCAGATTTTAAAGGGCATGTCCTCCCTACCCCTATATATACTCTAATTTGTTTATTTCAGTTTTAAATGTCGTACCTATTTACAGAAATATTTTTCTTTTTTTTTTCGACAGCTCAGCTAAAATAAATTCTTGCTTGAAGTTTCCATGTTTCCTGGCAGAGAAAGGCTAACTGAGACAAAAATTGTGCATGGTTAATAGGAAGAAAAGCACCCTTGGAAACTTCACATGCATGAAGAAGGGAAGGTGGACAGAGAACAAGGCCAACTGGATGATGTCTCTTGCTCTCTGATTTCTCTTCCCTGAGGAGGTTCACAGTGACTAGTAAACCACTGAGTCTCCCGGGCCTGAGCACCTGGAGTTGTGTTGAGGGAAAAGGCTTGGCCAACTTCTCACTAAAGCTTACACCTTGAACATTCCACCCAAGCTAAGAAATCTTAGCAATGACTTGCCAAGGAATAAATGTTGCTTCCGTAAGACTTACTCTTCTCCACTCACATCTTCTCCAAATGGACTTTGTTTATTATTACAAATCATCACATGAAACTGCTGTAATGACTGGATTTTCTAGCACAGAAGGAACAGAAGAAAGGCTGGGCTCAGTACTCCTCAGCCTCTCAGGTTTTTTCTCTTGCCAACCCTTCCTGAGGCAAGAATCACATCATCAAGACCAAGTTCCTCCCTTCTGCTGCCACCAGATTCACCTGGTGCTGCTGATATTTAGGGCTGTGAGTCGTGGGCATCCACCCAATGCACAGATCTGTTATTGCCCATGTGAACTCCATCAGGTCAAAGGTTCCTGATGGCTCTGACTTGCAGGAGACCACATTTTTTTCTCTTTCTTTATGGTTCTCAAAAATAGAAATAGTTTGCTCCATGTGGAAACTGATGAGAGAAGGGAAGGACAGAGGTGAACAAAGGGAGCATAAAAGATAGTACAGGGAAAAAAGAAGAAAACAATGAAGTACAATACAAGGCATATAAAAAGTGGCTACACTGTAGAAATTATGCACTGAAATGATTTGCTTCTTTTGCTTCCTTTTCCTGAGAAAATGATAGATGAGTTCATATGTTGAAGAATCTACTTAGGAGAAATCACAGCAAGTAGGAAAATACTAAACATATGATTTCCCATTTCTTTTCCCTTTTACAAAACACTGGACAATATTCTATCAGTGACTAAATTTAATTAAAATAAATAATCTTACAGCAGATTACCTGACGCTTACATATCTTTGGCAGTCTCTGTACAGTTTCTTGTTTTCTGTAGCCACAATTAATAAATAAAAACTAAATAATCCCAGGTTAATCCTGAGACAAGACTAACCAATTTCTTATAGATTGTCAAGTATTTAGCTTTTAGTTTCATGCCATAGAATGAATTTTAAGCATAGAATACTTTCAGAGAAAGAAATAAAACAATAAATCAATCAACCACATCCAGAAGTCAACAACACACCCCACACCCTTTCCATTCACATCAAGTTTATGGTTTAGGTGTTTAAATGCTTAAGTTTTCATTTAACCATTTTAGTAATTACTTTCAACCATTTTATATGGAGACAGTTCTATTTTTAAGAACTTCCAGAAATTACGCTTTATTCAAATTGAATACTCAACCAGTATTCACTAACAATTCAAGCCAAGATTCAATAACAGAATCTGACCTTAATTACCAATTATCAACTAGATAAAATTTTCACACTCCTAGATCTTTAAGATTTTGGTGGCTCTAATTTCATTACCTCACACGCTACAGTAAACAAAAGATTTGGAAATTATCGCTCCAAATTCAGCACAAAAGTACGGACAAACCCAGTGTCACTCATTAAATACCCCTTGAAAAATTAGGATTTAAATATGGAAAAGCAGAGAGTTGTAAAATTATTACCAGGATATAGTTCTGAGCATGCATATAGTTTAATTTCCTGGCTTAATTCCCAGCTGAAGTACAGGCTGTCATATGGCACCTGGGGAGTCACCTCCTTACAGGACAGCTGGAGCAATGCAACCCAACCAGCACCTCAGCAGCCTAAATTTTGGACTATGGGAAAGTGTTTGTACCTGGAATGCTGTGTTACAACAAGAATGCTAAGGTAAAAAGCCACAACCAAAGCACTGAAATACATAAAGAAACAGGTCAAATCCCTGTATCTTCTAAACTACTCATAACATTCAATTTATGACCTTTTGGTCTGTGGCGCTGAAGAACTGACCTGTAGGTCTTGATGACTCTGAAAATAACCACATAGCACATAAAGTTCATTCCTGAGCACTTTGCTGGTTTATTTTTTAAATTCTTTGTAGGAAGGTCAGTCTTTGCAGATAAAATATTAGGCTGCTTCAGAAAAAATACAGCCAATACAACTATATCAGAAATAAAAAAAGTTCAAAGAGCAAAACAAATACTTACGAGCCTGCAGATGATTCCCAGTGAGAAGAGTATAAAAGTGTACAGCAGTTTAATTTACAGAGAGGTGAGGAATATTTGAAATAAGGGTATCTTAAACAATACATGATACAGGGAAGGTCAAACTGAGCACTAGTGGAATAGAAGACCAAACTGGAGCTTTGTAACTCTTATTTCTTGTGTCAAGTTGTAGGTCTTAGGATTTTAACTTCTCACCAATTTTGTGTTATCAATTTATCTCAGCTCTCATTTCCTCTCTGCTCTCAGGCAGATATTTAAAAAAAGTATGTTTGTAATTTAGCTTTCCCACTGCAAATGAATTCATTGATCAATTCCCTTTGAAGCTGACAGCTTTTAAACACAATGACACACGAGTTCCTGGGCTTCTGTCCTGGAATACTGAAGCTGTGTGCTGGGGAATCTCAGCACTTTCTTTACTAAGAACACACCCTAGGTAAGGGCAAACAGATAACGCTCTCGATGAAGATCAAATGTGACTTTCAGATCACCACCCAGCTACTAATTGCACTGCCTAAAGATTAAAAAATCCACGAAACAAAATACCACAGTCCACAGCTGGTTCTTGCAAAATTGCCCACTGAACGCCTTGTTATTCTCCCTCAGAAACACTTTGCAGGAGCCACTTTGAGACAGGATCTTGATGAATCACTCCGAATTTGTTTTAAAGAACTGAGGAAAGAGTTAAAAATAATTCTGGTTGCTTTAGAAACTGACATCCTTTGTTTTGCTTGAGACCAAATACCATTACATGCATGCAGTACCCTTTAAACTTGCCACTGTTCCAACAATAACTAAAGCTATTCTAAGAAACTACCACCCAAAAGGAGATCACCACAGAATTACAGTAAGTTTGCCGCTGCAAAGCTGGAGTATACTTGCAACATTACCAAAAATGCTCAGCCAAGCCTAGCTGGGAGTGACCTCAGTGTAACCACCAAAACACGACAGTGACTGCTGCTCACTGACTCCATCATAAACCACAGTGATCAAACAGCAAGAGGAGCGTTGCTATTTTCAACAGCAGCTTGCAGCTAAAGATGTTTTCAGCAAACTTGAAACTCAACCCAAATAACTAAGGTGACATTTCTACCCAAGAAAATTAAAATACTGCTCAAATTTAATGATTAAGGTAAACCCATGTGGTTTTACCATGCATTTTTATGGTTTCATCTCACACAAATTGCAAACTTTTAGACTGATGAATTCACATTCTCTTGTTTGCTGATACAGACACTTCAGTTCTAGTCAGAAGCACACCCGATCACTGACCCTTCAGTATTTCTTTTAAACAATGCAGACTTTTAAACTTGTAAGCTGTTTCAAGTTGGCACCACTTCATTTCAAACCATTTCAATTAATATTATTCAAGCATGGAAAGGAATTTTTGTTTTGCCATATTTTAGCTTTCACAAACCCGTTCCCAGGCCCATCCATGCTGAGTCATCTCCCACACTCTCCCCTCCACCTGACAGTTGCCCATGGCCCACAAGAACACAAACCTCCTGTTTTGACAAATGTCCCTCCCCAAATCAACCTCGAATGACCACTTTGAACCAACCCAGCAAAACACTTTCAAAACAATGTTTGGAAACATACTGAGGTTCCACTAACAGCTATGCTTATACAGTTTATGATGCTACATGTGACAATCTATGCGACATGACTTCCAAGTCTTGACTTGTCTTAAGATTTTGGAGATTGTTCTGACTAAAATTAAAAACATTGACAGGCAAAATGAAGCTCAATATTTTGCAAACGAAGCTGCCATCTCTCCCTCTACATATGCCTATGAATGTACACATTTTTAAGAATGCATAATTAACGGTAAGAAAATAGTTCTCAGAAACCAGAAAGCTAAAGTATTTATATCAAAAGCTGAATCTTTCTCACTCTATCTGCACAAATAAACCCACTGAAGTTGCCAGCTTTGTCAAAGTGAGCAAAATTAGGTTCTAAACATAAATCAATTTAAGCAGTCAGAAACCTACAAGAAGTACTAAAATTGCTTTCAAGTTCCTTGCAGATTTTTACAAAATCAGTCACTGACATGGTCTCTGGAAACAAAGTTAGTATTTTCTAAGACAGCACTGCTACCGCATTTCTATTAGGGACATTTAAAAACTGATTACAATGCTGGTATTTCTATATAATATTGCAAGGGTGGTTTACTGATGGGGAGTGGGGAGGTGGTGGTAGTGAAAGGGGATACTGATCTTACAACTGCAAAGTCATTTAAAATCCCAAGTAGCCATTCACACTGGTCAGTCAGAATTGGTGTGATTTGGTTTAATTATGTTGGAGCTGTTTTGGCGTTTTTTGTTTGGTTTTTTTTTTCTGGTTGCTCTTTTTTGCTTCCAAATTTTGCTATATATTTATAACCACAGGAGTCAGTAAAGTGACTTGATTTGTGAGAGGCACTACAATCAGTCAGATCTAAGATAAAAATAAAACTCATTATCTATAAGGTTGCTCTCAAAAGTCAACTATCACACTGGCATCACAAGAAATTAATTCATCAGTATATTTTTGACAAGCACAGTTTTTTCTCCGAAAGGTCATTTTTCTAAATTAAGCTAAGTATTAAATATCTTTGCTGTTCTGTCACACATCTCAAACTTAACTCCTGAAATGTTTTCACAGTAAAATCAAATTACATTTGAAATAAACATACGAAATAAAGTTTCACATGCATTTAAATTCGGCATTTGACCGTAAGCAATGTAAGCAAACACTAAGGCCTGTTTGTATATTTTATAAACTACATTAATGGAAAATGTGCTTACTTGGTAAATACAGTATAGCCTAGTTTTGCCCAGAAAGTGCCCTTGTTTTAGAACTCCCCTAAATGCACACTGTTGAGCATGAGAGGTAGACCTGGAAATCACTGCTGTTCATATCACGGTCTGCAAATGAAGGATTTAGGACCATATTTACTGAGCATGTGCCAGAATCATAAAATAGTTTGGGTTGGAAGGGACCTTCAAAGGTCATCTAATCCGATCCCCTACAACAAGCAGGAACATCTTAATGAGATCAGCTTGCTCAGAGCCCCATCCAACCTGATCTTGACTGTTTCCAAAATGGGGCATCTAACACGTCTATGGGTAACCTGTTCCAGTGTCTCACCACCCTCACAGTAAAGAATTTCTTCCTTACATCTAATCTAAATCCACCCTTCTTTCAGTTTAGAGTCATTACCCCTTGTCCTATCACTAATGCCCTTGTATAAAATCCCTCCCCATCTGTGTGGGCTTTCCTTACTGAACCAGGGAAACCAGACTGATATCTTGCACACTGTACCCTGCTGCATGCCAGCTCTACATCCTCCCATATCTTTCCCCTCTCTCATCAAACAGCGCTGGAATGAAATCCACCAGAACTGCCGCCCAGGACTTTGCTTCTGACTCCTACCCTGCCTCCAGAAGATGCTTTGCTGGACACTTTCAATCAGTGGAGGCGAAGCCTTGTGATGAACTATGGAAAATACCCACCTCTCCCCTTCCGCGTTAGGAAAGGAAACCTACCCGCAACACCGACAAGAAAAAGCAGCTCCGCAGGATAAAAAACGGGAATCCTCTGGTGCCAAGCACACATGCCAAACACAACTTCTCTGTGAATAAATACAGCACAAAGAACAAAGGTCCTTCTCCCCTTCTGCACCTACTGGAGTTCCTCTGCGATGAGTGGATTTTCTGCAGCACCTGCCTTCCTGGCAGGCGAGGGTTACAGGAGTGTCTTCACTTATGTAAGTGCGTTTCTTGAGTACACAATTACCCAACACACCCAAGGCACTCCAAGGCTTTTTTTTTTTTTTAAAAAAGAAAAATCAGTTCCTTTCCAGCTGGAACATTTTTGTTTTTTCAAACCTAGCCACAGAAGCACTCTGAATGGGCTGTAGCGAGACCCTCAGTATCCCAGTAAAGGAGACATTAATTTCCTGGCAGCACAACACTCTCTCTAGGTACTAGAATGTAGGCTGAGCTCCAGACTTGCAAGAGACCTCGACATTCACAAGAACCTCCTCCATTTTCACCTGTGCACCTTTTTGCCTCCTACAGAAGATCATTAAGTATCTGCTGAACATTCCTTCCAAAGCCACAGAAGACACCTACACAAGCAAGCCCCACCACCAGGAACAAACACCCCTTCTTGCCATCTCACAGCACAAAATATTTAACTGTGCTCTTCCTAAATGAAACACTTCAACGCATTTTGAAACAGAAAGAGAAAGAGCAGGGTATGAACAAATAAGGGAGTATTTGCCCAGAAAAAGGCAATGAGGCCTTCTGTGGGGAGATACCTGCAATTCTTCAGCTGCAGTAACACGTAGAAAATCTAACTCTGCATGTGAAAGGCCATCAGTAAAATCAAATATAGATCTGTCAGGCAGCACTGCATAGACCACAAGAGCCTTATGACCAGGATTCGTACCTACCACAGTATCCCTAAAATACCTTCTCCCTCCTGAAGAGGTCTTCAGCTAAAGGCCATTCAAAAACCGTGGAAAGCTTCCTTTTGGGCACACATTCAGGAAAAGACACAGCAGGAACATTCTGTGTAGGTACCAGTCACATCCATCATCACTAGGTCTGTGCCAGGCAGAGTGCGACAGAAATCTCTTATCACATGTTGGTAGAAATAGGCCTTTTTTACTGACAACCTGAATAGTTGAAAGCATGAAGAAATCCAAATCATTCCAATGCTGATGTAAGATTTTAATCACACACGTAAGGTTTTTAATCACACAGGTCTGAAGGAGACACAGCAAAATCACTGGTGTTCATATCACAGTCTGCTAGTGAAGGATTAGGACCATATTTACTGAGTAGTGTGCTCAACACATATAAAAGGGAAAAAAAAACAACTTAGTCCCTCTCTCCCAAGAAGTTTAACTTATCCATACTCTTGAAAAATATTGTTTCTATTTCACAAGCATTACAGATTCCCAAAACCTGTATCTCTGCTCAAGGCCTTACACATCCTGACAAAGTCACTGTGTCTGTTCAGGTCATGTTCATTCTTTCCCCCAGACACTACTTTTAATCATTTTATCCAAAGCAAAATGGTGGAGCTTCACAACTTTACCAGGTTTGGAGGTACTGTATAATTTGCTTGCTTCGTTGCTATGTTACACCTGATGACAGCTCAGAGGTCTGGAACAATACCTTAGGAGTAAGGAAGATGGGAAACATACTCCACCTGCCTTTCCCATGCTCCTACAGTGACCCAGGGCTTTGGGAGAGTGCATTAGTAAGGAGAGCTCCCCAGGTGGCCCTCAGGGCTGGTGGTGATGCCTGGGCAGCTGCACATCACCACCAGAACTGCTGCAGAGACGGAAGCAGAGGTGGGCATTCCTCCATCATACCCCTACCTTAGCTACAGGAAGGGTCAGAACCATCTTTCCAGACCCCTGAGATATTGACAGCTGTGAGCGCATCAAATTGAAAGGATGTTGACAAATATTTGTCCTTCTATATGTCCTTTTCCACTATTTGAAGTAGAAGGAAAAGGTTAAGCTGTCTGAGAGAAATTAAATGTTTTACTAGAGACAAGGACAAATATGAAGTTGTCAGGATGTAAAAAGGCAACCTCCATAAAACTGTTCATGTTTTAATTTATGCAACCAATAAAGATACAGTAAAAATAACCATGCTGCACTCTGCTTGAACGCTGTTGACATAAGATCTATGGGAGAGAATATAAAAAGTAAATAACCAGTCAGTCTGCTGTTACTCTGCTGATTGCTGAAGATACACAGCAGGAAATGATACCTTCTGTCTCATACAGTTCAACAAGACTTAGAGCAAACCAAAACTTTATTTGCAATGTTTCATTTCTAGCTCAGATTTGAGATGGCTGGCCACGTTAATTTACAAATTTTTGCTTTATATCACATCTAATTTCGATTTAAGAAGAAAAATTTGAAAACAAGCAATGCAACAATAAAGCTTCCTCAAGGCATAATGTCAAGAAAAATCTGAAGGCTGCACTAAACCATGCTAGCAAACACATTTTGGGAATATCTTGTACAGGCCAGTAAGAAACTCTGTGCTGTATTATCAAAGAGGCTTTAAGTAATATACTGCAAATCCTGCGTAACAAGAAGCAGATCAAACATATCAATCCATATGCACTCATATAAAATTCCCCCTATAAAGACTAGGTTTTAAGAAACCAGGTTGACAATAAATGTCAACTGGAGACTAAAATGCATTATATGGCGCATTATCCTCACATTTATCTCCAAAACAAGTAATGTATATCCATAAAATCACAGTAAAATAAATTGAAACACATCATGGTTGAGAAATGCACTGTTAAGGCACTGGGAGACTTCCTAAATCCAGAGTCAATACTGGGACTCTTATTAAGATATTCCAGCATTTTGAAATCCTAAATTCAATTTTCTTTAATGATGTACTGGCCACTTCTCATGTTCTAGTATTACCAAAGGACATATTGTTTGGCTATAGTATATGGTGGCTGACACCTATCTTTCCCTAAAACTGCAAGCTCCCGTGGAGATGACAAAAAGATGCTGCCAGAGGGTATCTGATTAAAAAAAAAAAAAAAATCTGAGACAAAATCACTACCAAAATCTAAGGTATTTGTGGAAAGAATGAGCTTCAGAAAGTTTTACACCACAAAATATTTTCTGGAATGAACAGTTCATCTTTCCTACACAAACACCACAACAAACCCCAAAAAACATTTGGCCAATCTTTCTTTCAAGTTTTTATTAATTTAAACTAGAAGCTATGCAGACTTTGAAAATTCAAATTCAGTACAAAGTCTTTAAAATTTGTAACAATGAATCCCTCGTTTAATGCACATAATTTCAGAAAAATCAAAAAACTACAGAAATATGACAAGTTTTGAGTTTTCTAACGTTTTAGTTTTTGTTGCTTTTCTCCTATTAAATGCAAGTTATAAAGGAAAACAAAGTCACACTTCCAAAAATAATGTCAACACTGTCCTGTGAATCTAACTTCAATGAGCTTTAACTGCAGATGTTTGAGTACAGTACAAATCTACTCTGAAGGTCATCTGACAAACCCATAAGGAATGGCTTGGCATATCCTTATTACGAGTGGATTTAATATCTGTTGCTTATTCCAATCTGTGAACAAATTTACTATTGTTCAGGGAACTCCTTCTGAAAATACACCTGTTTTAAGCAATTTCAATAGGGATATGTTTTGCTTTTTGCACTAATATCATAGCCACTGTAAAGCGACATTTATGGATGTCGAACTGCAGGGCTTTTACTTTGTTATATATCTGCCTGTCCCTTGCAGCAGTGTGCAGGCACACACAGGTGAGTATCTCACATGGAATAGATTAGATGAAGCCAAAATACCTTCCCCAACCCCTTGCTCCAGTCTCAGGTGAGCATTTGACTCTTCACCAAAACTCAGACAGTGCTCAGGCTGACTAGAAAGTTCCCAAGGATTTTAAGAGCAGCAGAAATTCATCTTACAATTTTATCAGGAAACCAAAACTTCCTGGCACAACCCCACAACATCCACCTATCTGTGGGAACTCCCTTGTTATTACTTCCATTCCCCTGTAGCAAGAGACTACAAACCAGCCAAATCTCACACAAAGGTTCACTTCTCCATCGCACCTGTGGAATCCCAGGGTGTAGATAAAAGACTGAGGACTGACTGCCTTGGAAAATGCCCAGGCACAGAGCAGTAAAACCAGCAGGCAGCACGTCACCTACCAGAAGCTCAAAATTCCCTCTTTTAAGGCAAGAGGGGAAAGGGAAGAGGATTCTTGTTTTTGACCACATAGCTCAGTGATGGGAAGGCAGAAGAGAATGTGTGGGACGATGATGGAGAGGTGAGGGAATTTCTTAGTGAGAGGAAGTCTGGTCTCTGGGTTTACGAACTTGTCATGGGATAAATGAGCTTGGTACCAACGCCCAAGACAACCTTCCTGTGTACTTTATAGCTCCAGTCCATTTCCACGCTCCAAGATTTATTGGAAAGATAATTATATTCCTACGGAAAATAGTGGCTGCACACAAGAAGTCTTACAGAGATACTTAGATACTTTATTGCCAACTACTTACACGGAGTTACTCTAGAGTTAACCCCTTGCCTGCTCTCCTGAGGTTATCTTCTCATTTACCATTGCCCTTTCCAGTGATACACAAAAATTTAAAGGCAGCTTTTTTTGCTATTTTATAGCATCATGGAATGTTTTGGATTGGAAGGGACCTCGAAGATCATCTGATTCCAACACCCCTGCAATAGGCAGGGACACCTTCCACTAGGCCAGGCTGCTCAAAGCCTCATTCAACCTGGCCTTGAACACTTCCAGAGATGGGGCACCCACAGCTTCTCTGGGCAACCTGTGCCAGTGTCTCATCACATATTATTGTTCCACCCAAGGGTAGCCACAAACTCCTCCTGCCCTTACACATTCTGACAGCATAATACTAACTAGCGAGACCAGAGACTTCCAAAAGAGCTAACAAGTCAAAGTGCCAAACCACAATTCTCTTAAACCAGCCTGCTTTTCAGCAAGGGCCTTTCTGAAAATCAGACCCTCTTACATTTTCTCAGAGTGGGCCCACACAAAGCTACTCCTAAAATCCTTTCGCAAAAACACAGCTGGCTTTTGTATGTGTCTTCTAAATACAGTGTAAACCAATAATTGTACAGACAATGCAAAATTGGGGTACTTAGAAAGCCTCTTCTTCCGACTTGTAGTAATTAATTTCAAAATCAACAATCTTCGTAACACAGATGAGAATTTTCAAAAGGCCTTTGTGACAGGTTGCAACTAATTCATTTTCCCACAGAAACTGGTAATCTCCTGCCAATTAAAACAGCATTCATCTAACTCAACTTTCAGGTGCTCCTAACAGTCACACTCATAATTCCTAGGCGAGGTAACAACCCATTTCAATCTTTTAGAAAATGATCTTTAAAGATAAAATTTATTATTAAGTCATAAAGTCCTGATATTTATCTTGCAGTGATGAGAAAGACATATAATAAAGCACAGATGTTCAACCAGAATGAATACTGCGTTCAGTGTGAAGTGGTTTACAGCCACATACTTTATAATATACAAAACATAAACAAGTAAAGACCGAACCAGTATGGAAACTGAGAGGGTCTCAAATGGACACTTAGACCACACCAAAAGAAACCCATGTGGTTCTTTAAAGACAGCTCTGCCTCCCACCTGACACTTCCCCTGTGGCTGGACCATTAAGATTCATAAGCCTTATTCCTGCTTCTCAGTCTCACTGTACTACCCACTTTCTGGATGAAAGAAAACTTGCAAATGTTTAGGATCGCTTCTGGTAAAATATACTACAAAAACGTGCACCATCAGATTCAATATCACAAAAAAACTTGCAATTATGATTTATACTTGGTGTTCTTCTGAAATCTCCCGCTAAATAAATCCCATGGTTGAGCTATAGGCACCTCCTAAATGTCTTTTCACAACATAAGCAGGACTGGATGAAGCAACATTAACAGCTGATCCTCTAGTATCTGCTGTGTCCTGTCATCTATCATCTCCAGGGCCGTCAGCACTGCAGGAGTTTGTAATCAAATCATGGTCCATAACAGACAAACGAGAAAAAATTCTTCTTAATTTAAAATGTCATTAATTCCATTAAAACTATATTGACTGTAGTAAGGATCTGCCATTTTTAAACAGTGCACAAACACATAATTCCCTGTGACAAGCACACGTATACCGAAATAAAGATACAGAGATAGATTAGTTCCATGCCAGGGAAGTGAAAATACCTGAAAGACTTACCTACACAACATTGATTAACACAAGTCATAAATCCAGGGAATTTCTTAAAGGCTTCAGAAGTGAAGCAGATGCCATGGCATGTCTCACTTCCTTCAAGAAGGAATTACTTACTGAAATCCTACACTGTCAAAGGTAACAGCGAAAGCAGCAGCAATTAACGCTCTCGGCTGTACTTGCCCA
The DNA here is from genome assembly GCA_008694505.1 of Cyanoderma ruficeps. Classification (NCBI taxonomy): domain Eukaryota; kingdom Metazoa; phylum Chordata; class Aves; order Passeriformes; family Timaliidae; genus Cyanoderma; species Cyanoderma ruficeps. The sequence continues at coordinate 56,797,681 of VZDJ01007755.1, read as the reverse complement.
GCCTATCCAAAATAATTTTATGGCCAGGCTTCATCCATCTTAATTTGTTTTGCCAAGGTAACTGTGATTAACTTACCAAGTTTCAGCCTGAACTACTTTGGAGTCGGGGGAGATGGGAGGAAAAGAAAGGCTAATGCCAAGTCATGTGTTTCCCTCAGACACCTAAATAAATAACTGCTGGTGATGCAGAGCAACACTGCATTTAAAATAAACAGGGGTCAAATCCTGTAGCTGAAAAAACCAAAACATAAAGTTACTTTATCTCTTGGAAAGTAGCTGCCAGTATGAACAGTCATAAGCAAAAAACAACTGAATTATGCATGAAACCCTTTCCTGTACTCTTTTACAGAAATGCAGCAGAAGCAGTATTTCCACTTCCTGAAAAGTCAAGGTGTAGGCTAGTTTGGGGGCAACCAAAGATGTCTAAAATGGAATCAAAGTTCTCATATCCAAACACTTCCAGTTCTCTGAGCAAACAACAATTGTTCATGCCCAGAGAGCACAGAGACAATTTTGCAGGCTGCTTCAACAGGTACCAGGCCTGCTTTGCTAAATAAACACTCCAGCAACAAAACTATCTAGCAAATTCCCCATGGGAAGTTTCAGAACCAGAAGGCACCAGAAATGGCTGCAGGCATACCTTCCACCCTCCAGGCACCCCTGCTTCCCAGCCAGGGAGTTCAAAAACTGATTCTCAGCTCCTTCCTGCACCATCTGGAGTGAGCTGAACTGCTGCATAACCCTGCTGCAATAGATCCCAGCTTCTGGCTCCCCATGCTGCCCCTGTGCTCCCACAGTTCAGTACAGCTCTAAGATTTGGCTTTTTGTGATCGCAGCTGACTTCTACTTTTTTTAGAATATCAGCAAGCGTGCACACAGGTAGCAGGCAGGCTTTGCTAACTAAAGCAATGATGCTCCACTCAAATGTCTTCATACAATAAATGCTCAGCTTCTGGAAAACTGGTTTGGTTGAGATTTTGTTGGTTTTCAAGTACAATGGGAGGTAAAGGCCTTGTCAGAGCTGTAAAAGCCAGTGGTAAAGCTACTCTACGGCTTTGCCTATTTATACAGCAATGTCCTCACTTCAATGCTCCAGAGTTCTAATAGTCCATTTCTGGTTTTTTCATAGAAATAATATCTGCAAAAGTGAAATGCCTTTTCCTCCATAATGGCCTTGAAGCTAATAACTGTTTTAGAGCAATTCCAGTACAGTCGGAAGCTGTTATTGGCTGTTTATGTAACAGTGAATTAACCCCCACCGACACCTTTCAGGAATTCAGAGCCAAAGCGCACAAAGCGTACTTTGAGAGTGCTTGTTAATATATGGTAAGTGCGAAAGCCATCTCAATTCAGAAGAGAGGCTTTCAAAGCAAACATGCTTAACCTGCAGTTTCAGTCATGGAAGAAATTACTCAATTAATTGCAGGCAACAAAAACAACAGGGTTATAACTAATGTACAGTATACGCTCTGTGGGTGTAACGCAAGCTCATTTCCCAGTAGTATTCTCACTTACATTTCTTACCCCACTGCTGTAAAACTGTTTAAGAATGTTAAATTCACTTAAGACTTTTTCCCCACACACATGTGCTTTCTGGCAATGAATATTATTATTAACACAGGTAGGGGCTGCTCTCTTAAGAAACATGTTTACAACACAGTAAATTTGGAGACCAGTATTTTTCATACTCAATTCTAGACCAGACATCATCTTTTCCAAACTTAAAATCGAACATCAGAATTCATAAAGTTTTTGCCTGCACTAATAACATCCTTGCAGTGACAAAGAAGAGACCACAGCAAAAGGGTTCAGTAAATTCTCACCTGCTTCTAGGAATTCTAGCAGGCAAAGAGTAGTAAGAAGATCAAAAGCACACGACCCCACCAGAGTTGACTGCTCCCATTCTGACTCTGAGAAAGAGATGGTGTAAAATACTAATAATGATTAAAGATAACGGAAACTTACCCAAGCAGACACTGTTGCCTTCTCCCGTCATTCCTTCCATTCATGTAAAAGACATCTGTCAATCATTTGATTTAGGCTCAGTATCAGCATAGGGCTGGTACTTGGACTCGCTGCTTAGAGATTCTCAGGGTGTGTTTATGTGCACATCTTATAATTAAAACGCTGACAACTAAATGTGATAATAAAATATGCAGATGAAGATTAAAAGAATCCCCTTCCAGCACCTGCCAGGCAGTTCTCAGCAGGAACTAGGAATGTCCATAAAGAAAGATGCCTCCCATTTCCATCGAGGCCAATTCCTCAAGCCCACCTCCCTCAAGCCTTGCAGTATTTTTCTCATCCTGGCCCCCATGCGAATGCATCTAATCCTCTTACCCCGAGAGCCACCCCCCTCCCTCCCTCCCAGCTTTATTTTATTTAAAACGATGCCTGCAACAGCGCGGAGCTGCCCGCCAGGTCACCCCCCCGGGACACCTGGGCGACCCTGCCACATCACGTTAGGCGCCGCGGAGTGACGGGTTAAGACGTAATCTGTCCCTCTCCCCCGGCTTACGGATCCCAGGAATCCTCCCCCGCTATCTCGCCATGGCAACGGCACCACCGGGAGGGCGGCGGGGCCGCCGCTTACGCAAGAGGCGCGCGCCGGGCCCCGCGCAAGGCCGGGCCCCCCCCCGGCCCCGCCGAGCGCCCGCGGCCGCCTCAGGGCGGCCCGGCCGGGTCTCCGGCCTGAGGGATCCGGCCCGCGGGATCCGGGGGTGCGGCGTGCTCGGCTGGGGGTTCCCCTCCCCGTTTTTTTCCTTTCCCTTCCCCCCCTTTTCTCCTCCTTTTTTTTCCTCTTATTTTTTCCTCTCTTCTTTTTTCTCCCTTCTCCCCGTGATATTTTTTCTTTCTCCCCTTTTCTCTTTCTTCTTCCCTTTCTTTTTTCCATTTTTTTTGTTTTACTTCCCTGATTTTTATTTTCTTTTTTCCCCTTTTTCTTGTTTACTCCTTTTTTTTATCCTTACGCTCCTATTTACTCTTTTCTTTCCCCCTTTTTTCTTCCCATTTTCCGCCTTTGTTTTTCCCTCTTCTTGTTTCCTCCTTCCCACCCACTTTTTTATTTCTTCTTTCCCCTCCCCCCATATTTTTTGTAGGATTGGTGGGTNTTTTTGTTTGTTTGTTTTTTGTTTTGTTTTTTTTTCCTTGCATTTCCGACAGCCAACCAAGAACCAGCTGGTACAGATTTAACCCACTCCAATCCCATCTCCCACCATGGAAAACTGACCACAGCCAAGCCGCTGGACAACCCGCCAATTCCCGTTCCTACTTCCCCGGGAACAGGCGCAGCAGGAAAGGGGTTGCGCCTTTGAGTTCTTCAAATTAATAACCCTGGGAAGGGCAGAGAGCCGGCAGATGAAAGGCAAGGTACGGACTTTGATCGTGCAATCGGAGCCATGCGGGCAGGCTCCCGAACCATGTGGAGCAGCCCTGAAGGTCAGCCTAGGCTGATCAGATTGCAGCAAGAGAGCCACAGAAAGCAGGGCAAACGGAGGTGGAAAAATCTATACACCCAGATATCTGCCAAGAGATGAAAGAAAAGTTTGCCTCTGATGCTGGGATTTATGAATAAGGTAAATGAAGCCGTAATCTAACACTTGAGAAGATGCTTAGGTCTTCCTTCAGGAAAACACTTAAGCATGTGCTTAAATCCATTACTATTCAGGGCAGCCCATAAGCGTTTGCTGAAGGTTAAGCACAACCTTCTTACAGGGAGCCCTTAAGTACTGTGCGATTAAGGTGAGTTTTTTCCCTTCTAAATCTGAGCCACTGTGAACCACAAAATGAATTGCCTTCATTATATTTTAATATTGTCTCTGTCTTCTTTCAAATTAAACTAGAGAATGCAAACAGAAGGTAAGTCTTATTTTACATTAAGAGGATAAAGCCCAACATTACATTCTGTCATGCTTTTTTTTCTTTAAGATCAGCTGGCTGCACAACACCATGCATCCCTATGAACGAGCACCTTTCACGAGGAAGAACCAGCACATGCAAAAGTGATTGCTCTGCTACTCCTAAACTCTGGAATTCTCTTGATGTGCTGTTACAAGCCAGAGAAGATCACACAGAGCAATACATACAAACATTCCTATACTTTATCCGGTGATCTCTTTTGAAGCAAACCTGAAAAGGGCTGTAGATGGTGTACACATTTCAGCTATTAAAGGTCGTGGATAAGACAGCTATTTATCAGTTCAAGTAAGGTCAGTGTTACATCCACAGGCAGAGCTCTGCCTGTTGCACAAATGACACTGCCTGCCCTTCATGCCCCGAGAAACTTTTGACAAGCTAAGCATATGTAACAAGTCACAAACCTTACATACAACTGCTGCAGTTCATTAATGTTCAACAGGAAGGTATCATATCTGAAACGGGTTCTATTTCTGTTTCACGGTGCATTTCCTCTCCTCCAAGCTCTCCACTGGTGATTTGTGACAGAGCAATTGTATGCCCTGATGGAGAAGGAAAGCTCACTAACCAGTGAATTGGTGGTTGTGGCTCTTCCCAAGAACCATTCTCCTTTGCTGCTATTTAGGAATATTCCACCCCACATACTAAACTCTTGGTTCATTTACTTTCTTTATACACACAGAAAAAGGGACCTTGGAAAACATTTGTGCCAGTTTTAGACTTCTGGAGCTAAAATCAGGGTCTTGGTTGAATTCCATAACACAGTTTTGGAGGAAAACGCGGTTATATCACTCCTTTCTGGGAGACAACCTTGGTAGAAGAGCCTGTGAGAAGCAGTCAAATCTTTTGCAGGTCTTGAGACAGATGGCAAAGTAGGAGGGCAGAAGGTTACTTTAAGGTCAGGGTGTTTCCCATCCATATGAGTTACATCCAAATGCTACAGGCAGGCAGGAACACTTCTGCCACATTCACCTCCAAGAAACTTCTTCTCACTTAAGTACTAATTTGCCCTGCTAAATCCTGAGCTAAAAAGGCAGTATCTTCTTCCTGGAAAGCCTATTATTATAAACAAATAAGGACAAAGAAATGAAGAATAATCTCAAATATCTGTCCCTAAATAACCAATCTACCTTTCAAGAACTAAAGGTCTCGCCATGCTCCTATACTTGACATGGAAGCCGGACAAAAGAGATGAAGTTTGAAAACTGGATACCGCAACTGTCCTGACATATCCCACTCAGCCCTTCAGACGAAGGCAAACTCAGGAAGTAGTAGGTTGGATCTTAGAACCATTTAGTCATTTAGGTTCTAAGATCATTGAGTCCAGCTGGTGACACAGTGCTGACAAGTCCACCACTGAACTATGTCCCTAAGTGCCATGTATAACACATCTTTTAAATACCTCCAGTGATGGTGACTCAACCCACTTCCCTAGGCAGCCTGTTTGAATGCTGAAGAATCCTTTTGTTCTTTCATTCCAAACCCAACCAAATATAAAATTGTCATAGAAACAATTAAGAGAAGGCCACGATCTTACTGCAAAAAAAACCCAAAAGTGCTTTCAGCTGTCCATGGATAGTGAAATTACCCATGAACTTTACAAAGTGACTCCTTGGGTGAATGCTGTAGGATTTCTGTTTAATTATAACAACAAAAAGGGGAAAAAAATTAGATGTTAAAGTGTTTCTCACGGTTCTCACAGCTTAAGTACCTATGGGCACTAAATCAAAACAAGTACGATGATGAAATTAGTAAGTAAACATCTACAGCCTTCACTGTTGCCCAAAGAAGCTTGAAACCAAAGAAAGATCAATATGAATGATCCCAATTACAAATTTGTAAACCAAATCTAAAAAATGACTCCTTCCATGAGATCACAGCGGGGCCCAAGTGGCTTCAAGACAAAGCATACTTGAACCACTCTCCTCTGTGAAGGCTCATGGCATTGCTCAAGTTAACCACCCGTGAGTTTTCCCACGGAAGCAGGACCTTGAAGAGAGTTACTGCTGGCACCAGATTCCCTGCAATGACCTGGCAGCATGTGATTACCACATAAGCTTCTCTCTCCTCCCCCAAAAACAAGCACAAAATGAAAGATGCTAACTGTCGGTGTCATTAGGCACTGGAGATCATTGCACCTGTAGCTCCCTACATTTACTTCCTTCTTGGAGGATTATTTTAACAATCTGTTGAATAAAGTAAACTAGCAATGAAACAAAGACAGATTACAAACTGAGGATCTCAATTTTCTAAAGCTGAACTCCCAGTCTCTATCACTGGAGTAAAAGTCCAAGTGATGAAATAAACCTTGAACTTTGTTGCTTTACTCATCATTTTTGGAAACAAAAGAGCACCTTGCCCCAGACACCACAATTTAGCAACTTCATCTGTATACGTGTCAGAAAGAGGGAGCAGAAAGCTCCAGCCAGCCAGTATCCAAACAAGAGCATTCCCCTGATCGACATCACTGACTGGAATCACACTTGGAAGGGATGTACACCAGTGCAGTTACTGTTACACCACCATGGCCCAGTTCCAGGCAGGAAGATGTGCTCCCAACCCAGTGGTCTCAAAAAGTGGGCTACATGAACAGCAACCAATCATCTAGGTACAAAATGAGTGAGAGAATGAAAAAGAGGAGCTATTTACCACCAACAGGTTCAGCAGAACTCAGCCTGCATCATCCTGGTAGCTCTCCCAGAAGCAAGTGAGCAGGAAAGATGACAGAGAAGAGCTTTGAACTGGAACTCACTGGCAGAGGAAAGGGAGGGGTTGTAAGGACCGTAGCTTTCTCAGTTTCCAAAGTCCCCAAAGGAATAATGGGTACCTTGTGCATATGTACTGATTCTCTCTAATCTTAGCCACCTACATTGAATGCAAAACTCTGTTTCCTTGAAGAAAAAAGATAACAGAATCTGTGTATTCCTGATGTAGAACATTCAGCTACCATGTAAGACAACACTGCAGATACAGGAAAAGAGAACTATTTAAGTATTTTTCCCATTTTTTTGTTCAAGGTAATTCCAAATAATGAGCAGGGGGAGGGAAGTTCACTATGTTATCCACATTTATCCCAAATTGGATTGCAAGATACATTTGAAAAAGAAAGCATTTCACTTTAAATATGACCGAATAAAAATTCCTACCTGGGCTTGAAATTATCTTGACTAGACTTTCCAATGATTTTGTCCTGTTACACTCTGATTTAAACCAGGTATAATGCAATTTTGAATCATATTCAAACAAGGTACCTCAACCAATTTAAACTATATTTAGACCGCAGTATTTTTACTACTAAAGAAACCTAACAGAGGAACAACATGGTTGGAACATCTGTCGCAGTGATTGAAAGAAGTCTATGACAGGAATAGCAAACAGTTATTTTCTTTCCTGAGATGATGTCAATCTGTTGAAGCAAAGTATCAGTGAAGTAGATTGTTTCTAAGAGGTACCTCAGTCTGGCCTGTCTTCTCTAAAACAAAAATGATTAAAATACCCCCTTGCTGCATAACCTTGTCTGCTTTCTTTATTATTATCTGCTATCTCTGTATCAGGGGAAACACTCTTTGTCAAAGCTAGTAAGCATGTTACCGCATTACATGAAAAAAATAATTCATTTGTTCAAGTCTAAAAACCTCCACCTAATGAAATTCAAATTTAACATGCATCAACTATTATTTACATTTAGATTATCAACTGTATGACTCAACACAATTGCTAAGAGACAGACCTCTAAGCAGGGCTGTCTGTCACACAGCATGTTCTGCAGGGTGATCAGAAGTCCACGTTCTTTATGACGCAACTTTGCAGTTACTTCATGGAAGATGACGACAGAGTGGCTCTCACTCAATGCCAACTAATGCTGGTTCTCCACGATGGATTTTAGTGTGGTGCTCCAAATCAAGGTGCTTTCCTACAACAAGTGTCTTGCCTGCCCAGACCACACAGAGGTGGAAAATTAAGGTGAAGAAGGAAGAAGCCACTGGAGGTAGTGATTGGGCTCCCTCTCAGCACTAAGGTATAGGAAATGGAGATGTCAAGCAGCAAAGGAATGACTCACAGGATTCATTACAAGTTCTTGGTGTATCACTGTCACAGGTCCAACTGTGGGGACCCAGCAAACAGTAACTCTTCTGACTGTCATCAGGCTGAGGTTTCAATCCCATTGCCCAGAGGCAGTCACATGCATTGCTCCTCTGAGCTATGAGCTACTGGGGCCCTTGAATCAGGCACAAAATACGTGATCAAGAGTGGCCAGTTACCCCACATCACCCATCTGACTGACACCATCGGCACACAGCGAGGGCAGGCACGTCTGCCTTGAGCTCTGATACAGTAAGAAGCCTTGAGGCTCAGCTGGAAGAAGACAGGTCTGGTAGGCTGCCAACATGAGAGCATGGGTGCCTTTAATAACCAACAAAAGCGCTGCATGGCATGAGGCAATGCAGCCTTTGACGGGCCCAAGGCAGCTGCGTTTGCAAGGCCTGGGTGTTTCCCTTGTGCTTGGTGCTGAACTTGGTTCAGGAGAGGCAATCAGCACCATTACTGGCGTTCTCAGACCAGCCTGGGAAACAGCTTCCCATCAGGTCACAGCCCTGCCATGAGGCTGCTGGGTATGGCAGCACAGCCACAGCTGAGAACACCAGTGGTTTTCTATTAAAAAAAAANAAAAAAAAAAAAAAAGGTGACATAGTTTATGAAATGTTGTGATAGGAATTAAGATGAGGACTTCAAAAAAGCAGCCAAACAGCTTCTGACAAGTGAATATGGATGTAAAAGCTTTCTGAGAAACTTAAGTATCAGCACTCAGGAAGAAATTACTGAAAATTACTGTAAGAAGGGTGTGAAATGCCAAAGGCTGCTGAGGAAAAAGAAATCAAGCAAGGACAAGGATACTTACATATTCAATGGAATCGTTTAAAATCCTATTTCCTGTTTTTATGTAGATATTCCTGTTAACATATATTGTTTTAAAAAGATTCATAAGACATTTATATATAAAATACAGACTTGAAAGCAGAATTTATCCCTCTGCATAGTGTTTTCTTGTAGCTATAGGTCTGTCTACTTCAAAAGGGACTACTACAAAGGAATCATTGTTAACTTTCAACTTAACTTTCAGCATCAAAATTATTTTGTGTAGCAATCCAAAAAAAAAAAAAATCACAGTTCAGCCACAACTGGGAGCTCATGTTGGGATCTTCTACAAAAAAAATCAGGAAAAGTTGATCGCTTACTTGCTGGGGTGACCCCAAGACTTGCCTCATTGCACCCAGCTCCACCCATGGCTCAAACTCTACTGTACCTTTATGAAAACCAATGGACACAGATCCTGCCTTCCTGAGAGCAGAGATTTGATTTCACTTTGCATCCACTGCTCCTTCCTTTGAGCTCTCTAGGGGTATGTCAGCTCTTAGCTCCTGTTCCTTTTACTGTTCCTTAAACTTCAAGTGAGGGATTTAAGCAAAAGCTATCTATTTTAAACTGGTGGTGTAGAGTCCTTTCCAGAGCAATAAAAAGGTACAGAATTTTCTCTGTAAGTAGCAGATAGGCAGGGCTCCTTTTTGACTATTCATTTTAATGCTGCCATGGTTTTGTTGTAGTATTAATTATGTAGGAGAGCGCCCACAGCTTTTTATAAGCATCTTTTTGAATTATTTAGAACAAAATAACTTCGAAACAGTAGTTACTCAGCATTTCTGCAAACTGAGCAACTTAAATTTTAGCACTGATCACAGAACATGCTGAACAGCAAATAATGTAGTCACCAATGTGCGGGCCTTGAAAGATAAAGCACAGGTCAATTCTACAGGTGATTGTCCCATTTGTAGCAGTGCACACGCTCAAGGACAGCACAAAGTAGGATTATTAACTGCACTACTTCGTGGATTCAGGTGGCTAGCTACTTAAAAGCACAAAACAAAACAAAAAAAGGAACCCCAACCCCCTAACCCAGACCACATCATGGGTGGAAGATACACTAAATTGAACAATATATTTCAATTCAACTTTTGCCACTCTGGTTTGAAGTAGCCCAAGGTGAAAGACCTAAAGGGATATAAAGTTTCCAGAGTCCTGTATTATTTCAACCCTGTCCTTGGCCAAGTCAGTAATAGTTGGATCAGAAATTATAAAAGAATATAGCTGATATTTGACAACATGGTTTTGCAGCCACCGTGGAGCACCCTTCCCTCCTGGCTCCCAAATCCACCCAGCCTCTGGTCCTTGCACAGGACTGTGAAACCATCCCCTTTCCTGCTGAGGATGGAAGCAGTGTGGAGTAGCAGGTTTTAGAGAGTTCCCTTCAGGCTAATGAGGAAATGTCAAAACGAATCAGGGTGCAGTCATAGCTGTGTGACTCTCCGAAAGAAAGCATTTAGAAACAGATTCATAAACAAGGGGATTGTGGCTGTCAGTAGGGGCTTAAGACCCATAATCGGGATCAGGCAACACAACGCGAAGCGCGGCATTCGCCGCAGCAATTACTACGCTTCTGTCCTGTTTCCAGCAACTTCTGCTGACTCAGGAGCACAGATTGCTGACATCCCTCCCAGGAGTGCCTCTTGCACACTCCTTTACACACACACAATGTGAATGTGGAAAGGACTATGAAAGAACAAGTATATGTCAAAGAACTTAAAAAAAAAAGGAAGTTCCGTGGTCTAACCATGTCTCTTTTTAAAAAATACTCTCATTAAGTGCTACACTGAATGAAAGCAGCTGAACAAACAATCTTGGGATTACTGGAAAAAATACAGTACTGAAATTTTGCAGGATTTTAGCCCACTACAAAAACCCATGTTTTTTTTGTCCAATCTGGAAGACAAATTGTTTCAATGAGTGAGGATTTCCCCTCTTTTCAGAAAGAAAGAACTCACTGTGCATGTGTAGAACATTCTAAATAATCAAAGCCTTCATGGGACTTGCTCTGCACAGGTCTCCACTCCAGACACGGCAAGGCAACACTGCTCTTCCATATGTGGGATAAAAAGATCACACAAAAATCTAAAGTACCACTTCTTGAAACATACAAAATTCCTACTGTTACAAGAAAATGCATACACACAAACCCAACTGAATTTATCTAATGCAAAAATCACTTGAGCTGAATTTTTTTCCACAAAGAAGATGAAAAGGTAAGACAGAAAAGCAGCTTGGGCTGTAAAGTGACAGACTTCAGCAGGCACCAGAGCAAACAGGCAAATGTTAGTGTTAATACTATTAAGAACACTGTCTTGCATATACAAGCAAAACATTTCTTTGGCAATCTCCTAGCCTCAAACACTTTATAACCTTGATACCCAAACTGAACTTCAGCACATTTTATGCCAAAATCCCTTTGGCATCTGCTTTAGTAACTGTTGAAAAAATATGCCGTTTTGTCCTTTTTTTTTCAGTGAAATGTTTACTCAGGTATTTAATCAGGTAGTTTCCTCTAAGCCATTGTTACCCCTTTTTCTATTTCACTATGCCAGGCCAGCCTCACAACCAGGTTTCTATCTTTCATCGACCACCCAACTTGCACTCTCCCAGTTAGGCAGGAGCTCTGTGGAAGAGAGCTAGAGGTTACAGCATAAAATAAACTAGATTAGCATCAACAATATCACACTCTTGCAAAAAAGCAAATGTTGTGCTGGAACAGACAGCAAGAAAGGTCTGTGAAGAAAGCCTTCTGCTGTACTCACCATTACTAGATGTCAACAGTAACATTTTGGTCAAGTTTTACTGCTGCTCTCCATGAGATATGTGGACAAGTCAGAAGATATTCAGAGAAGAGTAGAAAGGATAAATTAAGTATCTAATCTAAACAAAACAAAACTGAAGGCAGAGAAGGTAAAAGTCTTCAATTGTTCAGAAGGAAGATGCAAAGAGGAAATGAATGTATTTTCAAATTTAAAGAGAAAAGACTTCACCAAGACAGTCAGAAAAGCATATTAATAGATTTTATATATGTTTATTATATATACACACACACACATATCCTATATGATACATATTATATCTTTTTATTAGGATGAGAACATATATCTATATGTACTGTAGAGAGATGCTAGTTGCTGTCAGAAATGACTTTGCCTACTCTGTCTTAGGGTAAGCAGGTTAGATCATTCCTTGGGCACACAGTTCAGCCCTGCAGTTGGTTCTGCATGCAGGCAAACTGCCTTGCCCTTTGCCCAGCACTAAGTGCCCACTGAGGCCTATGAGAGGACTAGTCCCTTTATTTTAAAATACAGAAACAAGGGAGACTTCAGTCTTGCTGTCCCTGGTAATCCTGGGTGAAGGTCAAGTACAGCCTGCCCATCAACAGCAAGTCTAAGGCAGAATGATGAAAGATGCCATAGCCATGTGGACTACTGCAAGGCACCTGAACTGCACAAAACCCCCAGCGTCCTTCCAATCAGCTACAGAGAAAATAAAATCGGGGGTTTGCAGTTAGCTGCTAAGAGGTCTAGAAATAAGAAAGGGAAAAAGTCTACTGCAACATTACCTTTCACTTCTTTATACTTTACCAGCACGATGCATACTATTTGAGGACATCTGCCTTTCCTGCACCCTGCCTCTATATAAAGTACATATCTTTTTCCACTCTTATGTGTATTTTGTCTGCACAGATTACTAGTAGTTTGGGGCTAAAAACTACTTTACTTATTTACATCATCCCTCAAAAAAACAGGAATCATGCTCATTTGATTATAAGCACTGACCAGCTGTCCAAACACATTGCATCTCCCACCTCACTGTGATTTAGCTACAGCTACAAGTCTTGGTTCAGTCAAAAAAGTTATTTTTCCTTGCTAATATCAATCTAAACCCACCCTCTGTCAACTTGAAGCGATTACCCTTTGTCAAAGATCCCATTAAAAACATTCTAGATTGGGGCTTTTTGGGGAAAATTAGCAGGACTGCAGTCTGAGCGAAGATCTCAGCCACAACACATATACGTTCCTTTGGCTTTTCCTTTTACCACAACACAGAAATTGGCAGTGTATTAAAAACTGAAGTTCTCTTAGAAAACAATCCAGGCAGAGCAGAAGACCTTGGTAACGACATCACTAATATACTGACACATGCTTGCCCTAGCACAGCCTGGTCCACAGCACATGCATAACTAAATTTCAGCAACTTGTTTTGGAGTCACGTCTCATGCAAAGGAACTGCTGAGTTTAACTACAGCAGCTTTTAACAAACCATTTATCAGAACCATTACTGGGCAGACACTTATGTGATACAACCAGGACCAAGGGTGCATATCTAAGAAGTGTATTTCTCTCCCCTGCACATGCATTAGGATTTTTGGAATACTGGCCTTTGTTTCTCTGTTTATTTATAGATAGATAGATAGATAGATAGATAGATAGATAGATAGATANTAGATAGATAGATATCTCAAACACACACACACATTCTCTGAGCTTCAAGGAAAATAAAACGTTATTTTATACTTCTATTTGTCCTCCTTTTTTTCTGAAGAAGCCAAAGCTTCATGCAAGGGCATGGCAGATCTGACTTCACTGACAGGGTACCAACAGCTGGCCTGAGTGAGGTTTGTGTGGGCCACAGATGTCATGCTGCATTCATTTGGAAAGTACCCAGCAGCCACTCCTCCACTCATTTTGAAATCACAGAATGGTTGGGGTTGGAAGGGACTAGTCCAACATCCCTGCTGCAGCAGGTTCACCTACAGCAAATGAGAAAGGCCACTTCTTGGTTTGTATAAAGTTCATCAGAAAACCACTGTTTCCCACAGCAGTTAACTAAAACAAAAACCTTAGATGGTCAGGCATGTGTAAGGCTGTTTTCTTAAACACTTCATGGACTAAACCCTGGAAGAAGAGTCGACAGCCTAGAACAGCTGCTTTACCAAAACTAGGTAACTAATATGGAAGTTACCTCCTTTTTCCTAAATACCAAGTGCATTAGAATCAGCTAACTATTTGGAAACTAAGGACCAAAATTAGGGAGAAAGAACAACAAAACAAAGCTGTGGTTCATATCAGAGAAAGTGCTGCCCATTTAAAAACTTCCACTGGCTTCACCAGAACTTACTATATTTATACAGGCATCTGAAAGGTAATTTGAAAAAAAAAATGGGCCTTAAATTTTGTTTTTGAATACCAGTGTGCTTGGTTACACAACATTTTATAACAAGTTTATTTTTCTACTTGGAGCATTAGGCAGTTATAAAAGGCTCTAATGACATCATAAACCTTGCCAGTGTTTGATAATTTCTTAAGGGATTTGATAGAGGAAGCAGAAAGTTACAGAAATCTCAGTTTTACTTCTTAGGTTCCTAACCTTCTCAGCAGAGCAGTCATGTGGAAGACACTAATATGAGTCACCAGATGAAAGAAGGCAAGTAAATACACTTTAAGTTACTTTCAAATTTAAAAAAAAATCTAATAGAATAAGCAAGCTTCGAGAAGCTCTGGCTGAAGACTGAGCATCCAAGGTTAAGAACACTACTAAGCTTTAGTGTTTTGTAATAAAACCTCCAATTTCATGCTGTGTTCAAGCCAGCAGTTACTACCTGAATGAACTTCCAAATTCAGTGCTACCTGGATTGGGCAGCAAGGGCTCCATGCATGTGTGGCATTCTGCTGTTGAAAAATGCACAAAAATCTGCTCTATCCCAACCATGGGCTGTTCTCCACCTGCCCCCAAGATCACCCCTCAGTCGGGGGTGATGCAGTGCCTGGAAGGAGGGGTTTTCCCCACACACCACAGTCCTTCCCCCCAAGCCTCTCCAGCATCACATACATGCCATCACTTGCACACAAGACACACCATAGACAGCTTGAAAATTCTGCATGGCCTCTTTTCTTTTAGGAACAAGAGACACTGTTTGCTACAGAATGACTTAAACAGTGCTGCCAGACACTGCTGGCTTTAATTCCTTAGGATGTGAAGGATGATTCCTTCCCTAGGTGCTAAGAAGGACAAAGCTATTACTCATGTAATGACAGTAACTAGTTGTTTCTGCCATATAGCATGTCCTGCCCTACCAGGGAGAACTTAATATGTACGGAAGAACCAAGTTCTGCCCCCAGAGTTACAGTAACTTAACTCCACTGGGAAGAAGCACGCCCAAGAAAAACTCAGAAGGGGCTTTTTCCCTTTAACTTTTCTCATACATGAAATATATGCATGTACAACAATATCCCTAGTTTAGCTGTTCTGGTATTTGTTTTCCATTAAGCAGTATGAAACTTGCTTTAGGAAATATGTTTTGTGGGTTGTCATCCATAGCTTGTTAACCACTATATTCATTTAGGGACTACACATATGCTTTTTCAAATATAGACATAAGGGGAAGTGAAAACCATGCCAGAGAGCATTGGTTAGTTCCCAGGAAAGACGGCATCTAGAATTTGGCAGCCTTTAGACATGAGAAAAGTACAAACACAGTCAGACGCAAAATTTTAAGTCATTTGTGTGGACCGTTTTTTTTTATCTTGGTGATCCCAACTTCTACAATTATTTGTAGCTTAAACTGGTCTTATTTCTAAATGCAAAATACATACCATGGTTTCCTCCTGTTGTATTGTACTAGAAAATTACATTTGCAAACACTTTCCCACAATTATGGGAAACTTATTTTTGCTGGACATTTGACGAAAATAGTGTTGTAATTTACTGTATTGTTACCAAACCTCTTACAGAAGGACAGTAGGGTTGTTAAACAGAAAATAAAGAGTTTTCACTGGCTTGCCAATAAAGTAGAGAAGCAAAGTGGTCACACCGAATCACCAGAACACACTGAGACTTGGTCACTACCACCCAGCAGAAAGTGGCATCAGCGATCTCCAAGGTCAGGCTGAAATTATTTAAATTACCTTCACACATGAAGCAACAGAGGTCTTGGATCCATCCGAGAGCCACAGGCAGCAAAGCCGCCTGCACTTCATGAAGCCCGGCTCCCTGCTTGGACAGGGATCAGCCTCCCTACACAGCACCTGGCTTAGGCGCAAGCCCAGAAAAAGTCCCTGCTCCCCAGCACTGGTGTCCACGGGTGACAGCTACCATCACTGAGCAAGGAATCTGTTCCTCACATTCATGTACATCAAGTAATAACCTCTACAAAACCACTATGCTAGCAATGAGGCTCACTAATTAGGAAAAACACACCCATTCCAAGCCGTCTGTTTGGGCCTTTTGTTATAGCCAAGATGAAAGAATCTTATCTTAACCTTACAGCATTTTTCTTTTAAACAAAAAGATACTGTTGATTCTGTTAAATAAGCCTAAACAAAAGAAACAAAACAAAAGCAACATAAAAAAACCAAACAACCAAGGAACACCCTCAAAAAGCCCCCAAATCCCCACCACCAGCCGAAGTATCTGTCTAAATGCAGATAACAAGAGGAAGCTCATGTTAAAACATCCCCTGCAAACACTCCCTCCTGAGGGCTGTTCCCCCTGCAGTACTCAATTCCAGCTTGTCCTAGGAGTGGTCAGGCTCCCTTCCTCACCAGGCTTCACTCTGAAAGCGTGGAGTTAACCACAAGCAGATCTGTGCTGAAGAACATCCCAGGGCTGGGGAGACAGGCACTGGAGCAAGGCTAAGCCAGAGCCTCCCCTCAACCACCACCTCTCACTGTGAGGAAGAGATGGCCATCACTTACTTGGTGGTCATCCATGCACTGCCCTCTTTTTTTCTCAGGGAATGACCCCATGCCCACTTTGGCCACTTGGTAAGAGATGATGTTTAAAGACAGGTCTGGGTGCTGGAACGTGACACTGTTGAGGGCACAGGTTTGGTACCCCTTACCAAAGGTAATTTTATTCTCTGCTGATGCATCCACTTCTTAACACTTGTGTTCTGGGATGGCTCTAAGCAGTGAACTCTAAATTTTAACAGGGCTTCTGCATGCACGGTTGAGCCTAAGGTATTTAATACATTGCAATTGCAACAGGTATCAGTAGAAAGAACATATTTTTATCACCATTTAAGAAGAAAAAGCTATTTTACATTGACATTAAAAGGAGGTCTTTTTGGGTTACAAGAAAGAAACAAGCAAAACCTTCAATTATGTTCAATGTTTTGAATTCAAAATTAGGAGTTTATTCTGCAAACTGTGATTGCACTGTGAAAGGGGAATAAAACCATTCTGTGTAGTTCCTTGAGGTTTAAGAAAGTAATTAAATACTGCACGTTTATAATATTTCATTTTCCTCAGCTCCTGAAAAATATTTAGACACATAGGGGGCCTATCCAAAATTTTCATCTAGTTTACTTGAAAACTATTTAAAGGAAATATTAACTGATATATACATTGCTGAATCCCTCTGCCAATACTTGCTGATTATCCCAGCAGTTTTCCCTGCTACTGCTGTATGAAAGAAAGAGCCAACTAATTCATTAACCAGGAGGTGCTGATTACATATGTATTGTTATCAAAAGCACAAACTACACTTTTTCCCCTTCTCTCAGTTACAGTAATTTTAGGTGCTTGCAAAACACACAGAGAGAAACATTCAGCCTGAAACCCAATATTTAAATAATACTTGGGCATTGCCTCCTTAGGAAATCAAATAAGACACAGAGAGCATTTGTACACTCAAAGCCTACCTAAGCACAGCTAGGAGCTATTCTCAATTAAGTATTCCATTTTAAAAAAAATAGGTAAATTTGAACACACAGAGCACTTGGGTTTGTTCCAGAACTGGAACATTCCCTAACTTTACATTTATACATCCTTTAAATTCAATTTAATTTCAAATGCAAAAAACAAACAAGCAAAACAAAACAAAACTTTTTTTTTTTTTTTGCATAGTCCAACTACAGAAGATGCGGTTATACATGTAAGGAATGGATGTTGCCTTCTAATAAAATGATTCAGCTGGTTATTTTTGGTTATTTTCAATTTTACAGTCAAGTAAAAGAAGGCCCCAAAACCTTGAAAAATTACCTAGAATTTTTATCAGTACTTCCTGCCCATACATATTTAGGAATACCAAAATTTGTAGTTATAATAGACTCTCCAATTATTTTCAGTAATTCATCACTGTGATGACCAGAACCCCAAAAAATTACTAAGCATAGAACAGGCTTCAGCATCTGAAGACTATTTAGAAGTATCACTGTGCAAGCCCAAGTCTGTCACTGATTTCATACATCAGGTTTGGTCCCCAAGGAAAAGTAATAGTTCATGTTAATGTCATACATAATCACAATAAAGTGTTATTGCTCTAGAAGTCAAAGTGCTACACAATTCAATAAAGTGCTTCTAGTGCGTGATGTAAGTGAATTATTATAAGGTAAAAGACAGGCATTTTAAGGATGCTCTTCAGCATCAAGACCTGTTCCCAAATAAGATTTAAGGATATGACAGGATCAGCATCTTGGTCGCCACATAACTGAAGACAAACAGGGGAAAAGGAGCTTAAAAAAAAAATCACAAGAAACATGATCGAAAATTTTCTTTCTTTAATTCTAGGAAAGATTTCCCCTTAGAAAGGGACATTATAAAGGCAAAACACACCTATGCAGAGCTGGATTCTCAGATTTTTGCACCTATAAAACACCTTGGCCAAAATCATAGAGAAGTAAGTTGAATAGAATATATAGCAACATTCTTTGTGTAACTTGGTTTATGCTTTACATTTTTTGTTTGTGCTAACTCAGTAATCAAAGACTTAAACCACCACCTGGCTGAAACAAAATTAGTTTTTGCCTGAAGTTTCTCCAGCATCTCTAGTCACTTTGAAAGGTCACACTGAGGAGTAGTGCTATCAAATGCCAGGAAAAGCAAGACTTTTTGCCAAGGAGGCAATGTCCAGTGCCTCCCTGGCACAGGGCAGACAAAACAAAGGCAAAGACAATCCGTGACTCTGGGAAACATCTGATTTCACTTATTTATCCCTCCAAAAGAAAACACTGGGACCCATCACTTTAATTGAAATGAATTTTATACAGCATCTTACTTCATCAAATAATATTTGGGAGGCAAGGCAGTATTTTCAGCAACGCCAACTTCTGATGTACTGCAGCAGCTCTTTTCCTTCTTTCCATGATAAGCCAAAACATTCTACTTAATATTATTTTGCATGATCTTGGGCAGAATACTAACTACAAAAGGCAGGTGGATTTACCTTCAGAAAGCCCAACAGGTAATGGCAGTAACTTTTCAGAGCTCAATGACAAAAATATTATGTGTTTTATATTCCTACAGCCCTGCATCACCCCTTCAGCATGAAGTTGGTAACTCATGCAGTATTTTCAGAAAAAGCTTTCCCTTACCAGTCTGGTCACGAAATCACATGGATTGGCATTAGGTTCATAAAGGGTAAAACTGAGTATTTTTTGTGCAAGAAGGATGTCTAGTGCAGTAGCTCAATACTGCTTCTAGCACTTGTCACGTGATGTTGCTGAGGGAATGGGTCGCAATACTTCAATTCAACGAGCTTCTGAAGGCGTGCCCCAGCCCCCGACTGCAATAAGGTACCTTTATTCCCTGCTCAATATCTCGCACAACAGCTGGATATCCATGCCCAATATTATTCTGTGCAACGTCCTGAGTTACACCACAAATGGCTTACGTAACACAGCTAAGCCAAACTGCCCTGATGGCAGAGATGAATGGGGACTCTGTTGTTGCAGCCCTTGCCAAGCGCGTGCATCGCTCCCGGTTCCGCTAGCGCCGAGCGGGGACAAAGGCTATATTCTCTCCTTTATGGCAGCACAGCACAGTGATGATGCTGTAAATTAAAGAAAGCACAACATGCTGACAACAGACTCATTACTACCTCCTTACTCTCAGTTCCAATACATAAATATAGCATAGAGTTCCTCACATTGTGCTGAAAATAATGGGAAAGGGGAATAAATGTGGGACAGCCTTTGCACAGCTCAAGAACATAGATCCCACTTCCTCCATCTGGATCTAATTCTGTTGGGTGTTTTTTGCACCAACCATCTATCCTCATTCTTACCTTTTCTTCTACATTTTTTCACACATATCAGTAATTTAAAGAACAATCTTCTCTGGAACAGCAAAATCTATACTCCTATGAGAATTTCCACCACAGCCTTTTGTAATGTCATATCTCTCTCCAATATCTTTACTTCAGGCACATGGAAAAAATAAGTTTGAGAAAACATCTAAGAAAGTTTCTTTCATAACTCGATGTAGACATTTTTCATAGAGGTATGTAAATTACAGTTCTGATTCCTCCGTAACCCCTTATACTACCCCAGTTCCCTGTCCACTTCTCCTTTCCCCCACACATATATATATATGACCTGGGCTGTATGGCTGCTGGGTGTGAGCTCAATATCATCAGGATATTGAAGCTAACCTAAATGGAGACTTCAAAAAATGAGTATCTAATAATAAAACTGTTTGCAGAAAACTGTGGGAATTCCAGAGAATATTACAAGCCTAGAAGGATTAAGTAGGCACACAGAAAAACCAGACTCAATTCTGATGTCCCAAGAAAAAACACTTCTGTATCAATACTGTGCTTGCCTTACGAACAAAGAAATGCCCATCAGCATCCTTACTATCTCTACAAAAAAACAAAACAAAAAGTACAAACATTTGGTAATTTTCAGGAAATTTTGGTTATTTTTATCAGAATTCACCCAGTACCATTAACAACTACAGTGATCAAAGACTAAAGGGTACCTGACCATGCCCAACACAGCCATCAGCACCACTGGCTAAACAGCCCCACTCATACCCAGCCTAGACAAGCCACTGGTTAAAAAAAAAAACCAAAAAAGCAGGAAGTGTTCACAATATGACATTTCATGGAGATGACTACATTACAATTCCCATAATGTTTAGAAACTAGATTCAAAATTGGAGCAACAGCGAACATAATCCTACTGCCAGGAACAAAAACAAAACAAAACAAAACAACCCCTGCAAGTTCTCAGGTTAACAGCACCCTGAAACAAATCCCTCTCTGTACATTTGGTATATATTCTCATGCAAACAGAAATACAAATTAAAACATTCACTAACAGGAAACATGTTTTCCTTTTTCTGTGTTTTCAAAGAAAGCAGAGAATTTGGTGTAAATGTTACCCTTTTCTCAAAGGTATATTTCTACAGAAATTTCTACAGTTAAGACAAGCAAAAAGTCACTATGTGAAAGCTTCACAACACAGAGGAAACATGCAGTACATCCCAGTCTATGACAATAATTAAAATACTCTGCCAAAAAGCCCTGAAAATAAGATTAGGAAGAGTTCAACCATTATTAACAGCTTAGACTTTAAATACACAGAGTGAAAAATACAGCTACTCATGAGCACATGTTGGGCCAAAACAGCTGCTGGTGGAAGTAGTGCCCAGTGATAGTTTTAAACTGGATTTGTTGGAGTGGAAATTACAGTCCTGAGTGAACTCTATGACACAGCAACTGACCTGAGTGCCAAAGGCCAGTGCTGACAGGTCTACAAGGATCTTTTGTTCACTTTCAGGGGTGAAACTGTATCAGCTTGCAAAAATCAAGATAAAAACTTCACAAGGGCTGCTGACCTCTCCCACATTGCTTTCAATTACATATTGTGCTTTAAACCATTCTTACAGAGATACTGGCGAAACCAATCCAGTGACAGCCTGACCCAAATCAACTTCTTTGCCAAATAAATGAGTAAATGGTCCCTGTGAGTAAACCCTGAGCAACAAGAAAACCTGTACCTGCTGGACGCAGTCACAACAGATAGGTTCCCTATGCCACTCACCTGCTTCTGCAGGGATTTAATTGACATGAAACTCCACAATCACTGAACCAGGATTTTCCCCAAGGGACATAAAGTATAGCAGAAGCAGGAAAAAGAAAAATCAAGGTTTTTGATGTTGCACAAACATGCCTATTTACCTACTGGACATGAGCACTGAGAAATACCCAGACTCATAAGCATACTAACTTCCATGTGGAACTTAACATTTCAAATTAGGAACCACTCAAAAATATGCTACGTTTAAACATTCCAAAACCAAAGCATTTTGGGTTCCCTTATACAAGATATTCTATTATTTTAGAAGACACATTGCCTGCCCTATAAAGTTCCTCGGTTCCCTTTGGCTTTTCCCTTTTGAATTTCCCTTTTACTTACTGAGAATGTTTTTAGGTGGGTTTTTTTGGGGGGGTTTCTTTTTAAAATATTTGTTTATTGAAACACTCCTTTAGAAAAGGGCAGCACTGATACAAAATTATTTCTTTAAATCAAGTCACACATTTCAATACCATGTAACTACCTTGATAAGAAGCCTGGCAACTTCTGTTAACATGCCTTAACTTGCTCCTTTGCATTCTGTAAGATATTTTGAAGTGGTTAACTGGAAGTTACAGTATCCTCTCTGGTACACAAAAGACGCCTTCATCCTGCACCCGCAGTCATTTTGTGTCGTTAATCTGCTGCATTATTCAAGCACATCTGTATTTCTGGTAAGCGCTTATGACCACTAATAAAAACTATATATAACCTAACTCAGTTTGGACTCCTGCTTTCATTTGGGAAACTGTCAGCAGAAGCTCCCTCCTAGGTTGTAGCTGTATTACTCAACAGGCAGTGCGCAGGAATTGTTTGTGGAAACATTTGGTATTTTTAGGCCTGGCCTCTCAATGGGAATTCCACACTGAAAATAAAGGTATCATTTATACATTCAAACTCCTTATTGAGTCTTCTGTTACAAATTTACATACAGGGGGTGGAGGGTGAATTGCTCAGTTATAAGCTGGAATTTACAAATGTTTTTAAGCACCTGCTGAAAATAACTATGAATTATGCTCTTGACAAGAGTACATACTTCTCATTTACTGCAGAGAAAAAGACTCAGCCCGATACAGGACAGGAGCATGTGTAAAATGAATCAATATTGAATGAAAACCCACAAATCTGCTTTTTTGATTTCTAGTTCTTGTCTTAGTTACTCAAATGTGTTCTTGTAATCTAATTTTTAAGGTAAGATACTCTTTCTACAATTTTTATTGAGAAAAAGAAAAACAAATAAAATAGTGTCTAAAAATATTTCCATGGGCATTAATCATGAACAGAAAGGGATAATCAGGAAGAAGCAAAGATGACTCAGCTGGAATACTGGAATACTTACCCCCATCTTTCTCTCAGCTGCATGCTCCAACATTAGTGTCAGATAAGGACAGTTACGGACAAAGCTTTTCTTTGAAAATATATTTATCCACTTAACTGCAAACTACTTTTTTTGGTGACTGTCTGGAGGATTTTGACACTGAGCCTGGAAGCATTTCTGTACTTCATCACCACAGGAGTGCAGTTACTAGGAAGGGGATGAAGCAACCACCATGACTTGGAAGAGCATTCCTGTAGCAATTCCTCAGCTCCAGTTTCTGAAGAAAATGGGTGGGGTGATTGGATTTGCTTCTGGAAAAAGTTCATCTTTTTTTCCGATCAGCTTTTTACTTAGAATGCTGCATTGTTATTTTAATGAATATTTAGGATAGCTAGGAAGAGCACCAAAAGAAGCTAAGCAATGTGTGGATCCAGCAGTTTTACCAAGGGAGCAAAAAAGCAACTTACCAGGAGTGAGACATTCCTTTCTCCACGTGTTGCCAGACTCCTGGATGAATTGCACACGACAAAAAAATTGACACAACAAAAAGCAGCAGTGTGGCTTCACGCACCCACGCTGCAGCATCATTAGCCCTCTGTAACTTCTAAACACTAAGTAAGCAGATCTGCAGTTCTCACATTGGGATTTACATATAAAGCAGAAGGAACAAACCAGGCTTTTTAAAATTCGTTTACCAAACACATTTTTTCTCACATGGACACACATAAAAGATAAACCCATGTCGATTTTCACCAGCGTGGCATCACACCAAGGTCCTCAGCATTCCTGGGCACACAGAGGGCCAACAGTGGTGGAGAGTAAGTTTTCCCCCTCTGGACAGCCAGAAGTCTATTCCCTCTATCTTCCCATGAGGATCTCATTCCCGTGATTCATGTTTTATGGTTCCTAGGCTAGTGCAGTTCCACAGGCATGAAGTCAGCTGCTTCACAGAGGTTGCATACAGATGAGAATTCCACAGCCTGTACACAACGGGGGCCAGGCTCCATCGAACCTGCTGGTGATTCAAAATCAAGAGTATGTGCCCTAGTGCACTGCACAGGCTCGCTCTCCACACAGTCCTTCACATTCAGCAGCATACCTGCCATATTCACGGCAACAGCCCAGCCGAACGGAACTCACAAACACAGTTGCAGGGACACAGAGAAGGACTTGGCCACTACTGAAGGAAATTAATTCTCAGCAGCAAGATCTCCAGATGTTAATTACTTCTCGGGATGAATGGAAGTCTAACTGTGTCTTCAGGCGCTTCATTTCAGTAATTCATTCACCACAGAGAGCTTCCCTCAGATAAAACTCATAAAAGGAAAGTGCAGACTGGGCAGCTGGTGATGCTGTTCAGTCGTGTCCCACTGGCAGTGCAAGGCATGGGCCCCTGGACAAACACATCTATATTTCATTAATCTATACCCTGCAGTGGTAGGCACAAATACATGAGCGGGTGGCTCTTGTAAAGAGAACCACAGAGCTCTAACATTTTAGGGAAGGGTTCTGCTGGAAAACACTGGGTGGTCAGCAGTAACCACTGTTACCCAGGCCAACCAGGAAAGACCCAGCTTCATTTCCCAGCATGACCCTTACTGATCATTCCAAGGCATGATCCAGCAAGGACTTTGGGCACAACAGCTCCTCAGGCTTTAGTAGAGAGTGGGTGCCTACACACCTTGGTTAAGCTGTCTCTTAATCCTCCTGTGCCTCCGCTTCTTTACTTCATGGTAGTTATAACAGCAATATCTTATTTTCAAAGGTCTGTTGAAAGAAGTGCAGCTAAAAATATGGAAACCCCAATGACAGTTGGTGAAAAATGTGAAAAGCAGAAGGGGAGGGAAAAAAAAGAAAATTATGAAAAAATAAGCCAGTAATATCAGTTATAGACTTGCTCACTGTGAGAGGAGGGTGATTGTTCCATTTGTTGCTTGCATATGTTTACTTTCTATCCCTTCCCAGTCCTCAAAACCTCTGCCAGCTTAACAACAACAGAAGTCCTTCTGTGTAAACAGAAGTCTTGGCTCCACAAGCCCAGGTAAAAGACTAACAAGAAACCTTGCAGAGGGTATCAAATCTAATGCAACAGAAATGCAGCAGAGGGAGGGGAGAAAAGGTTTGTGTCATCAGAAGGCACAGAAAGGACATTGTGTTTGCTTTGGAAGAAGGAGGAGTCAAGTCATCCTGTGCAGGAATTCCCTGTCCAACTCATGAGCACAGTACATTGTCTTTTCTTTCAGGCAGTCACATTAAGGGGAAGAGAAGCCATGGCTTTTCAGAAGTGTCCCACCTTCCTGATGTTATCCCTGTGTGAATAAGCCCCTGGAAAAGTTAAATCACTCTACCTAAAAATTCTTAGAGAACAGCTCAACCCTTGTGTAAGATGTCAGTTTTTAAAGAGGCGTTATTAAAAAGGCAAAGGGTAAGAAGCAAACAACATAAAAACAGAGAGTCACGAGAAAGCAAAGGAGGGGAGGAAGGGAGGGAAAGGATTTCGTTTTGCCTCTCTACAGAAATTGTTTTGATACAGTATCCCTGTTGCATGAATTTTCCATATGCCTGTGTCAGATCCACTATTTCAAACCACAGAGCTGTCAGATGCTCGTTTTTTATGGCATGCTTACGTGGCAGGCCAGCCTTTCTGTTGAATCAGTCAGTTTTTCACAAAGTTGGGATCTGCAACCCAGAAAGATGTGCATGCTCCTTTGGCCATGAAGTATCACCTTTGCAGCCGAAGTGAGTTGGCAAAGCAAATCACTATCTCTGGTACCTAATAACCATCATCAGAATCAGTGCTTTCGCATGGAAAAAAAACCACATTATGAGCAACATAAGAAATAGTAACGATTCTCCACACATACATGAAGCAATGGAAATGCAGATTTACATTATCAGATGCTATCACAGATTGGCAATTCTTAAAATAATTGAGAAAAAACTGATAAACTTTTGTACCTTCTCAACTTGCTTTGTCTTCAACAAAATGAGGAGTGGGAGACATTTAGTTAATGAACAAGTCTTAATGCTTAAAGTAAAACTTAGTTTTGTAACTTAAGTGACACAAACACTTTTTCTTTTAGTCATATCTGATTACGAAACTCCATAATCCCACAACTGAAGTGAAAATATCAGTCACATCAGTATCACTTTACAAGGCTGAGGGAGGTGGGTGCATATTTTTTACCTTACATCCCCAGCATTTAGCATCTGAAAGATTATCTTCATTCTCCATGTCTCATATTTTGCTAAAATAAAATTGCATATTTAAATACAGCCTAAATGCTAATCAGGATCTAAACATTTAAATAACAGAATGCAGATCCCTTAATCAAAACTGATTACCAGCTTGCTTTCCATTTACTGGGGGCTCTTCTGTAAAATACCTCCTTAGTTACTGTTGCCAAAATTGTGTTTTTAAAGCCTCTTGAAGAAAAAGCCGATTACTTACAACATTGGCTCAAGAGACACATTTTAGGACAGCCTTTCCTAGAAATGTGAGACTGCCATTTACTTGCAGGTAACCACTACATAAACGTAAATCTGCGTTAACCCTTTTCTCTTCTCTTAACACCAGACTTTGTCTCCTCTCTGCCTTTTCCTCGTAACAGTAGATTTTAAAATAATTCATCTTTCTAAATGTCCTTACAGAACTACGTGGTTCACCAGAAACTTTCAGCTCTGGAAAACACTGACCACTACATCCTTTTCAGGCCAGTATTTCCCACTGGTAAGAAATTAACATTCAGATTCTCACCTGTTTCCAAGTATTTTTTTAAACAGTTTTTATAAATGAATACATCCAACTACGGTAGGCCAGTGCTGGTGAGCAAGGACTGTCACTGGCCATGCTGTGCAAATCGTGGTTTAGCAGTCAAACTGAAAATCATAAATTCACAAGCAGCATTTATCAGATTTTACCACTTGACTGCAGGCAATACCAACGTCCACAGGAAAATATATTCTGATGGCTTCAATCTATCTTTTACCCTTGAGGCTACAAAGTGACGCAAGAAAAAGGCTGCAAGGTGTGTGGGGCACATCAGCCTGCTTATCACACACAAGTTTCCTTTGACTAAAGAGATCTACTGGAAAAATCTCATCAGTGTTTTGCTAAAGCATGGACGTTCAACATTCAAAGGAAAAGCTGCTAAAATATGAATCTCTTACAAATGGGAAAATAGAGAACTGCTCTTGCCTGTCCCCCTCTCATCCCCCATCCCCAAAAAAGAACAAAACTGCTAAAATCACTGTAAAAGTTGGGAAAATATTCCAATATCAACCCTTTTTTTGCACTTTCAAGCAGTCCTAAATGTGTTTATACAGATCTATGAGAAATGCAGCCATATGCACAGTTTCTCTTTTATCTTGAAGATACTGTTTGTAGAAACATTGCCTAAAATAATGGGGTCAGTTTTCAAATATACTGAAAATCCATTACTTGTCCTTCCATCCTTCAGACCTGGCTCCTCTACAGCCAACTTCTTGTTCTGCTTTCTCAAAGCACTATACAGACGTTATTCCTGAAGAACACACTTTAACTGCATTTTTTTGTATCTACAACTTTGTTCAAGGAGCAAACTGAAATGTGTGAGATGTTCTCAATATCAAAGGTTTGTCAGGTTTAAAAACAGGAGGAAAAATCAGGCAGGAATAAGATGACACTATGAATTTTTCTGGTTTTCTGTTTCCTAGATGCCCACTAGACTACTGCATTAGCTGGCAGAATGGTAGAAAAGAAATAAAGCACAGAAGAAAAAAAAAAAACTGTTAAAAAATAAAGTCTTAAAGGAGAATATGTTATTTATTTATTTTTGAAAATGCATAATATAAGTCAGTCATAAGATACCGGGGAAACATTAATAAGTAAAATGTGCCAAGCCCATATCCCGCCTGGGTGCCTATGAAAATGTCCCACAAGCTCTGGGATGTGCCCCCCCAACTGTGCATGATGCCCCCTCACTCTAGGATAGGATTCTAGTCTAATTAATGAGTCCGAGAGAGAGAAGACTGACCCTTTCAACAGAGAAGCAGACCCACATTTTAGCAGCCAAACAAGACAAACTGGCTTGCTTTCTTCTACTGCAGCAATGGATTTCATGTGCATGGGCAGGGATGGCAGCCAGGTTCTGCAGCAATTCTGGTACCAGACCTTGCTGAAAGGGCACTAAGGGCCAATTGCATTTCATAACTCTGACAAAAGGAAAACCATCTGGTATGAGAGCAGCAATTTCTCCTGGTATCTCCAAAAGTTACATCACCATTTCAGAATTTTGAGAAAGAAAAGGAAAAAGAGCATGTAAGGAAAACACTATTCTGAACATACAAACAGACACATATATCTGGATATAACACACATAGGCAGTGTTCTAAAATAAACGCAATATTTTATTGCCACCGAAATGTATGTTGTTTAAAATAAAGAAAAAAACACCAGGGGAAAACAATATTAAATGTTCCATAAACTGTTAACACAAAAAAGGGTACTATCAACCTCCTAACAAATACATGCAATACTTGAGACAAATCCAGCCAGTCCTCATTACAAACTACATAAAGCTATGTTTGAAAATTACTAAATCATTCCAGCAATAAAGATTTGTATTTTCCCAGTTTCTATCTGCCTCTTGGCCACAAAAGCACCGCCCTTACACCAAAAAAGGCAATTCTCTTTTACAATTCAAGGCATTAGACTGTGCAATGTACATATTTTGCTCTGCCTCTTGACAGTGGAGAATTACAGGAACATTTGGGCATATTAGGTGTTCTGCTAATAAAAATTATAGAGTACAGTATTTTAAACACTATTAATACATTCACCATTGTGTTTTCTTCATGGTCCTGTGACAGAAATACTTCTTTCTGTAAGAAATCCCAAAGCAGGGAGAAAGGTAAAATCCACACATTTACTGAGTATGAGACATGCACTTCTCTTCAAAAAGCACAGTGGCTAGAGATTCCTTACAGGTAATGGAAGCAAAACCATCATAGCAACTATATTTTAACCACCACTTCCATACACTTTTTTCCTTCTTCCTGGCTCTGTATTCTGTCTGCGTTGCAACTTTTAGGGTAAGAACAAGCCTGCAATCTCCCACCTGACTTAACAGAGCTCAGTAGTTAAAAACAATGCCATTTAATATTAACTTACCCTACTTCCCAGCTCCCAAAATTAGGCAAAAATCAGAGGAAATCATGCGGCATGCTCTGGATATTCCATGACTACCACTGCTGGCAGGGAGCAAGCCACATACTTCATAGGTAACTAGGAACACACACACAGTTGTTTTGTAGCGACACTACACCATGGGCTCCTGCTGAACCGCTGCTTTTCCTCCCTGCAGCTCATTCCAAACCTTTCCCAGTTTCATCTCAGGAGGTCTATCCTGGGATTTACAAAGGACACTTGCTGGGAACTTATCTTTTAAACACACAGGAATTCAGGAGAAGAAAGTTCATGGGGTATTTAAAATATGAACATGCATTCTCTACTTACTGCTTCTGTTGGTAATCAAAGACATTAAGTCCAGTTTACTGAACTGGCCACATGCATATGACAAAGATTAAATTTTGGAGTACAGAGACTTTCAACTTTGCCTTAGCAAAAATCCTCCTTCTGCTTTTCACAACCTGTGGATCCTTACAAAGACATTTCTTCTTCAGCCTGCCACCAAAGGTCATACAGGAATTGCTACGCCAGCACAGTCTCTGAGCAGCCGCATTCTGAGAGAAGCTTTAAAGGCATTTAAAAAGCTTTTATTTAAAAACAAACAGCACTGCCTCACCTACTGAACTCGAGCTTCCCTACTTCCCCATAAATGCTTTACTGAAGGCTCCAAAAATCTGCTGTGGTGTTTTAATTCCCCCCTCCTTCCTCTTAATGTAAATATTCTGAGTTATGATACATTTAAACAAGTGGTGGGAAAGATTGCACTTTGCCCAACACATGTGATCTGGAAAGTCCAGTTAATTCATCTGTTTTAACACAGCAAGGAAAATCTTACTTTTCCAACTAAGAGCCCCAGTTTCTCTCTCCATAATCTCATAAGCCATTACTGAACTAAAATGCTTAACACAGAAGTCCAACATACCAAAGAATGAACCAGCCTAGGAACTTCAGACTGGTATAACCAGCTCTCTGAAAATGTGTGGCTCTAGGAAGTCTCCTTTATGTTTTACAGCATAAATACTTACAGCAGTTTGCAATTTGAAATCAAAATAGCTGATTGTAAGAAGAAACTCAGAATACACACCATGAAAAGGAACAATTCCTGAATTAAAAACCGAAACAGAACAACATAACTTTCAAAACAGACTCTTCTGCAAAGTTTCATGACTACATTAAGGTAGGCTACAAGTGACTGTTTTGAAGGTAGCAACTGACTGTGGCTAGAAAAAAAGCAGTTCTCATCTTTTCAACAATTTTGCAAAGGGTTAGGTCAAACAGATGCTCCCACCTAACATGCAGACAGCTGTGCTGTTACTGAGCTCCCCGCCCAAGGTCCTGTCCGCCCAGCTAAGGACTAGGAATTCTTTCCACAGGCAGAAATCCTCACCTGGAGCAGCAGGCAAGTGTTTGGGACACAAGCCCTTTCAAGCATAGTAACACAGGCAGATCAAGCTTGAAGGAAACAGTTACTGTGCTTGCAAATTCTTCTGGTATCTTTCTTATTAAGGAGAATTAACTGGAATGAGGGTTGTTTAAATGGTAACATGTTCTTGGACAGTTTATTGATATAAGACACAGCAGTAACACTACTACAACTGCAAAGCTCAGTAGACTGAAAACTTCAGTTTGAAAATACTGAAAGGAGTCGACAGGCAAAGTTGCGTAGTTCTGAGGCCCTAAAAAGTCAATTGTAAAAACACAAGACCACAAGCCTTTGCCTTTTTCAAAGCAGCTATTTATGATGGAGTTGATTATAAATCTATAAAGAGAGCAAGAAGACTCTCTTAACCAAAGGTTCTCTGGAATTTTGCTATTTACATGTTTATTTCAGATGGTTGCATATTAGTGGTGGCTGTTGGGTTTTTCAATTGTTGCTTTGGTTTTTTACAAACACACACACACACCCCCATTTAAAGTTACCTTACATACACACTCACAGCAACCCAAATATCAATTCCGAGATGCAAGAATTTAAAAAGCCCCAGAAAACTAAACAAAAAGCCATATTCTTCTAAATGCTCATAAGAAAGCTTGGTTCTTAGAAAATGTAATTGTTCTTGGCCTCAAAAGACTGGCCTTAGTTTCATCCCAAAGTCAACTGTCTGCTGTAATAGAAATACTTGAAAGAACTACTGCCGAAATCTTACTTTTTGTTTCTCTTTTCACAACTACCATTTTCTTCATGACCTTCCTAACACGCTGGAGTTCATGCTTCAGTAAATGTCAAATCCTGTACCATTTCTTACCCCATGCTCAATTAGCAGTAAACAAGATACAGATGTAAAGGTGAGGCAGAATTAAAGACATGCACTGTTTCCACTTCACTGTATTCTGAAAGAAATCTAAACTGGCTTATACATAGCTTTCAAGTCCCAGTTCATTGCTACTTTTTTGTTTCCATAGGAATTCAATTTTTTTGACATTACCCTTGACCATTCCTTTCCAGCTCAAGCCTGATATCTAACTGCAATTATAATGGTTTTCGATTCCATAAAAATTCAATTTGTTTTTTCCTGAAATCAAAAGAGCAGAACTAAGCTCCTTCCTCCATTCTTTTATTTTCACCAACATTCTTGCAGGTATTTCTTTGCAATCCTGCTAGCTGAAATACCATTCTTACACCTTCCTCCTTCATGCTGTTTTAGCTCCCTCTGAAAGCACCTATTTTCACCATGGTCTTTTCACCAGCAGATTCTCTTTGTATTATCCCAATTTTCTTTTCCCAATATTTAGCATGCATAAACAAAAATCCATAAGTAAATATTCAGAGCTGTCAGTGCCAGGTACAATTAAGTTTTGTTTTCCAGACCTCCTTTTTAATTCCTTGAATCTTAAACCAATTGTTTTTCATTCTGAGTGAAAAAGTCTATGCCAAATTTTAGAGGGAGTGTTTTATTTTTCATTAAGGTGTCAGCTCAGACCAGTTCAGTTTCCTGCTGGCTTACCAGTACTGTAAAAATCCTAAAGTCATCCATTAAGAACCTACATCACTTGTGCAGTTTGGAAATTTGTCAGGAGAAGGAGGCTTCTGGAAAGCAAAGAAAGCAGAAACACGAAACACACCTTTTGTCATCCTCATGAAAATCTAGACCTGCTTTTGGGCAATTAAAGAAGCTCAAAAAAGCCTGCTGCTCACAGATGGCTAATAGAGCCTTACAGCATAGTTTCACCATGAGCTCAAGAAAGAGGCTCAAGGCAGCCCCTGCCTCTGTGCTGTCACTCCCAGTCTGCCACCAGCTCCAGCTCCAGCAAGGGTGTACAGCAACAGGGAAAAACCAACCCAGCCCAGAAAAGCCAACCCAGATGATGCTGGCATAACTTGCTCTGGGTGCCACTACTCCTTCCATGATGGGGCCAGCAAACAGACAAGTGAGAAGGGCGACGTGCACGGGGAACAAGCATCTGAGGTGGACAGGAGGCAGGACCACTACACCTCCTCTTCTTTCAGCAGCAATGGCTTAAAACAGTCTCAAAACCAACTGGGAAAAGACATTAAAGGCATTCCGCTCTAGAGACCTTTCCTGACAGTGAGTATTCCCTCCTGCCTTCAGGGGCTTTCTCCTAAACAGCCTGAAACTCTGACACGGTGATGATGAACACTCACTGATGGGAGAGATTCCTTTCTCCAGAGCCCTGTGCCAGGTCCAGGCAGGGCACAACAGCACAAGCTGCCCAGCTCACACAACAGAAACCTGAGCTAAAATTTGAGGTCCCAACACGTCGGTGACTCACAGGAGAAGTTTGTGGTTTGATATGGTGGAATTTCTTAGGTTTTTAGTTTGGTATTTTAGAAGCTAGGAAGTAAGCTTTAAGAATACCTTTTAAATGTTAAGATTGTGAGGTGAAGCAGCAAGAAGTCGGAGGATGCCAAAAGCAAGGGTATTTATGCAAACGAAACCAGTGCACAAACTGAGCTGTGCTCACTGCTTGGCTCTGTTTACTACCAGTTTCTTCATCATCTTTTCCGTTATTTAGCCACCGAGTGTCTACTTTACAACACTAACAACTTCAACTTCTGAGTCATTAGAAGCTGATGTGGGATTGGTATCTTCAGTTTACAGCAGAAAACAGAGGCATAGAGAGACTAAGAGACAGAGAGAGATTAAAATATGTGCCAAAAGTCTTAGCTAATTTTGGATCTTCAGCTTACATCACCTAGACCTTGATTTTTTTTTTTAATGTACCGTGCACTTTTGCAGTATTTTCCACCAAACTGCCACCACAGTGGAACAATTGTGGTTGCATAAACTCAGAACTTGTGCCTAGGTATCTCAAGTCAGGCAAAGTGCAGCACTCACCATTAGAGGGTGGCTGCAAAGGTTTGGTGTAACAGAATCTCTCACTCTCAACATAAGAAACTCAGTGGTAGAGGCAGAAATTCAACACAAGTGTCTCAAGGCAACAGTGACCAGTGTCACCCACCCTACAGCTCCTTCGCCTCTTGCAATCCACTCTCAACAGACTTTTGTCTATCAGCTCTGGCTACTGACACAAGACTCCAAACATCCTGTGCAGTGAAGAGGTCTACACCCTGTGGAAAACACATGATCAAATTTAGGAACATGGCACAAGGAAACAGGAGCAATAGACGTGATTGGAAAAGGTGGCAAACTGCAGCTTTAAACACAGCCTTTCTTACACCATCGAGTCTGTGGGACAGTTTTTTGCATGTAGACATCATTCACATTACAATAAAATTCAAGGTCTGCAGGCACATTGATATCTAACTTGTGAGACGCTGGACCATACACACTGTAAGACACAGACTAAAGATCTCACACCTTTAACCAGTAAAAAAAAAATGCCAAAAAACAAACATCATCCTTCCACATCTCAAATGAGTAGCTCAAGACACACACAGAGAGTACTTCTGTGGTTAACAAGAGATCTGTCTATTCACTGAATAACAGGTGGATCTGCTGGTACTCCGGCTGGTGTTGGACCATCAGAGCCATGCATTCTCTCCACCTTCATGAGAAACGTCACATTCAGATTTGGTTTGTAGAAGAAATTATACGAAACTATCTGATATACAGAAACAAAAACTGCTGCCAAGTCACAGGATACTTGTGTAGCAGTCACCGAGTCAAAACTCTCACTTCTTGTTCCACCTGTGTCTCACTCTTGCTCCAGAAACTTAAACAAGACACCTATGCAACACCTTTACAGATTCCCACAAGCCACAGAGCGCAGACCACCAGCACTTCTGATGTACTAATACTGCAACTGCAGCCCCTCTGGAACATCCTAAATTAGAGCATCATTTTTGTCTCAGAAACAACACTAAGACCCAGAAGTAAAACGTGCTTTTACACTTCTTTTGACTCAAGCAAGCACAAATTCTAGAAGCAGGCCTTGAGAAAGCTCGGTATTTTTATTAAGTCATTTGATGAAAATTATGAATAAACCACAGCACATCAATCTATTCATAACTTATACAGACTACACAACCAACACTAATAAGGAATATCAATCTGTCAGTTTTCAACGTAGACAGACCTATTTCAGCACTAAAAGCACATTACAATCTTAAAACAACACGAAGAGACTTTGCTAGCTCACACTTGAGAAGCAGAAGATGCCCAGCTTTTCTGGACATTTTAAGGCCATAACATACACAGCTTTCCAGCAAACTTAAGCATGCTTTTCACATTACTGCAAAGCTATCAACCTATTCAGCAAATTACTCATATTATACTTGCATTTCCTTATCAAATACAAATTGCTGAAAGACTTGGAAGCAGCCATTGAACATTATGGGCCTGTCTGCCATTGTTTCCAAAGACAAATACTTGATTGAGAAGGAAAAACAGCAACAACTTGTCTTCTGAAAAATACCAGAAAGCTTATCTAGAAAGAGACAAAATTCAAAATATTTGTTACAGTTTTGTTTTGGTAAATCACAGCACTGCCTTAAACAGTGTACACACAACAAAACTTTTCATTTTAAACTCTGCAATTGCGTATTTCTAAGTAAACAAAAACATGAGTCGTTTTTCCTTCTATATCCTCACAACCATCTGACAACAAACCAAGCCCACTCAGCCCTGCTAAAAGCATGACTTTCTAATGTAACTGTACTTCTGGGAATACGTTACAGATTCTGTGAAATGTTTTGTTACACATGTGGATCAATCGGCCTTGTAAGTACAGGGTGCAGCCACATGCAAAGGAGTCTTTTTGTTAGTTTCACTGAGCTAAAATGGTAAAGAAAAATAAGAAAATGAGATCTCTGGATGTCTGACCAAGATGGGTATTTTCCTCTTTTTCTAATATTTTCCTCTTTGTTTTCTGAAGGAGGAATGATGATCAGTAACACAATACACACTCTTAATATTTAAAAGACTAAGACAACATCGGGAACACCCACTTATGAACTCAGCTCCAGTCACATCACTGATGGACAACCCACGCCAGGCTTTTCCCAGGCATACCTTTGGTCTCCACATCTGACACTGCTAAACACTCCAGAAATTCCATGCATCCAATCCATATCTTTCTCTGAGATCTGGAAAACTGCAATTTCTCTCCAATTTTAGCCACTCAGCCCCACTGCTGGGGATGACAGACTGCTAAGCTGGTCAGGGGACTAAGCCTGACCCAGTGCATGACTCCTCTTACCAAAGCAGCCCACTGGTGATGGCAACATGTTTTGTGTTAGGGAAGGATTTGCAGTGAGAAGCAGGGAAGGCTGATGTGACAAAATGACCTGATGAAACAAGGGCAGCATAGCACATGCCTTATTGGTACCTTCAAATTCAACATGCTCATTCAGATGCAAACAGGCATCAAAGCCATGTCACTAATACATCCATGAAAACAAATGGCCAACTAATTAGATCAGATTTTATTTGCAAAATAATGTTTTCCATACCCCATCTTACTAATATAGGTTTCTTTTCCTCCTGTAAAATCAGGTCATTACAGCACTATATAGACTCATCTATAAGCAGACAATGAAATCTTCAGGATAAAAGACAGTGAAATCTTCAGTGTATCAGGATCTTCACTGATCCTAACACTTCAGGGCCACTGCTTTTCTGCCAAAGGCTGTCAGATCTCATAAAATATACAAAATGAGCAAAATCAAGCCATGACACAAAACAAAGAGCCTTAAGGTTTCCCAACAAAATCTTGAATTTATCTCTCTATATTAAACATTTCTTTATTTTCCCCAGACAATAAGGTTGCTTATGGTAAACACAGCCAACATTAGAACCTTCAAAACTTATTCCTGCACTGCAGCAAACCTCAAATTAACTAATGGGAGTGTGTGTGGGGGGGATCTCTATGGTGGTTTTTCTCCTGTGTGTTTTCTTGGCAGGAAGGGAGAGAGGGATTGTGCTGGGGTTGTCTTAAGGGAAAATACTTTAGGTTCTTGGACTTCGTTATTTATTCTCCAGGCTGATCTGGACTGCAAGCACAACCCAAATAACTCGTCTAATGCACAACCGCATAGAGAGTCTCAAGGGTTGTTCAACAGTGATCTCCAAAAAAGTTAAACATTGATGGGCTCTGAGCAAGTCTAGTTAAAGCTGTTGGCAATTTGATTGCTATGGGGCAATGAGAAGAGCTGGCACCAGGGAAGGAGAAGCCAGGTAAGGCCATGGAGTGTTCTTTGTACATAGTACAAAAGGTGCCTATCAGGTTTAGACAACTTAAAAATAGCTTTTAACCTAGAAACCTGTAAAAACACAGGTTATTTAATCTTAGACCTTCGTCTTTCAAATGTTACAGAACACATTTTTTTGGTTGTCAAGTTTGCTGAGTTTCACCTTCTACCATATACATTTATGCTTTCTTGCACACTTAGTTGTCATCAATACTAATTACCATGGATTAAACCATGCATTAAATCTCCCATTTTTTCAAGTTTTAATAGTTAATTAATTTTATCAATTTAAGATGTGTCTAACTTTGCATACCCACAGACCTGTGAAACCTTTCAGTTTCCCCAAGTTCCAGACAAACCTGAGGGTTCAAGCAAATATTTTCTGCAATGCTCTCGGGGACTGATAAGTCGACTAAAGAAAGCAAAATCTAGTTTTCTTCATTATCTAGACTAGAAATGGAAATAGTGTATAACTAATGAGAAGTAAACTGATTTTTCAAATCACTTCACCTCCAACAACCCGTGACAGTAGCAATATATGCTCACGAGGTGTTGAAGTTTGCAGCAACCTGTATAGTTTTGACAATCATTGAGCTGTTCCAACATAATTTCTAACTATGGATTTGCTGTATACTGCTATTTACCTTCTCAACATTTAACCCATCTCAATTCATTCAAGAACTCCATTAGTTGTAGAAAAATAGGAACTGATGAAAACTGCTGTAACAGGGTTGATAAAAGCTAAATGACTGGAGAAATTATGCAAGGAAAAAAGGCAACTAATTTCTTACACAATTATGAGTTTAATTAGATTATTTATTTAAGTGAATAGAGAGCTTTACAATAGATTTAACTCCTATTAACTTTCAAGCAATACAAGAGTAGATATCAGTCAGAATACTAAAATTAGATCATTCTCATATTGGATCAGAAAACATAAGCTCAGTTATGTCAGCAACTTGGTAAGCAGCAGTATTACAACTCAGCTCTGATTTATTATTTCACATCCAGTAAGAAGGAGAAACGTAAAATTCCTGATCTGTGAGAGAGGTTTATCCATCATATCAAAATGCTACTCAGCACTTCCTGAATAGAGACACTGCAAAAATGTCTTCTCCAGCAGACATCGTTAGTGGTAGCAATGACAACAGTCTGCAAACACGAGGTCTCAGATAAACTGTATGCACAAGCCCTTGGGAGACTATCAACTGTAAACTAACTGAGACACATGAGGATGTTTGCTGTGTTTTGACATAAAAAAAAAGTTAAAACCAGAATCAAATGCTGTTCCTGCCCCTAAAGCCTTATGTTGGTGTTTGCGGTTTTGTAATGGCTTTTTTTTTCCTCTGAAGGGATGCTTCCATATTGCAATTGTAAAATTACCCTGAAAAAAGCTGATGACAGCTACATGTAAGGGTGCAGGTGGAAGCATGTTCTCCCGAAAGCTGGGTAAAAGGGTGGGGATGGAAACATGTTCTCCCTCAACATGGATGGCTACTTGTCAACTGACCTGCATTTTTCCTCTCATTTAATTCCTCTAGGGCCACTTCTACCAAGGCAGTAACAAATATCCATAGGATCAGATTCCTCACATTCATACAGGCTCGGTGAAGTGCACTGGGATTGTGTGCAAGGAAATGCCAGGACATGTAAGTTTGCCAGTTTGCAGAGCAGGTTTCTCGCCTGCTTGCCCCTTATAGCCAAGCTACCGTGTGGCTGTGCAAAGGCAGGAGAGTGAGGAGACCAAGGTCAAACCTAGCAATGCTCAAGGTAGCACGGGTGACAGGTGATAGATAAACAGTGAGAAGCCATGCACGGGAGGAGATTTTGATGCCCTCAAAAGCAAGCCAAACTGACAACTACTGAAGAAAAACAACTACCGGCTGCCAGATGTCAAGCTCTGCCACGTCACACCCATTTCCCACCTTCCCCTGTATTTCAACTGTAAATTCTCTGATAAGGAAACTGCTTCTTCCTTTGCATTTCTGAAGTTCATGCTGGCTATTGCTGTAAGCTGGAGAATATCAAAAATGCTGTCAAGTACACCGACTGCAAGAATAAGGACACATTCCAGTTATTTCTCTGTGAAAATTAGAGTGGTCTTACAGACAACTCCTAAAACTCGCTTACAGACTGCTTTTGAAACAAAACCAGCCTCTTAAATACATATTCCTTTAACCTCATAATTGAAACTGCAACTGAGTTTCCCAAGAGCTTTTTCTTCTCAACTGAGAGCTACATACCTCTCAGATTTCTGGGATGTATCTGCTTTGTCCGAGGCATTTTCCTCTAATCTCATGCACCACTTTCTCCTCTCAGAAACGGAAAGTACAGCAAGCAGAGAGATGGCAGCTCCATAAACTTGTCAAAGGGCTCAGTTAATCCGTATGCTAAAAAAACAAGAGAGAGAAAGTTATGAGATGTAGGCATCAATAAGAAAAACAAAGATACCTATCTGATCCCTTTCATCCTCGAATGACTAGGGAAATTAGCAAGAAATATTTTTGCACTTATGATTTGCTAAGGAACCTTTCCTGTCTGACAGCCCAGGAGCCACGCTGGCAGTCACACTCCGACCATCAGAGTTACACCGCTGGGAACGAAGTCTCCTCACAGTGGGCTTGACTCCCTCCACTCTCCCACAGTCAGACAAGATTTCCTCGCCGGCTCGACCCAGGTTTCCCACAGCAGAGTCTCAGACCTCTGCTCCCTTGAAGTAATTTTTTCATGGTGCAACCAACAGAGTAACAGCCCAAGATGGTGCCTCAGAGGAGGGATCGTCAAGGATCCCCCGGGCTTTTAAACCCTCCCAGTCTAATGCGAGTCATAGTCTGGGATCTTCCAGCCGAGTCTGGAGTTCCTGCTGTGTCCCAGATCCCCCGGCACGGCCACAGACCCTTGTGCCCTTTGTTGTGCAAAGGGTCGGCACCACTTCCCGGTCTCCTGCCACCCAGAGCTCAACCCGCAGCTCCCACTGCGGCTGCACAACCTGCACTGAACGGATTCCTCAACAAGTTTTATGGAGTAAAGTGTTCCAGTATCTTAAGAAAACCACGTGAGGCTGAAACTCCTTTTAAGATTACTCAGGAAGCATGAGAAAACTAAAACTTTTCCACATTTGTCAGCTGTTTTCTAGCCAGAAAACGTCTTCCAAAAGCCCTTGTCTCATGCAAATAAATCAAAAAAATTAAACAAAATTTGGCATCAGGCTTTCAGATACAGATCTTCAGCTTTGGGTGGGGGAAGTACAGAGCAGAGGGCAAACACAGAGAGCATCATCCTATTTGTAACATTACCTACAGAATCCTTACTCGGAGCATGTCAGTTTGGAAGAATTCCCCATGGGATATTTCTGCCAAAATATCAGTGTACAGCAGAGGATCACACTAGTTCTTGACCTACCTTGCATTTTCTTACTTCTCAAATGTTCTTAGGAATTGCTAACAGTTCAATGAGTGTTTTGTTCAGTTTCTGATACAGGATGTGAAATCTCTCAAATACCTATGGAAACCTACTTATGCCCAAGAACTTAAAGAAGAAAATGACTGGTGTAATTACACTCTTCCATCTAAACAAAACTTTAAAATAACAAGTTTCTGCTTCTTTTTATAGTAATACCTCTTCATGTTAACAGATTTTTCTTTTTAGTAAACACTGGGAAGAATTTTTTTTAAAACTATATGAACTTTGGAATGGCTCCTAATGTAAGCAAATTGATTAAGGACAGCTACTTGAAGGAGGAACGATGTAGAATTTTTAGCATTTGTTGAAAGTATTAATTTAGGGGCACTTATATTGATTTTCAAGGCAACCATCTTTTTGTGAACATTTAATTTAAACCCAATTAAAACAGACTACTTGCAACCTCCCCTTCAGTCTACATACTGTTAAGGAATACAAACATTAATTTTTAATGTTTCTTTTGTCTGTTGCTGCATAAAAAGACCCAAACAGGAGAAAAAAAAATACTGCAACTGACACAAAGGAAAGCTGGAAAATGTTATTCTGACTAAATGATTCTTCACTAGGGTATTACTGCACGTTGAAGGAAAAAGACGGAAAAAATCCCAAACAGAGCACAGTACCTGTCAAGCTGCTAACTCATACCACTTTATCTGCAAGTACAACAGAAATATTTAGAAATGAAATAAAACCTTATGCTAACAGGTCCATTTTCCAGGTCTTAGGCACGAACTGGAAATGGAGAAAAGTGGCTGGATGGCTTGAAGCGACCTGCACTCCCTGAGCCCCAGTCCCTCTTTCCTCTGGCTGGACTGGGAAAGTCCCTGGGGCTGGGCTAAGGTTTTTAAAGACCGTCACTTCTTTACACAAGTTATTTGGGAGAGTTTGAAATCCCCCACGGTCTCCGTAAATCGCGAGTCCTTGCCGACGCTTCCCTGCAGCACAAATGACATCCTACTGACGCTTTAATGCCACCAAGCTCCCCTGCTCGCCAGCAGGACCCTCTCCTTCGGGGAAGAGATGGCCGTGTGAGAGCCGCGGCGGAAACACCGGGCAGGACCCACGCCAAAAGTCATTCCCTCCCTCGCTTGACTAAGAAAAAAAAANTGCGGTCATATCCCCCCGTATCCACCCAAAAATGGGGGAGCGGGGCGGGAGGCAGCCCGCCCCGGGGCCCGGGGAGCCGCCGGTATGTGCGAGCGGGACTACGAGGGGAAGGGAAGGGAGGGAGGCAGGCAAAAAAAAAAATCCATGAATGAATAAAGAGGGAGGAGCCTGGGAAAACCCCTCTGCAACGCCGCACCGAACAAAGCGCTGCACACATGCCGCGGGGGGGTGGGGGGGAAGTGGGGGAGAGGGACGGGGGGCGGCCGCGGCCCGGCACCCAGCGGGGACGGCGCCGGGGCCGAGAGGAGCCGGGCCGGGGCTCCGCGCCTCCCAGTGCCCCCAAAACCCCCCCTGCAGACCCGGGGCGAAGGGGGGGGCTGCCCGGACAAACCCACCCGGAGCCGGGGCGCACCGGCAGCCCCGGGGGCAGCGCGGGCGGGCGGGTGCAGCCGGAGCGCGGAGTCCCCGCGCGTCCCGGAGGGGCCGCGGCGGAGCGCGGTGGGTTGAGGGGGGGGGGATCGGGGCCTGCGGTCCTCCCCGTCCCCGCCCGCCCGTTCCCCCCCGTCACCGGCGGAGGACACATTGTGTTGTGGCTGCCGCAGCTCCACGCCGAGGGGGGCGGCGGGGGGCGGCCGTCCCGCCCCGCAACCCCGTCCCCGCAGCGCCTCCCGAGCCCCCTCCCGCCCCCCGCGGGGCCCGCTGCAAACCTGGCGGAGGGGCCGGCGCGGCGGCGGCTGATGGCGGCGGCAGCGGCGGGGAGCGCGGCGACCCCTGCGCGGCGGCGGCGGCGGCGGCGGCGGGAGGGAGAGGGAGGGAGGGAGGGAGAAAGAGCGGGGGGAGCGGGGGGGCCGGGAGCCTCCTTCACTTGACAACCTCAAACACAAACATGACCCAGCGCCGCCGCCACAGCCGCCACCGCGCCCGCACACACACGCACACGCACACACAGAGCCCGGCAGCGGCACCCACCCCTCCTCCATGCACCGTCCCCCCGGGCCGGCCAAGGCGCCGCCCCCCGGCACGGCCCCGCTCCGCAGCCCCCCGGCCCCCGGCCGCGCCCGCCCCCCGCGGCAGCAGACCCCTCCTCCGGGAGCCCCATCCCCCACGTCCCACTCGGGAGCCCCCATGGCGGCCCTGCCCCTCGGCCGCGGGGCGGTGGACGGGGGGGGAAACACAATACGGGGGAACGGGGGGCGGGGGACTGGGAGCCTCCCCTGGCAGGCGGGAGAGGCGGGGCGGGCCCGGCGGGGGAGGGAGGGAGAGAGAGAGGGAGGGAGGACGGGCGGGCTCGGCGCATCCGCCGGGGTCCCCTCGGGGAGAGCCGCGCTCCCCGCCGGGCCCGCCCCGCCCCTCCCCCCGGCGCCCCGGTCACCGTCGGGGGGGGCGGGGGGTGTTTTACCTTCTCTCACTTTCTATTGCAGGAAGCGCGGCCGGAGCAGTGACGTCACCGGGTCTCCCGGTCCCGCCCCCTCCCCGGGTCGGGGGAGGGGTCACCGAGGGGGTTTCCTCGCGGCCCGGTGGGGGAGGTCCGGCCGGCGCGCCGGGGGGCCGCTGCTGCCCCGCCGCCGCCTCCTCCTCCTCCTCTTCTTCTTCTTTCCCCCCACCTCCTTCTCACCGGTGGGACCCCTCCGAGCGCCGCCGCCCCGGCCCCTGCTCCTGCCCCGAGGCGGGGAGGGCACCGCGCTGCCGTGGCTCCCGGGGGTCTCCTCAAGGGGGGTCCCTGCTCGGCGCGGCACGAGGCAGCGCCTCCCCCCGACGGCCGGAGCCGCCGCCGCCGCCGCTCGGGGCGCTGCGCGGTGCGCGTCGCGCTCCCCCCTGACAGGGCCCGGCCCCCGGGGCACCGGCACGGCCGGGCGCGCACACACACAGACACACACGGACGGACACGCAGAGCGACGGGGCTGACGCGGAGATCCCGGAGGTTCCTCCCTGCCGCCCGCCCGGACGGGCTTCCCCGCGCCCCCGCTCGCCCGGCCCGCCGCGCCCCGGCGCCGCCGGGGAAACTCACCGCCGCGCCGCGCATCCCGCCGCGGCTACAACTTTCCATCTCGGGCGGCAGCCGGCGACGGCAGCAAGCCCCTCCGCCGCTGGAAGTGGGCGGGGGAGGAAATACGAGGAGGAGGCGCGTCGTGCTCTCCGGCGCGGCGCCCCTTTTTTGGCCCGGGATGCGGGTTTTGCCGGTGGGGGCTGTGCCGCCGCGGTTGGTTTCCTGCATCAGCTGCGGGGGTGTGTGTGCTCAGCCCACACGTGTCTCTGTGTGTGTGTGCGCTCTCCGTGCCCGGTCACCCTGCCCGGCCAAGGGCTGCCCTCCCTTCTCCCTCGCCGCGGGCAAGGGAGCGCTGGGCCGCCCTCCAGAAGGCGAGGGAGGCCGGGGTGGGCTTTGGTTACTGAGGAGGGGCATTTGGCGTTTCTCTTTTTTCTTTTTCTTTTCTTCTTTTTTTTTTTTTTTTAAATTTTGTCACCCAAACTCTTTGACAAAGCACTGTTGGCAGCTTTTCATTGCCACTCGGGTTTTCCACCGGGTTTTCTTTTGAAGCCAGCACGTGATGTCTTTAGCAAATAAACCCGGTTAAATATTTCTTGCATCACCTCCGTGTTCTCCCTCCTCC
This sequence comes from Cyanoderma ruficeps, assembly GCA_008694505.1. NCBI lineage: Eukaryota > Metazoa > Chordata > Aves > Passeriformes > Timaliidae > Cyanoderma > Cyanoderma ruficeps. The sequence continues at coordinate 56,753,761 of VZDJ01007755.1, read as the reverse complement.
CGTGCCTGCACTCCCCTGGCAGCCTGTGTGCTCAGCTGTGAGCACCTTGGCCCTGCTACCTCCTTCCCTTTGGAGTTCAGTGTCCAGACCAGATCCTGCCTTAAGCGAACAAGACCACCCTTCTCAGAGTTTTCAAGGTTTTTACAGGGCCTTCTTTCAACTTACATTTAACTATGTTCGTGAGACAGAGGAGTATTTTAATCCTCATTTCGCAGGGGAGAAACCAAGGCAGGAAGATGCAGAGTAGCTCGCTGCATAGCTGTGGACTGACATGACACCACTTCTGCCTGAGCTTTTGGCCACAGGCACTGTCTCTGGGCTATTTTTCCTCATGAGTTCACTTAAATTATACCTTGAGAACACCGCTTACAGTAGTGGCAGGTTCTCTGCTGTGGGTAACCTGTCCTACGTCCTGCCCAGAGGCAACACGGGAGACAAATGTGAGTGAAATCCCTGGCTACTTTGCAACTGGTGGTTAGGACAAGAGATAGTATTCATTGGTGAACTGAAGATTCATGGGAAAATCAGACCCTCAAAGAGTATTGTAGTGGTTTGAAAACAAACCAAGTGAGAGGCTCCAAGTCAGGGAAAAAAAAAAAGTTTAATAAGAGAAAAAGAAAACAAGGTAGAATAAAAAAATAAATCCAGTAATACAAAAGACCACTGACAGAGTCAGAATACAACCTGATCCGGGTGATGGAAGCAGTCCAGATGAGGTGGTCTTCCTGAAGCAGTGATCCCGTAGACAGGTCTGGTAGCTCCAGTCCTCTGGGAATTCAGTCCTACTGGGGCTGCTCAAATCCCTGATTATATCCAAGTGAGAATGCCCCTCTCCCTCCCCCTGGGCGGAGCATCTCACAATGGGATGGTGAGTGATGCAGAAGAGTCTTGATGGCCCATTAGCGAGTGATTGCTCCCGGAGGCAGTTATCTATGAGTCATACAGCAAGGCACCTGATGGGCCATTAACAGAAGACAGTCCAAGGGGAGGGGTCTGGGAAACACTGCTTCAGCAAACGGCTCATGAAGGTGGTGATAGAATACTTCTGCAAATTCTATACTACAACCCAGGACATAATCCACCCCTTATTCTATTACCATCTACATCACACCCAAATCAGTACATTCTTACAGAGATATCATATATACATACAGAAGGAAACCTTACACACTGTTCTCACTTAAAATTATGTCTCCCTGTGGTACACAACGGGTTTCCCCATCTTTCTGCATTACCCACCAAGTGTAACCAGGTCCTTGAGCAAAGACAATCCCACGGATGGGTCTGCCTTTGCCTGAGGTGGGATTAATCCAAACAGTCTTTCCTAAAATGCCCTTCATGTGTACCACAGGGACTTTGTCTCCATCCACTGTGTGTAGGGGTTCAGACTGGGCAGGACCACCTCGATTGATAGACCCTCGGGTGTTGACCATCCAGGTGGCTTTGGCTAAATTTATATCCCAATTCTTGAAGGTCCCTCCGCCAAGTGCTTTCAGGGCAGTCTTTAGTAGTCCATTGCACCGTTCAACTTTCCCGGCAGCTGGTGCATGATAAGGGATGTGATATATCCATTCTATACCATGTTCTCTAGCCCAGGTGTTTATAAGGCCGTTCTTGAAATGGGTCCCATTGTCCGACTCGATTCTCTCAGGGGTGCCATGTCTCCACAGGACTTGCTTTTCAAGGCCCAAGATGGTGTTTCGGGCAGTGGCATGAGGCACGGGGTAAGTTTCCAGCCATCCAGTGGTGGCTTCCACCATGGTCAGCACGTAGCGCTTTCCTTGACGGGTTTGGGGAAGGGTGATGTAGTCAATTTGCCAGGCTTCCCCATATCTGTACTTCAGCCATCGTCCTCCATACCACAAAGGCTTCACTCGCTTGGCCTGTTTGATTGCAGCGCAGGTCTCACAGTTGTGGATGACCTGTGAGATGCAGTCCATAGTAAGGTCCACCCCTCGGTCACGGGCCCATCGGTATGTTGCATCTCTTCCCTGATGACCAGAGGCATCATGGGCCCAACGAGCTAGGAACAATTCTCCCTTGTGCTGCCAGTCTAGATCCACCTGTGATACTTTCACCCTGGCAGCTTTGTCCACCTGCTCGTTGTTGCGATGCTCCTCATTAGCCCGGCTCTTGGGTACATGCGCGTCCACGTGTCGAACTTTCACGGTCAGCCTCTCTACTCGGGCGGCGATGTCCTGCCAGATGTCAGCGGCCCAGATGGGTTTTCCTCTGCGTTGCCAGTTGGCCTTTTTCCAGCGATCCAGCCATCCCCACAGAGCATTAGCTACCATCCATGAGTCAGTATAGAGATAGAGTCTCGGCCACTTCTCTCGTTCAGCAATATCCAAAGCCAGCTGGACAGCTTTAAGCTCTGCAACCTGACTTGATCCACCTTGTCCCTCGGTAGCCTGTGCAACTCGTCGTGTGGGACTCCACACTGCAGCTTTCCATTTCCGGTTAGCACCTACAATTCGGCAGGAGCCATCAGTGAAGAGAGCATATCGTCTTTCAGTCTCCGGTAGCTCATTGTATGGTGGGGCTTCCTCGGCACGTGTTACTTGCTTTTCCTCTTCTTCAGATGATAATCCAAAAGTCTCACCTTCTGGCCAGTTTGTTATAATTTCCAGAATCCCAGGGCGATTTGGGTTTCCAATACGGGCGCGCTGTGTAATGAGGGCCATCCATTTGCTCCAAGTGGTGTCAGTGGCGTGATGCGTGGAAGGAACCTTTCCCTTGAACATCCACCCCAGCACGGGTAGTCGGGGTGCCAAGAGCAGCTGTGTTTCAGTGCCAATCACTTCTGAGGCGGCTTGAACTCCTTCATAGGCAGCCAAGATCTCCTTCTCTGTGGGGGTGTAATTGGCTTCAGAGCCTCTGTAACTTCGGCTCCAGAATCCCAATGGTCGGCCTCGAGTCTCCCCAGGCACTTTCTGCCAAAGGCTCCAGGACAAACCATTGTTCCCAGCTGCGGAGTAAAGCACATTCCTCACATCTGGTCCCGTCCTTACTGGGCCAAGGGCTACTGCGTGAGCAATCTCTTGCTTGATCTGAACAAAGGCTTGCTGCTGTTCAGGGCCCCAGTGGAAATCGTTCTTCTTACGGGTAACCAGGTAAAGAGGGCTCACGATCTGACTGTACTCAGGAATGTGCATCCTCCAAAAACCTATGGCACCTAGGAAAGCTTGTGTTTCCTTCTTGTTGGTAGGTGGAGACATGGCAGTGATCTTGTTGATTATTTCTGTGGGAATTTGGCGACGTCCATCTTGCCACTTGACCCCCAGGAACTGGATTTCTTGAGCCGGTCCCTTCACCTTACTTCGTTTAATGGCAAAACCAGCTTTTAGCAGAATTTGGATAATCTTTTCTCCTTTCTTGAAAACCTCCCCTGGGGTGTCTCCCCATACAATGATGTCATCGATGTACTGCAGATGTTCCGGAGCCTCGCCCTTCTCCAGTGCAGCCTGGATTAGTCCATGGCAGATGGTGGGGCTGTGTTTCCACCCCTGGGGCAGCCGGTTCCAGGTGTACTGCACGCCCCTCCAGGTGAAAGCGAACTGGGGCCTGCACTCTGCTGCCAAAGGAATGGAGAAGAAGGCATTGGCAATATCGATGGTCGCATACCACTTTGCTGCCTTGGACTCCAGCTCGTACTGAAGCTCCAACATGTCTGGCACGGCAGCGCTCAGTGGTGGTGTGACTTCATTCAGACCACGGTAATCCACTGTCAGCCTCCATTCTCCACTGGACTTACGCACTGGCCATATAGGGCTGTTGAAAGGTGAATGAGCTTTACTGACCACCCCTTGGCTCTCCAGTTTACGAATCATCTCATGTATGGGAGTCACTGAGTCTCTGTCAGTGCGGTATTGCCGACGGTGAACTGGTGCTGTGGCAATTGGGACCTGTTGTTCTTCCACTCTCAGCAATCCCACCACAGAGGGGTCATCTGAAAGACCAGGCAAAGTATTCAACTGTCTGATATCTTCTTTCTCCACTGCAGCTATCCCAAAAGCCCAACGATATCCTTTTGGGTCTTTGAAATATCCATTCCTGAGATAGTCTATGCCAAGGATGCATGGGGCCTTTGGGCCAGTCGCAATGGGGTGTTTTTGCCACCCTTTTCCAGTTAAACTCACTTCTGCCTCTAACATAGTCAGTTGCTGGGATCCTCCTGTCACCCCAGAAATAGAAATGGGTTCTGCTCCCATATACCCCGATGGCATCATGGTACATTGGGAGCCAGTGTCAACCAATGCCGTATATTTTTGTGGGTCAGATGTGCCAGGCCATCGGATCCACACAGTCCAGTAGATCCGATTGTCCCTTTCCTCTCCCTGGCTAGAGGCAGGGCCCCCCTATTCCTGGTCATGGCATACATTATTCTCTTCCTGTAAATATGTTCCTGAGGTCCCTTCAAGGGGATCAGTCATATCATCATTCCTGTACTGTCTGGAGTTCTGTGCACGAGAGACTGGAGCAGCATTGATTCTAGATGGGCTTCTTGTGGTAGGTGTTCCTCTTTTCAGCTCACGTACCCGGGCTGCTAAGGCGGAGGTGGGTTTTCCATCCCACTTTGTCATGTCCTCTCCGTGCTCTCGAAGGAAAGACCAGAGGTTACCTCGTGGTGTGTATCCTCTCTCCCTGGCTGGGGGGCGCCTACTCCTAATGGCAGAGACTCTCGTCGGTTCTGGTGAGATATGGTAAATTTCTTCCTTAAGTTCTTTTTTCAGTTTCTGATGGCCTTCTTCAATCAAGCTCCGGACTTGCTCAGCCAGTTTTGTTTCCACAGATGAGACATGGGTACGAACTGGGGCGTTGACAGTGTCCTCGTAAATTCTTAGTTTGTTAGCCAGGACACCCACCCTGTCCTCACCTTCCCTCCATTGCAGTGTTGCCAGGTAACGTGAGTACATCTCTGGTCCAAGCCGTGCAAATCTCAACCACATCCGTGATGTGCACCGGACACCATCTGGGCTTTTAGGAAATCTCTCATCTTCTGAAAAAACAATCTCCAGCACAGCCAATTCCCTCAGGCATCGGATACCTTGTTCTATTGTGCTCCATTTTCCTTGGTGCACTTGGAGGTCTTCTTTACAAAGGTATCGGTCCTTTACACTTGTTAGCAGTCGCTGCCAGAGGCTGAGAGGTTCTTGGGTTTTCCCGATCCCCTGATCAATGACCACATCCCGGGAAAGTGATCCTAGTTGCCTGGCCTCAATTCCATCCAGAATGGTGTCATTGGCTGCAGCATCCCAGATGCGAAGCAGCCAGGTCAGGATGGACTCGTTGGTCTGGCGAGTGAACTCCCTTCGCAGGTCACGCAGTTCACCCAGAGATAGAGAGCGAGTGATGATCTCTGTCTCTGTCTCTTCTGCTGGATGCGAGGGTCCTGCTGCATCCTCGTCAGTCACTATGCGGACTGATTTGCTCTTTGATTTCTTCTTCTGAACGGTGGCAACTGCTACTGGTTTAGGCTGATCCTGTTCGGTGACAGTTTGCGTGGAGATGTTGACGGCACCTTTGGTTCCTTTCTCCTCTGTGACAGTCTGAACAGATGTGGACACTGTTGCCTCATTTTTGTCTTCTTTCTCCTCTGTGATGGTCTGTGTAGATGAGGACAGTGTTGCCTTGCCTTTGGTTCCCTTCTCCTTTGTGACAGTCTGTGTAGACACTGATGCTGTTGCTTTGCTTCTTTTTCCGTCTTCCTTAAGAACCTGCTGCACCACACCATGTAGTGTTTTGATTCTAAGCATGGTGCGGGCCGTGCAGAGAAGACAAAGCAGGACTAACAACAATCCCATGCTGTCCTTGGCATCCAGAGGGTACTCAATATTTTCAAAAACTGCTGTGCCATTCCTGAAAAACTGGAAAAATTCATTCTTTACCCCTCCCCACAGGGGCTGGGTAAGACTGTTGACACCCCAGATGTAGCATCCTAGACCAGAACAAGAATACAGGACTGGGTATATATTCCGAATGATGTTCATTGCCTCAGAGTTTATCAAGCAATGGACAAAATAGATCACTAAAGCAATTTTAGCACCATACCCTGGTCTACGCAGGAGCATTAAGACCGGCAGATAGTGCGCCATGTGCGGAAAAATATAGAGACATAGGTATAGGACCCATGTAAGCATGCTGAGCATCATAGCGAACAGACGTCTCCTTCAATGCAAAATTGTAATTCTGACTTTTCTTAGTGCCTCTTGCCCCACGTTGGGCGCCAAAAATGTAGTGGTTTGAAAACAAACCAAGTGAGAGGCTCCAAGTCAGGAAAAAAAAAGTTTAATAAGAGAAAAAGAAAACAAGGTAGATTAAAAAATAAATCCAGTAATACAAAAGACCACTGACAGAGTCAGAATACAACCTGATCCGGGTGATGGAAGCAGTCCAGATGAGGTGGTCTTCCTGAAGCAGTGATCCCGTAGACAGGTCTGGTAGCTCCAGTCCTCTGGGAATTCAGTCCTGCTGGGGCTGCTCAAATCCCTGATTATATCCAAGTGAGAATGCCCCTCTCCCTCCCCCTGGGCGGAGCATCTCACAATGGGATGGTGAGTGATGCAGAAGAGTCTTGATGGCCCATTAGCGAGTGATTGCTCCCGGAGGCAGTTATCTATGAGTCATACAGCAAGGCACCTGATGGGCCATTAACAGAAGACAGTCCAAGGGGAGGGGTCTGGGAAACACTGCTTCAGCAAACGGCTCATGAAGGTGGTGATAGAATACTTCTGCAAATTCTATACTACAACCCAGGACAAGTATCTTCAGGAGAAATGTGTTCTGCTACTCCTATTGGACAAGAAAAGAATAATTTTTTATTGTTAGAGACGGTGCTTGTCTCCCCCTTTGTCTGCCTCCCCCCACTTTCCCCCTTGTTCTTCCTTTGTCAGGCTTTTAGACTTGGGGCTCTGACTTGCTAAAGAATGGAGTTGCTGTTATCCTAAACACATCAACATGAATATGATCCTGCAGGTGTCATAAGCTTAAACTAGTGTACCAAGCCTGACCAGTCACAAACCCAATACCAAGTGACCTCTGAAGCTAGGTCTGAACTTCTACTTGTTCTGCTCAGCTGTCCCTTGAAGGCTGTCCTGCAGGCCTCTGGGACGCACAGCATCTAGCTCTTTCTTTGGTACTCATTGTCTGAAAGCCTCAGATTGTGATCAGCAGAGTCATCAGGGAGCAAGCATCAGATACTGGCCCTTCCTCACAAGATGCCTTAGGAAAAAGGAGCCATCACAGCTGCTGGTGGTGCCAAAGGGAGTTCTAGGTCACTCATCTCTTCACAAGGACCTAAGTAAGTTCAAAATAGATGCTCCAGTCTGCAAGTTGAAATAAGACCATAGCAAACCTCCTGCAGCCAGCAGGAAACGTTTCTTTTACTAGAAGTAGTCAAACTGCCTCCCACCCATCAGTGTGAAAATCCAGCCCTCTCACCACACCTATATGCACAGGAATATAATAGGTGCCTTTCCTCTTGAACAAGCACAACTGTTGCAAAAAGAAAGACTCAATGAGGTGTCACAGGGGAGACAGGTCCCCAGGGATGTGTATCAGATGGTGGCAGCTGATCTGCCCTTGAACATAAAACCAGCCATCTCAAAGTCATTTTGGGTCAGAGGATAAAAGGAAGAACTGAAAGTCTTGCCCCTTGCGGTTATTTCCATGGCCATCTGAAAAAGCGGCCAAAGAGGCAGCTGTGAGCTGGGAACTCTCCTCAGCCTGTTCCCCTCGAGCGAGCAGAACTAAGGGCTGAAGAGCTGCCTTGAGCCCTGTCCAGTGTCGTTCCAGCAGGCTGCCCCCTGGCCAGGTAAAAAATGCAATCCCAAGGGCTTTGAAAAGGCAGCATGCCAAGCTGCTTATCCCAGGCAGACTACTTCATATTTTTCTGTCTGTTTTTCCCTCAGTAAAAAGGAAGTGCATACCCACTCAGTAAAGTACTTTGGGAAAAGTACTGTGGATGATTGCTAGTAGGAGGCACAGAGTAATCTTCTCAAACCTGCAAATGAGGGAAATTCTTTGAAACTTTTCAGTGAGCTCTAAAATGCTACATCAATATGCACATAGGAAAAAAAACCCAAAAACCAACAACACCTTCCTTGCAGAATTTAGATACTTTTAAAATTTCACCTAAAAGGAGTCCTACGGGATATAGATGCTCTTTAAATGACTGTGTGTATAGCTGAGCAGGGAAGATTATTGAGGTTTTCTTCTCTCTAAAACTCTGCTGTATTTTCAGGACACCTATTTTTAAACATCCTCTAGTTTTACTCTTGAAACCTCACTCAGAAACTGGTTTTCTGTAATGGCTCACAGGTATTTTATGTATAAATATATACACATACACACATTAGGCTCTCAAGAAACCACGATACATTAGGTAGTCTTGAATAATTCATTGTTAAGCACCCCATGATAAATCTCTAGTTGAACAGTATGTGATTTTGCTAGAATTCTTGGGATAAATTGAATGTGAAGCACTGTGGTAAATTTAACTATGCTGAGCGTCAAATGTGAAAACTTTACATTGTACATTACATCCTGACATGCAACTGAAAACCATTATTATTAAGGCTTCGGGGAATTTTTGAGGAAACTTCTGAAGTTCTGAAAAGAAAAAGAACAAGACTGAGTCCTGTTCTCTATAGAAGTTGAGATTTTCTCACGGAAGGGAAATTCCATAAGTAGTCTGTATTATATTAACATAAAGGATTCACTAAAGGAGCTGCTGTCTATTAGCTTGTGCTCTGAGGCTTCTCATTGAGCACTGCTCACATAAAAGTCAAAGGATCTTGGCTTACCTGACACCAGAGAGTGCTTAGAGCTTTTCTTGGGCTTGTCACTCCTGCAGTAGGGCTGGAGAGATAGGGCAGCATCTGCTGATGTGAGGGGAGGCCATTTCCCACTTTTCTGTAGCAGTAGCTGTCACCCCAGATACTCACAACTCTCCCTTGTCAGCAACAGCCAGATGCTTTCCTGGAGGTGGGCAAAGGCAACAGCAGGGACCTGGTCATGCACCACTCCTCACAGCCTGCAGCTCCAAACAAGAAGCTGGTCTTCATTGGGACGTTTTGCATGGCAAAATGCCACCCTTCTCAGGTTGTCCTGAAGGTGCTTTTCATTGTCCCGTAAGTTGGCTCAGTTCTTTCTGATTTGAAAAAACTGGCATTAAATAATGCAGACTCTTCCATCGAAAAATTTTGGCACAACCTTCCTTTTTATTTACATGTGTGTGCACTGCAGCTCTGTGTGGTGGTACCTGGTATGAACTCCTGTGGCCAAGAAAGGGTAGCTGTCCAGCTTCAGGTTAATCATGTGATACAGGGCACAGTTCACTGACAGTGCTTCATCTGTTTTCCAGGTATTATTAACCAAACATTTCAATGAACTTCAACATCACTGATACCATGCCTACTTATTTACATCGTGTTCATCTTAATGATATCAGGGCATCTCAGACAAAAATACCTGTGTTTAAGAGGCCATGCTAAAATCTCTTTTGGTGAGTTTTTGTCCTTTTCCATCTTTGGAAGAGTTCCAACTGCTGGGGTGCTTCCACAAGGGTAATGGAGGCAGGGGAAGAAATCCTACTTCAACCCTACTATAACCACCACCACCACAGCCCAACATCAGCCTTCCTTCCTCCCAGCACATGCAGCCTCATGTGGCTGGTCACAGGACAGAGATCAGACCAGAGACCAGCCACAGAGCAAAGCAGCCAATAAGAAGAATCCCTTTTAACAGAGTCCCAGTGAGGTGTCCTTCAGTACTGCAAACCCTGTGCTGAGCCTACACCTCATGCAGCATCCTCTCTGCAGAGATACTTGACAAGGCCAAGAGACAGGGAGTCAACTTCAGCACTTCCCAGGCTGGCCCTACTCCCTGTCTGGCCAAACCATTTATGACAGCATGTCAAAGTCTAAGGAGAAAACCAAAAAAATAATTAAAATTGTACTGGTTAAACCACCTTTGCCTTTTTGTCCAGGGGGAAGCCCCAACAGTGGGCAGATGGTGTGGCCCTGCTGCTGCTGACCTGCCTTTAGCAAGATAAGGAGCAGGCTGGACCACTGGCATACTACAAATGCCTTGTACTCAGCACACCACTCATCCAGCAGGGGTTTGTGGGATGTGACATTAAGCACTTCTGGGAGGGAGATAATTGCCACACAGAGTTATGAAATCTGGAATGGAGGATTTGGGCGAAGGCAAAGGCTCATCTGAAGTGCATGGTATGATACCATTTGGGTTATATTAAAGAGCAGAGCCAGCACAGAGTCCCCACCTCCTCCCAGAGATGGAGCTCACCCAAGGCCTTGAGCAGAGTCTTGTGTCCAAACATGAGGCAAGTTTGAGCTTGGGCTGGTGCTCTGAAGTTAGTGTAGATGTACCCATGAAAAGCGAGTCCCAGAGCTTTGGCTTTCCACTGAAAATTGCTTCTGTCTTTTCAGAAAGTGCTGGTTCTCTGTAGGTCAGCAGTGTCTGCACTTTACAGCCCTTTTACTCCCTTCCACCCTGGCATTTTTACTTCTGAGTTAGACAGGTTTCTGAACATTTTCATGAAGTTGCTCATATTTTCCACTGCATCTCCTTTTTACCTCACCCCACCAGTTCACTCTGATCTTTCCTTCTCAGTAGCTCTAGGTTCTGAACTGTTCATTTAAATACGGTGTGGTTTGCCAGCATTTTTTCCTAAGCCTTTCATTTTTTCAGTTAAAGAAACAGGAGACACATGAGGCACTTAACACAAGTGCACCTTGCCAAGATGCCTTCAGTGGTATGCTTTTTCTTTAGGATCGACCACAAACATTTTAACATATCTGAATGATTAAAAAGCATTCCAATCCATGCTTTCTTCCCCAAGTGTTTTTGCCATTTAGTGGCCCTCTAGTATTGTCTGCTGCAGATGTGTAGGAGAGGTCTTTTAAATATCAGTTTTTGAGCATGTTAAGTTAGCTTAGCAGCTCAGAGGTTGCAGGGTTAAAAGGAAATAAGCAAAACATAGGTATATGTTAAAATTTATTTGATTACTGGAATGTTTACTTTGTAGGCATATTGCCTAGATCACTAGGCACAGATCAACAACAAATCTTCAAGTTTCTTTAGCCTTTATTCCTCAGAACTATGAAGCAGCATTCAAATAGTACACAGAATATTTGCAGTAGTGCATCACAAACCACGCAGCTCACCTTTAGTAAGCCATGCTCTATCATTTAAAGATGTTCAGTGATCCTTAAATCCAAATGGCTACAGCAATAATTAAACATGGCTTTGCTTTGAATTATCATGAAAACTCATGATAAGTTCTATGTAACTTACCTCTTTATGGGGTCTTCTGAAAAGTCATTTTCTCTAGTTGTGGCCAGTGATTTTATACATCTTTTCAGTCTTTTTAGGCTAATAAGGCCAAGTTCCAATGCTGAGGAGTGTAGGAAGTTTTAAAAACACACTCCAGGAAACAAATGCAAGTTGAAAACACAGCACTTGCAGTCTTGCAGCTGTCCCAAAATTTCACAAGGCCTACACTGTAAAAGCCTTGGATCTCATTTTCCGAAAATCCTATCACAGCAGTATGACTGCATCCTTTACCCATTTTCACACACTGATAAACAATTACCCACATAGTGTACAAGATAGAGGAAAGACAGATGAAGAACTACAGTGATATGAATAAGAAACATGGATCAAGGCTGGCTTCTCACTGCAGTAAGGAGAGAAATAATTGGGGTTTGGTTTTTCACGGATCAGTCCATGGCTGCTGCAACATCCAGCCCTGTTTCCCCCTGACCCAAGCTGTTGCTCCAGTCTGGCTTGGCAGCCTGCACACAGACTTCTTCAGCTCCAGCTGCACATTGCACCCCTTCCAGAAAGTTGTGCCATGGTTTTGTCACATTCCAGTTGAAGCTCCTTTTCATGAAAAAGGAGTAAGACATTTCACAACTGACTCTATCTTCTGTTTAAACACTTGAAAGGCAACATCAAAACATGTTCTAGGGCGCAGCAGCAGGTCTCAAAGCTGTTTGTCTGTTGGCTTAAGAAGTGGTACAACAGAAACAGCACACCATTTCCTTCAGAGGTGAATCATTCCACAGCCCTGTCTTTATAGCAAGTGTTAAGGCCTTTTTTAAGTCACAAAAATATGGTTTATATATTATTTTGACCAAACTGTGGAACAGACATTCTGATGAATTAAATGTGTGTACATTTGTGAAAAGTAGAATCTGACACTGATGCACTGTTAAGCTTGCAGATAAGCTCATGGAAACACAAGAAAAAGCAGAAATTAAGACCTTGAATCTTCCACTGGCTTAAATTGTCGAAGTTCCTTCAAGATACTTAGATTATACTATTGCCATAGAGATGCTACAGGAGGAGCAGCCAGTCAACCCATAAAACCCAAAAATGGTGTGCACTCACTTCTTAAAAATACTGGGTTTGTCTGCTTGACCAGAAGAAATCCAGCATGGAGGCCAGGTCAGCTGAGATAAAGAGAACCCAGCCACATGAGGCAGATGCTGGACACAGATAGGAGACAAGCCTGTGAAGAACAGCTCAGCTCCCCAGAGGCTTCAGGCATCAGAGTGCAGTGAGGGGGAAGAGTACATAGCACAGCTGTGAATCCCTCTATGGAGAGGCATTTCCTTTGTGGAGTAATTTTTCCTGTGCCTATCTTCAGGAAAGAATTTGTGTGTCTGTTAAGTCCCACTAATGCACTCTCAGAAAACCAGAGCATGTGCTTAAGGGCTTCTTGTATCAAGTTTTACAGGCATCATTTGAGCCTGTGAGTTATCCCCTTGGCTTAGTGGGACCATGCATTCCTGGAGTCCCTGATGATCTTACTGTAGCCTCCACAGTAAACTCCAAATGAAAAAAGAAAAGAGAATATTCCTAAATCAAGAAACTTCATAATTGAAATATTACTGAACACCTCCTCCCTCATCTAAGGCATCATTTTGGGGTATCTGATCCTGTGAACAGCTTGCACAACAAGGCACCAAGGTCAACGGGGCTAACAAACCACAGGTTGCGCTTTCTGTTGAGTCAGAGGCTTTGCTGGCAAACATTCAGAGCCAATTCTGCAATGATCCACCATGCATGTTCTCATTATCAAGACAGTAGTGCCATTCTGGTGTAATGTTTTAGAGATCTTTCTCTGGTAATAAAACATAACCGTGCATTACTTTTTGTTGTCTCTTAAACAGAAATACACAAAGCTGTAAAAACACTTCTAATTATGTTTAAAAACCAATCACATTAAAACCAAAGCTGATGCCAAGAACATATTATTCACACAAACCAAGAGATGCAGAAACACTTCGCTCCACTGCTATGGACTGCAGGATAAAGTAAGCAGGATAATTCAGTCTGGTTTATGGAGGCCAAACTCATGGTACCTACCTTTGTATCTCCCCTTTTTGTTCCACAGGCTGCATATGAACTCTTTCTTTATAATATACCCTTTCCTTTTACACATTCTTTTTAACTACTTCTTCATTCCTTACTCCCATTCCCAGGGTCTCTCTTCCTGCTGTGTTTTGTCTCTTATCCAGCTGTTCTTCACACTACTCCTCTCCCAATTTCATAGCACCTTTTCCCTACCCAGGCTGCATGGGGAGACACTGTGTTCCATCTTATTTTTCCCAATCTGGATGTATCTTGAGAAGTTGCAGGTTAGGAAAGGAAGGATTGAAGCTTCCTTCACTCATTTCTCTATCATCCTCCCTCTGGGCTGACCATTTGGTGGATACCTCTTCAGCAGCTCCCAGTAGAAGCACAGAGGAGACATGGAAATACAAATAGCTGCTTCTTGTTTTCAAATTTGGGACCTGCTTGTTACTAACAAGTCCAAAACATTCCTGGATGTTGTGGAGTTGGTTGGATGCAGTGAAAAAAAGTGATCAAAAAGTGATTCTGGAAGCTTACTGTGGAATCCCAGTCCCCTTGACCTATAAAACACAGGTGGATCAGTCTGACTGATAAGAAGTACCGAGTGTGACCTAAACACTGAGCTCTGGGAATACATGAGGCATGTCAGTGCACATTTCTTACCTAGACAAGCAAGGCTTTGCAGTGAAGTGACACACTGAATAGAGGATTATCTGTATTTGTGGGCAAAGTCCTCTAGCTAAATCTGAACCACAGATCTTCACATCTGAAAATAAAACCATTATCTAGATTTTCCTCCTGTGGTGCAGATAATATAGCAATGCTGCCAGAGACGTCTATCCCTTATCGCTGCCTTCTGCTGCTGCTTTCCTGCTTCCAAGGGAAGAGTAGACAGTTAACAACAGCTCCTTCCTCCTTAGGCAAAGAGATTACTTCAGTTAGAGCACTTCTGTAAAATGGGTAGGAGCCACCACCTTCTGTCACTGTGACAGCACAGTACCTCACCTCTGTGCACTCACACATACACTTGAAGAAAGGAGAGAGCAGCAAAAGCAGGTCTTTTCTCCAAGGGATGGCAAGCCTTGAACTGAGGTGACCCCATAGCCTGCCCTGCAGCCTCAAGTGGGCCAGGCAGGATGGGCTCAGAGAAAGCAGCCAAGAGTCCAGACCATAAGGCAAAAGCATGCTGACAGGGCAGATCCAGGATCAAACCAGGAAGGCAGAACCAGGAAGCCAGGTCATAAGTCAGGTCCAGTGACGTCCAAGTAGGGCCATGATGATAAGACACTGCCCAGTTTAGGCTAGGAAGCCAGTCCAGACAACGAGTTCAGTGAAAAGGTCTCCATAGCAAGCCCTAGCCAGGCTGAGCTGGAGACCAAAATACCCCACAACAGCTCAAGAAGAGGCTGACAGTCCCCAGCTGAACCAAAAAGGGGCTCTGCTCCCTTTTAAGGTGGTTGGGTGGAGTTCCCAGATGGTGCTGGCCAGGTTTACTGAGAGCTGGTAAGCGTTCTCAGGACCCTGATGGAGAGAATGAGCAAAAAAACCTGCAAAACATACACACATATATGTACACACACAACCTATATGTCACTATGTTAATTCTCTGTTTCTTAAGCCCCACTCTTCACTTCCAAACATATGGCTTATGATTTTAGAGCCTCTAAGGCTTGGAATAGACCTTAACTCTAAAAATCTATCTGATGTCACACAGCAAGCAAAAGATTAGGAAGTTAAAGAGACACAGCTGCAATAAAGGGATTGCAAGTACTTTTAGGTAAAAGTTTCAAGCTGCAAATAATATGGCCTGCATTCTAATTTGCATCCAGGCTACTTTAAAATCTATTCAAGAATTTTCTAGTTTGCTTGTCTACAAATCATTATAAATCTGGAAAGAATTGTTCTGCACTTCCAACATTCTTCCTTCCTTCCTTCCTTCCTTCCTTCCTTCCTTCCTTCCTCCCTTCCCCTTCCCCTTCCCCTTCCCCTTCCCCTTCCCTTTCTAAATTTTCTAAATTTTCATTACTGCTCCATACTTCAACTACTACCCATTGTGCTCAATTTTAGGCTGTTTTCCCCAAACTGATTGTCCTTTGATCTTTCCATTCCACAAGGATAACTTTTCCAAGATGCTCTCTATTTTTTATGGTCTTTAGTGGCGCCTGTGCTCCTTCCTAAGTTAAAAATCAACTGGAAAATTAGTGCTGTTTGCCTTCCCCCTGCTCTCTAGTAAATACTGGTCAGTATCTGGCACATCAGTCAGGTTATTCCAAGCAGTGTGCAGACAGACTTGAATGCAAACACACACAGGGCTGGGCTTGCAAGTGCTGGATTTCCCGGAACAAGATTATATTCTAATTATCCTGCAGTAAGACATTTCAGGGCTGTTGAAAAAAGTATACAAAATATGAAACAATGATTCTTATTAATAACTTACTTTACCTCATGTCTCAGCTTAATTTGGTTTTCTTTGTGTTTACAGTCTGATTTTATGTGATAATTATTCCTGGCCAAATTATCTGAAACAATTTTTAAAACATTTAGTTTTGCAAACGTTCCCATACAAATGCAAATCCCTTAATAGAGTTCAGTTATTATGTTTATTCTTCCCTCTTCATTGCAAGTTCGTGTAATTAGTTTTTAATTTAGTTTATGTTGGAATCTTTAAATATTTAAAATCCTGTCCATGGGCTACCATTACCTCAAATGGACCAGGCTGAAGTCAGATGGATTTCCAGGCTGTGGATAAATGTTTTTTACTCAGGTTGCTTTTTTAACTGTGATTGTGTGTGTCCAAGTCCCCCCTGAAGTCCACAGCTCCTTCTTTGCCAGGAGAAGGGGTTGTGTGGATACTGCTGGAGCTTCTCCACTGCCTTCTTCAGTGGTTTGAAATAACTGAGCTCATTCTGTATAGAATCAAATGGTGTATGTAAACACATTTCCACCTGCTGGCTGATCAGTGGGAATGGAGACTTCTGCACTTGAACAGTCACTAGTATCTCACAGGGGCATTATCTTCAACCAGCAGAGACAGCCTCAGAGTAAACATGTGCTTATGACCTGGCTTAGCTAAGACCTGGAAAGCAAGAATGCTGCAAAAGCTACATTACCTTTGAAAAGAGATGGGGGTGACCAAGAATGGTGCATGGTACTGGGTGCAGGACACCACAAGTGACTGCACAGGGCATTTCCCACCAGGTTGTTCTGTGTTGTTTCCCACTGGAAAATGCAGGTGTGGAGCCAGCATACAGCAAACCCTCCCAGACTGCACAGATGACTCAACAGAATGTCAAAACCATCTCTATGGAAGAGTTATTCAAGGATGATTCATGACCACCGTCAGGAGATTATCCAGGAAGAGGACAAGGACAGTTTCAGCTTCTCAAATTGTTTCAGAGAAAATGAATCTGATTCACACTAAATTCTGGCCACCACGAGTGCCCATCATGCCCTGATCTTTAGAGACTGGCAGCTGCTTAGCATGTCCTAATGGAGGAGGCCTGAAATACTTTAGGAACTACAGAGCAGCCCATAAGGCTTGAACCAGCAATTTCACACAGGGAAGATTTGGGCAAGGACTGCATCTACCTGCATCCAGGAACACTCTCATGTGCTGGAGAGATGCAGCAAGGACTCCTCACTTAATGAGCATGTTCTTATCAGAAGAGGAGCCTCATGTCTGAGAAACCAAAGATGAGGACAGTGAGAAGAGAAAACCCAGCTTGATAGAAAGAGCATCACACATGCATATTTGAGTCCAGGCAGCTTCTTGCACCCTTTTTCATCTCTGTAATTATGGATGGGCTGCCAGGATCCAGCCTTCAATAAAAGGCATCTGTTCCTGAAGTGAAAACCAGCACTTAGTTGCTAACAGTACACAGTAACTCCACACATCAGTGAGGAGCAGGAAATGAAAAACGCCTTTTCTAACTATGTTATAATGGGAATTTTAGGTAGATGGAACATTAGCAGCAGATGCCAAGCTGGAAGCTGGCCACACCATTGGCTTTTCAGCAGCAGCTTTGGTCTTTGGAAGCTTTTCCCAGGCTGACAATGCTTCAGAAGAGTCTACTTTTGTCTGGGATTACAAAAACCAATTGCATCACTTGTACATAGTATGAATGGTTACCATGTGGACAGCCTCTTCAACCAACTGGCATTTATTCTAGGTTATCACATCAAGAGTGCCACAGGAAGCTTTCTCCACCTTTGTGGTGCAGTTTGTCAGAAGACGATTTCCATTTTTAAACTCAGTTTTTCTCATTCAAAGAAGAATAGATTATTTTTCTCCCAAGAGGCAAAATTAGTTCCCTCAGGGAAGATTTGTGTGGTAAAATGGTAAAGTCTTGTAAGGCATTTCAAGGCTTGTGCACAACACCCATGTCACTGTAGTGGTGCATCTCTTGTCTTTTATATTTCTATAAAATGGGTCTTGAGCTCTAACTACCTTTCAATCCTTCTTTCTGTGCAGAAAACTGTACCAGGTGGTGGGAATGATAGTTCTGCCAATGTCAAGCCTCCTTGCCATTGGTAAATCCTTCTCAATCAAAACAGATGCGTTTCATACATGAATATCACTCAAGGTACACCAGAGCAGAGGGGCAGGTTTCCCAGATCAGCCCACGTATCTTCACTACAGTCTTTTGGAATAGCAGAGACAACCCAAAATGTCCTGAAAGCCATCTGGCTTCACTCTGGGGGAGTTGCCTAACTTGCTAATATGAAGTTAACAGAGCACTTTATATATCCTTTTATCTTCTCTGAGGATGGCATAAGGATTAAGACTAGGGTACCCTCACCACTAGTCAATGGTTGATTGCTGTCCTCAGCCTGTTTGCTTCTTCTTTCAAACTTCTCTTGGGCCCACCAGTTGGCACAAATCAAATCTTTCTGACTCCGCCTTCAGGTAGAAAACTTGTTTTGTCCACTTCTGGCATAAGATTCAGGTTATGGGAGTGGTTTAAAAAACATTTCCCTTTTCTACTCCCCCCTCCGCCCCCCAATACAGTTATGCCTTCTGTCTGCTGCAGAGACTTGGGACACACTACTTAGCAACTCCATGGTGCATCAAACATGTTACACAATGATTTGATTAAAGGAATCATTCCTCTTCGACTCAGACACCGCTATGTCATGGACCTGCACAAAACATTTTGCAAATGATCTTTTGTCCAACAGTCCAGAGCAGCTGTTAATATTTAAGGGGCACCAGAAGTTAGTAAGTGTCTCTGAAATGCCTATGGGATTTAAATGTTCTCTGTGAGATCTACTTGATAGACTCATTGTAATTTTGACTGGGCCATAGGACTTATTCATCTGCCCCTTGAGTATTTCGTAGTGCATTTCAAAGAAAAGGCAGCAAAAATACATTTCCATACATATGCATGGCGCACATATACCTTATGTAACATGTATTTCCATGTGTACTGACATATAAAAATGTGCTC
Organism: Cyanoderma ruficeps; assembly: GCA_008694505.1. NCBI lineage: Eukaryota > Metazoa > Chordata > Aves > Passeriformes > Timaliidae > Cyanoderma > Cyanoderma ruficeps. The sequence continues at coordinate 56,734,928 of VZDJ01007755.1, read as the reverse complement.
AGAATACATTTCACACTGTAAAATTCACCACTTAGCAGTTGGGAAACACCACAAGAAATGTCACCTGTGCAGCACAGTTGCATCCTGTGTAGTGAGTACTGGAGCCCAACATCGTGTTGTGCTTCTTTGCTGTGCATGAAGGCCAACCCATGCTCTGTGTATTGCTGAGGGTGGGACCCCAGTGAAACAGGATCAGATGTGTTTTGATCACAGCTCATCCCAAGGAAGAGTCACTGCCCTGGTGCTACCACCAGCTGCTCATCACCCGTTCTCTACCGGGGACATAATCACACTTTCTGATCTGCCAGCACAGCTCCATCTGTAGCCATTTCCTACCTCAAATTCTGTCAAATGATCCAGTTTTTCAGGGGGGCAGCACGGGGGTGTGTGTGCTTTTAAATGGCAGTCAAAGCAGTGCCCACGCTAAGGCAGATAATTTTTGCAAAGCCGAGGAACAGTGAGATGTGCTCTTCTACCAGCAGACCTGAGAGGTCAGCAACCCGTGAGACAGGATCCGCTGCAGCCAGAAAATTGTGTGTGATTGCACCATTAATGAGCTCCTGTTCAATATTCCTTTTTGCCATATTGCTCAAGGCATGGTACCAAAGCCGTAGTAATGGTGCCACTCAATCTCTGTGGTGGAGACAGAATTACTAATATCCGTAACACCCGCCACTCGAGAATCACAAATACCCATTTGATCATTAATTTTAAATGCCCAGTTTGATTCTTTTTTTCAGAAGCTTTAGCATTATACAGCACTTTACTTGACAAGGGAACAACTTACGTTGACTTTCGCTGCAAACATAAGCATCAGCACCTGAAATCTGGGAATACACTATATAAGAAACAGACTTGCTTAAATAAGCTGTCAAACTGTCAAAGCTTGATTAACATCATATAGGAGTTAGAGCAGAACCAAGATACAACTCTGACAATCTCTAGTCTCTATCCTCAGTTCTTTGTCTCATGCAATACCCATTTGCCAATTTCTGTGTAGAACGAGGAAGGGGACTCTGCATATGCCTCAGAGCAGATCCATCCTGTCTTCAGCAAAGAAGTGTCCCGAGGGAAAAAGTATATATGATGATGCAGTTAAAATTATAGGTCTCAGGGCTGAGAGCATTTTGTAACCTTAATTCTAGCATTGCCTAAAAAGTAAGGACTTGATATTTTTAAACATTGACAAAGAAAAAGAAAAAGGCCATTATTTCCTTAGTTTATAAAAACACACCAAAAGCCCAGAAATGTGCTCCTGTTTTCTCTCAGTACCTCAGCACACAGGAGCCTGCATACTGTTCTTGAAGACAACACCTACTTTAACTAAAGGACAATTTTTGTTAGTGTTTGACCATTGCCTGGTATATCTGACAGGCTCTCACCTGGTACACGTGTTGGTGTCTGTGACTGTCTGTACCACAAACACACACACACAGACACACACATACTTTGACAGTGGGTTTCAGTGCTATTTGCTGACACTGTATGAACCAAAGAAGTATATGCTGCAAGAGGCAGACAGAGTCACAGAATCATAGAATTGTTTGGTATGAACGGGACCTTACAGATTATCTGCTTCCAACCCCATTGCTAAGGGCAAGGGACACCTTTCACTGGACCAGGTTCATCAGAGCCCCATCCAGCCTGGGATGTGGCAGCCACAACTTCTCTGGGAAATCTGTTCCAGTGCCCCCCTACCCTCACAATCAAGATTTTTTCCCTAGTATCGGACCTAAGCCTACCCTCTTTCAATCTGAATCCATTCTCTCCTGTCCTGTCACTACATGTCCTTGTAAAAAGTCCCTTTCCATCTTTCTTGTATGTTTCCTTCAAGTACTGGAAGGCCACAATGAGGTCATCCTGAACCAGGATGACCATCTCTTTTCCAGGCTGAATAAACACGATTCTCTCAGCCTTTCCTCATAGGAGAGGTACTCTAACCCTCTAATCATCCTGGAGGCCTTCTCTGGACTTGCTCCAGCAGGTCCATGTCCTTCCTGTGCTGGGGACCCCAGAGTTGGATTCAGTGTTTCTGGTAGAGTCTCACCAGAGCAGACCAGAGGGGCAGAATCCCCTCCTTCAGCCTGCTGGCTACACTGTTTTGTATGCAGCCCAGGACATATTTGGCTTTCTGGGTTGGAAGCACATATTGCTGGGTCATGTCCAGCCTCTCATCCACCAGCACCCCCAAGTCCTTCTCAGCAGGGCTGCTCTTGACCTGTCCATCCCCCAGCCTATCGGGGTTGTTCCAAAGAGACTTTGCTCTTTATCTTGTTAAGCCTCATGAGATTCCCATGGGCCACTTCTTGAGCATGCCCAGGTCCCCCTGGGTGGCATCCTGTCCTCCAGGTGTATCAACTGCATCACTCAGCTTGGTGTCATCTGCAAATTTGCTGAGTATGCACTCAATCCCTTTGTCTGTGTCTTTAATGAAGTTATGAAATACCACTGGTCCCAGTACAGACCCCTGAGGGACATCATTTATCACTGATGCCCATTGGGACACATGCCCTTCTGCTTTTCCTTCCCAAGCTTGAATGACTCTGTCCCACCCCACTGTGATGTTTCTGCTTTGATTCTTTTCCTCTGGCACTCCTCAGCCCTATCCATTTCTCCTTGTCAGCTGAATCCCTTCTTCCTCCCTCCCTTCTTTCCTTCCTCCTTTAGGCTGTGAATCCCCATCTGAGGCTCTTTGCCAAACTACACTTTCCCCTACCTGAGTCTCTTCCTCCCATCAGTCCTCCTGCTTCAGAAGCATCCCCTTGCTGAACAGTCTTCCTGTCCCTAATGTATGCTCTGGCTTTGACTTCTTGCCCAGACAGTCCCAGCTCTGCCCCAAAGCTTCCTCCTAAAACATCTCTCAGCCCACCAGGAATGTCTCTGTAGACCCTTCATCCAGTTCCAGTCTTCTGCCTTTTCTTACCCTGACTACTTTCCCCTGTCCCACAGTCATTCTGATTTTCCAAACAGTCTCGCATTGTTGAAGCAGTTCTGACTCTACTCTCCCAGCTTCCATACTCATCCTCCTTTTCAATTTCCTTATCAAGCTTGTCATCTTCATTTTAGGTTCCTCTGTCTCAGTTATCCTTTAAACCCTGGTTCCCAGACTCCTCTTCCACAGCTTCTCCTCTCTCTTGGGACTGCCAGCTGCTTGGCTGGTAACATGTGGACAGATTATTATAGATGCAGAGAAGGAGACTCAGTCTAGTCTTGTCCCTTCAACCCAAGGCCTGAGTTGGAGCTGCTGCTGGCTCTGTCCTTACAGACACCTTGACCTGATCACAGACACCTTAAGTACCTTGGCATGTCAGCTGCACAAATAAAATCTCCATTGCTTACAACTTGAGAGTTTAAGCTCTGGTCCTCAGGGAATGGCAGACCAGGCCTTGGGGTCAGAGACCTGGCACTTACACCACTATAAAAATAGCCAAGACTATCTTTATCCTTCTAATACATTACTATAAAACCTGTATTGAGTATCAGGATCAGTTATCTAAAGGATGTACAATCTAATTAGACCAAAAAAACTCGCCTCAAGAAACTAACTTGAAAAAAGGCCAAACACAGATGGAAGTGCTCTTGCCTTAGTATAATTTACTAGTTCTGACATACTCTGGGAATGCTGATAGCTTGTTCTGCAAGGCCATTTACACAGTGCTCTGAAAATCCTTCGAGGTTCCCTTCTGAGCAAGTGCCAAGGACCTGGAAGTACGCAATAATGAGCTCCTACCAGAGAGCTCTCACGCACTTCCATAATTTGTGATGGAAAACATGCCACACTGATCCTCTGCATCCACATTCCCTTCACCACTACTGCTGAGCTAGGAGAACAAGTCAGGTAACTTAGGACTTCCCAACCAGTGATGTCCTCATTGAAGGTGAGGCTCAGTACAGTGCAAGGAGCCAAGTGAATAAGCTCTGCCAGGATCTATGGCCTTTTTCTTGGGAGCTGGCAACAAGAAAAAGCAGTGGGAACATGGGGAGCTGGGGCACAGGAGAGCAATAAAGGGTCTGTCTGGCAAGATGAAATGGGAAATTTCAGCTGATATGGGCAATGGTGGAAGTTATCTGTTGGGGACAAGGGCCAGGAGGAAAAATGCTAAGAGGCTGGCTCCAAAAACATTGGTAACCACTGGCCTAGAGACACTGGCAGCTTGCAGTAATTAATGTATTCCATTACCTCATGGTTTTATGCTTCAGATGCAGATTAATAGCACTCATTCAAAGAAAGAATGACATCATCTGCATAAAATCCTTTCCAGTGTCATACAGTATTCTCTTGCTCTCTGATTATTGCTGGTCTACTGGATTAGTGATGGTGTTTCAAGTTTTGTTCTACAATTTAAAAAAATATATTCCCTCAATCCTCCATTCAAGCCTATTTTGTAAGAATCCTCTTAACGGACAAAGGGACTTCATATCCAAATATTTTTTCTGTCTTCTCTACCTCCTCATTCCTACAGCAAACTTTCTGCAGAGGTTTTGTGTGTCTTCACAACCTGAAAGGAGGTTGTAGTGCCTGGCAGTCAGTTGTGTCACAAGTACCAATAAATAAGACAATAGGAAACAGCCCCAAAAACAGAGGAGGTTTAGATTGGACATTAGGACATTGCCCAGGGAAGTGGCTGAGTCACCCTCCCTGGAGATATTTAAAGGAAGAGTAGATGTGGCACCTGAGGACATGGTTTAGTGGTGGACTCACTAGTGACGGGTAAATGGTCAAGCTCATGATCTTAAAGGTCTTTTCCAACTTAAGTGATTCTATGATTCAGCCTTCATCCTAGCAGGGTCATCTGGGGGCAGTTTGCATACTTGTGGGACTTTTTTTTTGAGGAAAAACAGTCATTAGACTCCTACACACTATTCTGCGTAGGCAGCACAATCTAGCTCTGCAATTTTTTGATGCCATTGCCTTATTAAAAATAAATAATCTCCAAAGATAACAGGGCAAAGGAAATAAGACAGACAATATTGCTTTGGACAGAAAGTCTCTCATATACTTATATGATACAACCTGATACCAAACTACTACTTGAATTTCAGAGAAGCATGGTTTTTCCTCAGCATTTTCAAAAAGCTTCCATTAAGCACCAATTGAGTTCACATGCATGTGGCAGAAGGAGGATATACCCAAGAGTACATATAAAAAATGAGTGAGTTAAACAAATTCTAAATACTTTACTGCTTTAGTTGTCTATTCATTTTTCAATACATTTCTAATCTGAAATCTGCAATTAAGATGTTGTGCTATCTGAAACAATAGGGTGGGTTTACATGTAGCTGTCAATTACCACAGAAGGTGCTGGGAAACATTCTGTAAACCCTGTCTACACTGTGCAAAAAGGAAATCACAGCTGCAGCTAAGCAAGCAACATAATAATAATTTCCCTGAAGTCATCTGCTTGAATTTTCAAATGAATTCACCACGAGCAGGCTTAATTTCAAATAACATTCCTTTTCCAGCAGCTTTCTGTCATTTCAATAGCCCAGACCCTTGTAGAAAGGATACTTCCAGGACTTTAGAGCTGGGAAGATTTTCAGTGTGTCTGATTATTGTTCCCTGCTGTGGCTTGCAGGCACACTGCACCTGAATTCATATAAATGACAAAGCCCTGTCTTTAAAAAGAAGGGCTAAGGAGGGAAGGAGTAAGGCAATTGTTTCTATTATTTCCTCTAAAAAGATACTGTCTGTTCAGAAACACCTTGTTTCCAGCTTGAACTTTTCTTAACTAACCGAGGCTTTTCCTGTCAGCGATCTTTCCACTGTTTACCCAGTATTTATACACCACTCCCATAATCTCTCGCAGCATTGATTTTGACAAGGTAAACAAGCTAAACTCTCCTGGTATCCTCCAGGAAGTTTCTAGATAGTCCAACATAGAAAGTTTCTGGATGGTCCAACAAACAAACAAACAAACAAACAAACAAACCAACAAACCCCAACCTGAACAAAACCAAAACAAGCAAACCAACTAAACAAAAACAAACAAAAAACAAACAAACAAAAAACCCCAAACCCACAAAACAACAAACAAACAAAACCCACAAAAGCAGACCTGTATCCAGATCTATGGAGGTTTACATCACATGTCTGCCATCTTGCAAATAATACATAAATTCTTAGTACTGTTCTGTGTTGTTACAAGAAAACAGACTGGACCGATGTTCCAGAGGGAGCGAAAGGACTGTATTGTTTAAGCCTCTGGCTGAACATCAACATAACCCAGTGCATGTTAGGCCTGTTTTTCAAAAATGTTAAACAGCCTTGACCCTCCTTGACTTCAGGTGGAGCTGAAGATGTTCAGACAAAGCCCTTAAAAGCATGGTTTGGCTCTTGAGGTGTAGAGGTGTAGAATGAAGTGTGCTCACACAATAGTCTGATGCAGCATCACATATCCTCAGGTGCATTTATAGCTGAGAAGGGTGGCAAGCTCTCACATCCTTAGAAACCCTTTTTGCTTTTCCAGTCGCTTCAACTTGGCACTCTCATTCTCCAAGTGAATCACAAGTGGTCAGGAACTGTCTGAAGGAAGAGTTTTCTGCCCATTGGAGAAAGCTGACTCACCCACACTAAATCCTCTGATTTAGAGACTGATTACAGAAAATGTCCAGTTGTTGAGGCTGTGTGACTCTCTTGTTTTCAGAGATCTTTCCTGGGACTTGTGCTTGGGTAATGGATAGATAGATGAAATCTGCATGTTATAGGTGAAAGAGAGGTGAAGCTCTGTCATTGGTAAGGGATTAGATGGGTCATTGGCACTTTCAACAGATTTACACAGTGCAATAGATATCATGAAGGTATGCAGTAGGTATGACAAAGAAAATAGTGCAAAGAGGCATCATTTTGACAGTTTGTTATTAATGCTGGAAGAAACAAGGGGTTAGGGTTCACAAAAGGGAGAGGAAAACTATTGGTCCATATTGTACGGCCAAGTCCAGAGATACATGCTCTGCATTTCTGAAAGCAAGACCCCAGAAAGCTCTCAAAAATGTTCAGCATGATGAGAAAACTGAGGCATGGTATGGCACACAGACATGTTATTGTTTTGCCTAGATCAGTATTTCTCTTGTGCTGCCTAAAATAGTGTTGAGGGAGCTGTAAGGGGGAGGATTGGGATGTGGTTGGAAACCTCATGCAAAGGCTGCAGTATTCACTTCAGCTATCATGTGTCCCTGAGGAGGCAGTCTGCCAGAATATCCACAGAGCTGGTACTCTGGGAAAGAGTTTGATTAAGCCATCAGGGAGTCTCTGAGACCTGAGACCAGTCTCAGAATCTGCATCAGCGGGAGCAAACCATTACACGGAGGTCAAGTTCACTCTGACTAAACATCTGAGTTGGCACCAAAGGCAAATCAGCTACAAAGTTTTTGCTCATAAACTTGGCACTCACCTCCAGAACTCCTACTGAATACCAAGGCTGACTGAATACCAAGGTCCCAGTTCTCATAAGGGGATTCTCAGAGAAGGTCTGCACTTTGGGAATGCATCTAGAAATCCAAAGACGTGAAGGAAAGAGATCCAGCAGACTGCACCAAGACACACAAGGAGGAGGCAGAGAAGGGCTACAACACCAAACTCTCCAGAGATCACCCTGTGGTCTGCTGGGGAATGACGAATTGAATCACCAATTTGCAGCCTTGCAGCTGCCTGGGAAAATGGGAGACCCTGTGGTTTTCAGGCTCACTGGTCCCAGTCCTGCTAGTCACATGGAAAGTCCTGGGATGAGAGACTGAGGGTTTCCAGCACCCCGCCTTGTTCAGCAGCCTGCCAGAAATGCAGTGACCCAAGGGTTTTCCCTTTCATGGAAAAATGTTGAAATTTAGGTTTCATTCCAATTTGAAATGAAACCAGATTTGCAATATCAAAATCCTCCACAAAATGAAATGACTTTTCATAGCACAGCTTTACTGATTGATGCAGACCGTGTGTAACGGAGAAGAGCCTGCTAAGTGGGTGTTTCAATCAGAATTTCCTGGTCTGTCACTTCCAAGAAGACAATTCAGTGCAAAACTGACGGCTGCAGTTTTGCAGGAAGATAGTGGGAAAGCAGATTGGGCGCAGCATCGGTGCAATGTCACACGGTGTCTGAGTGCTGCTGCTGACGTGACAGCTTCTCAGGACAGGTCTGTCTGCATGCTGCACCTTCCCTTTTTGGTGCTGCTGACATGCCTAGGCCGTGGTGGGAGTCTTTTCCTCGTGGACACAGGCACAGCTACCTGGCTCTCTTGGCTTAGAGGTGCTCACTCTGCAGGCAGAAAAGCTATAACAATTGGGGTTAGCTGAGCTCACCAGTAAAAGTATCTGATTTAAGGTGGACAGGAAAATAAACTGAGGATGGAGGAGTTCTGTAGATGAAGGAATATCACATTAAATGTTTTTGCACAGAAATTACTTCTGTTTATCACCATTCAGCACATGCACATGGCTCCAGTTTTTACAGCAGTTTCCCAACTTACCTGCTGTGTATGGATGATAAGATACTCGACTGTGAGGAAGATTCAATTAATTCTACTCTGCAGTTAGTTTGGTAAATTCGTTTGATAGTCTGGTCTGAGCAACACAGTGTTATTAATATCTGCAGGAGGCACAAGAGAATGCTGCAGAGTAGTATTTCTGAAGCAAAGGCTCTAAGACATGATTGAGACAATAAAACTTCTCCTTTGTACAAGATGATTACTTTAAACTCACTTCTCTTTAAATATCAAAAAAGCTGGTGGCACAAAGATGGGTTAAAATATTTATTTTCACTATTTATTTTACTGGAAGAAGATTAGAACAGAATGAGCATAGGCTTTAAATGACACTTATCAGAAAATACAGCTTACAAAACAAAGAAACAGACTTGCATGACTTTTTTCATCTCTTCACCTCTGGAAGTTTAACTGCATGTATATGGTGTCCTTTCTGTTGGAGGTGTTGCTTCTTGCTGTTTTTTTTTCATGTTATTAATTCATTTACCTCCAGCAGTTACAACAAAGTGGACAGTCTTCTTCCCCAAAAGAAGAGTAGAAATGGGTCCCCCTTGAAGGAATTCCCCACCTAAGGAAACTGAGGCACAACCTGTTCTTTCAAGCTACCCAAACGCAGGGAGCACAGGTTTCCCATGGGTTTTATTTAAACCATTTAAATTGTTTAAATAATAAAATTAATTAATAATATTATTCTTGAGACACCTAATGACAAGGTGTTCCAGATTGTCTAAAATCTGTCAGTCTGTAAGTGTTTATTAGTATAGCAGCCCCATTCTCCATTCCCCTCCAAATTCTGATTTTATGGATGCAGTTTTACAATGAAAGCCCCAGCTCTGCAGCCCACACTTAAAGCAAGCACTTACATTAGACATGGACCTCTCTACCGTGGCACCCAGCTTGCATCAGTGTGGCCAAGGCAGGTGAAAATATGCTCCCAGCAAGGTTTTCTGCAGACAGAAAAGGAGAAATCTGTATTGAACAAAGTAAGCAAGAAAGTATTTTCACTCCTTAAAAAATCAATATTCTCTGGGAACTTCACCTCATCCTTAAGGTATCTAATTACTTCTGAACTTCCATTCACAGTGACATGTAGTGTTGAAGGGATGAAAGCTAATGGGAACTGTTTGTCTTCCTTTATCCTGCAGAAATGTCAGGTTTAAGAGCTGTATTTGTCACAAGCACACTCTTTCCTTCGGGAAACATTACATATTTAATCCACTTAGTATCTGGCTACCAAGACAGGTACTCTTTGGAGCAATACGTATCTTTTCAGTGCAGTCTGGGATCTCAGTTTACCAGTAAATAAACTACAAAAAAACTTCAAGGGAGTGTTTCTCTTTGGCCAGGGTTGTAAGGCACACAAAATCCAGGTTGTAGCATGCTCTTCTACTCTACCAGAATACACAACCATGGCCAAAAAAAAAAAAAAAATAAAAGCACAGTGATTAACACAGTGAGCTCATTTGAAAAACATCTGAGAAGTTTCTAGGAGCATTTTCACTGACTTGCTCTTTCATACCAGACATCTTTTGTTCCCCTCCTCTTTAGGCTGCAAGCTGTCTGTGAGTACTTACATGAGAGTAGTAGTTTACACTGGAACAGTAACATTTCTCTGAAAACTTTTAGGTGTATGCACAAGGTGTGGAGGTCTTTGGTTTGTCCAAAGAGAAGCTCCTCCAGGACAGACCAATTAGTTGCTTTAATCAAGGAGAAGAAAATGCAGCTACGCATTCTCTCTCTTTTTTTTTCCCCTCTTCTATTATTTTGTTTCAAATTAACTTTACACTGAGTGCTAAGCAAGATAAACATCTCCCAAATAAACATCTCCCATGGAATTTTAATGAATGGGAGTAAATTCCAGAACTTTACAAAACAGATAAATACACTGAGAATTCTCTCAGGTGGAAATGTGGAGTAGCCCAGATGAAATTATTGAAGTAATTCCACACAAAGGAGTAAGTATGAAATAGAAACTCATTCACGGTACTAGAAAGGATCAAAGAACAGGAATGATCAAGTAGGAGTAAGGATGATGGTACACAGACTTTGTCATAGTAGCATAAGAATGAAGCACAGACAAAGGGAACCAGCCACCCTCACTCACACACAGGGCTGCAGCAATACTGGTGAGTGTGTTGTTACTTGGGTGAAATACTCAGCATTGCCTTATGGGGTGTGCATGCCTGCAAAGTTCAAATATTTTATGTGAGACCTATCTGGCCTGGAGGGAAATTCCTGCTGCCCCTATATTTAACTTGCATTACAGAAGGCCAATAAGATTCCCCTTGGATTTAACTGTCTCAGTAACAACTGCCCAAAATTAGCAGGCAGCCTTTTTTTTTTTTTTTTAAGAGTCTAGAGCAATCCAAAGGAATTTTACTAGATTAAATAATATTTACCCTATGCTAAAGTGGGATGCCTCTTGAGAGGAGCCTGGTTTGTGGCAGTGTGAAGGGCATCTGGGCCCCCACAAGTGAACTCCCCCTCTGGATCAAGCAGAATGGCCAGGCAAGGGCAGCTGCCAAGCTCCCTTCCTGCAAAGTGGGGAAGATGGTCCTGCCTGTGTCTTATTTTTCGTAGCAGCATCCCTGGACACCCTAGCCCATCCAAGGATGGGTTGAATGGGGCTCTGAGCAACTTCATCTAGTGGATGGTGTCCCTGCCCATGGCAGGGGGTTTGAATTAGGTGATCTTTAAGGTCCCTTCCAGCCGAAAGATTCTGTGATTCCGTGAAGAGGCTTCACACCAGGCGGATGCCAAGAGGCAGCTGTACCTTGCTGGGGAAGGGTGAGGGGCAGAGCTGGGAAGCAGCAGAAAGGTGTCAACAGCACTTGCAGGGCAACACCAGCGTTGGGAGCACAGCTGAAGCTTACCCACTGCCACTTATGAGGGACAGACTGCAGATCTTCCTTGTCACCTCTTCTGCTCCCTCCTTCAGAGGCAAGCAATGTGCTCACTGATTCCTTTGGCAGTTGCAGAGCTGTTGGAGGTGACAGTACTGGAGAGGATGTCTTGTGCTCCCAACTTTTGCTGGGCTGCACCTCAGCTACACTGATGCCACCAAACTACAAAACTGATGAAGTGGGCAGGGATTTCTGGAGACCATCCAGTCCAACCTCCCTTCTCAAAGTAGGGACAAGTACTAGCAGTGTTGGAGAGCCATTTTTAGCTGGGTTTTGAAGGATGGAGATTTCACAATCTGCCTGGACACCCATCCCAGTGTTCCACTTTTGAAGTGAAGGCTTAAATGTATATTCCTGTATTTCAGTGTGCGCCCATTCTCCCTTGTCCTGTCACTGGGCACCACTGAAAAGAGCCTGTCACTTTACATCTTTCCTTCTGATACTTTTACACACAAAGCCCATCTCAAGCCTTCTCTTCTTGGCATGAAAGCTTCTTCAGGACAGAATGCAGCTGCAGGGCACAGCCATAAACCATACTGACCAGTCAACAGCTTATGGACAACCACGCCTTTTTATACCTTTGCCCTGCTATTTTCCCACTTTTGTTCCTGCTAAAATCCTCTAACCCCCTCCCTTGTACTGCCTGTCATGTAACCCAACACACTAATATTGTTGTAGAAGGCTATCAGATTGATTGAGCACAGTTTGCCCTTCTGATATCCATGCTGACTCCTAGTCACTTACTTTGTTCTTTGGAAACTATCTGCTGGATGAGTTTTTCCATTATCTTCCTGGGGATCTAAGTGAGGCTGACTGGCCTGTAGCTCCCCAGATCCCCCTTCCTGAAGATACGGAGTGACATTTTTTTCCTTCCACTCCTAAGGTACCTCTCCCAGATGCCAGGACCTTTTAAAGGTTATCAGAAGCAGTCTCACAATTTATCAGCCAGCTTCCTCAGTGCCTGTGAGTGTACCCTGCTAGCTCCCATGGGCTCAGGTTTGTTCAGTTTGTTTAAATGCTCCATAACCCAGTCCTCTTGCACCAAGAGCACATCTCCCTTGCTCTGGGCCTTCCCTCTGGTCTCAGGGCCCTTGGATTGCTGAAGTTCAGTCTTACAGCAAAATCCAATGGGAGGAAAGCACTGACCTTTTCTATGCCCTTTGCCACTAAGTCTCCTGCACTTCTGCTCCATACAGCGCCAAGCCCATATTTTTCCTAGTTTTCCTTTTCCTATTTATGTACCCATGGAAGCTATTCTTGTTACCCTTTACCTCTCTTTAGAGATTCAACTCCACATGGGCTGACTTTTCTTACTCCAATCATGCACTCTCAGTGTCTCTGTATTCCCCTTGGATCACCTGCTCCCAGTTTTTGCAAACTTCCCTTTTTATGTTTTAATTTGGTAGGGAGCTCCTTGTTCATCCATGCACATCTCCTGCTACCTTTGCTTGATATCCTGCTCATTGGGATGGACCATTCTGGTGCTGGGAACAGATGACCTTTGAACATCAATCACCTCTCCTGAACCACTCTTCTCTCCAGGGATGTTTCCTGTAGGATTCTTCCAAGCATAACCAAGTCCAAAGCCTGCTCTCCTGAAGACCAGGGTTGTAATGTTGCTTTGAGCCTTGTTCCTTCCCCTTAGGATCCTCAACTCCAGCAGATCAAATGCTGAAGAGCTGACAAGCACCTTGTTCCCAGCTTGGGCTCTGGCATAAGATGTGTATGAAAAGCCAATTCTTCATGTGCTTGAACGAGGAAAAAGATTGAGTCTAAAAATAATAATAATAAAAATGATATATCTTCCTTTGGAAATGTTGGCTGAAACATTTGTTTTTGTCTCTTTTTTTTCTGTTTCCCAAATGGCTTTTATGAGAATATTTCTTAGTGCTTTTACATAACATTTTATATTGTGTTAAATCACTGATCAGATTTCTTTGAAGAGAATCCTTGTGGGGCTTTTGCAATGCTAGGAAAAGAAGAAAAAAAAGAAAGCATATTCTTTTCTTTCTTTCCAATTGGAAAAAGTCAACCCAAATCAACAGGGAAATGGTTTAATTTCAGGCTCCTAGAGAGATACTAGAAACACTGGCAAGGAGGAGAAAAATAATTTTAAAAGGTACAGCTGTTATTTCATGTTCATTCTGAATGTTTTGCATTATTTTCCTTGTCTACTAAAATGGTGTCAACAATTTTTTTAAAAGATGCAGATTTAAAATACCCAGCTCAATTAGATCCATAGTCTTTGTTTCCAAAGAAGAAGAGGCTGGTGTTCCTGAGAGGCGACACAGCATGATGAATTCAGACTGCTACCACTGCCCTGCTTTTTGACAGACACAGATGAACCAGGGTATTTTTTATTTCTTTTGATGAGTGTAAAAATCCTCTCATCAAGATTTTTCTGCTCACTGTTTATGGTTTTAAAACTGTATATATCTAAATCCAAGCTATTTAAACTGGATTTCACATAAGAATTGTGCAAAATAATCTGATATTAGATAAAGAATGTACCTCATAAATATGGTCACAAAAGTCTGTAAAAGTACACAAAGCAGTTAGTGTGGCTAAAAGGTTTCCAGAGGTTGCTGACAAACGTAGCAAATTTTGGAATCTGAAAATACACAAACACTGGTTGAAGGAGTTTTCATCTCCAATACCAGGCAGATTTTCCATTCTGTCTTGTAGCCTTTGGGAACAACAGTGTAGAAGATGGAGGGATACTACTGCCCTTTCCATGGGCACGGGTGTGATGGACATCAAATTGCCAGTTTGTGTGTGATGCTCATTCTGGCACCCCCAGGAAAATGGTCTCTGTCTGCTCTGGCCCCTGGCTGAACACTGCTCATTTTTATTTCCTGCTTTCCAAGACTCCTGTGCAAATAATTTTCATTTTAAGACCAGAATGAGAATAATTTAAGAAAGACTCAGTACTCAGTATTTTACTGAAATAAATAGTGCTTTTTTTCTCAAGAAAGCTCAACAGCTTCTCTATGGGGGAATTACTGAGTGCCAAACTTTCTTCTGATCATTGACTCAGTTTGGCATCTTCACTTGAATGTCTCACAAGCTGAGTACTGGTTCATAACAAACACTCTTGACTGGATTTCTAATTGAAACCATTAATATTTTCTTGAGTTCTCTAATAAAAAAAAATATAATACAAATCAGGCTGAAAATCTGGATGATTTTTGGTATGTAAAAGTAACTCTTAAACTTGAGAGAAAGATTTGTTGTTATTCATTGTATAAGCCACTGGAGCACATTCCAGCACAGATAAATGAAATCTCTGCTGCATTAAACATAGATAGCAAAACAAAAAAGACTGCTTACAAATCCAGGGAGATTTTTGTGCATAAAAGCAAAGCTGCTGACGTTCTAATAGGATTAAAAATTGGAAAAATATGAAATTACAACCTAGTATTTTATAAAAAACAATTTAAAATTATTCCACCCTTTTAAAATACTGCTGCCTATTAAAACACAGACATATTCATGTGGCTTTCAAATGCATTCCAATAGAGTGTAAACTGACAAGTCACTGCATTTCATCACACAATAGTCAGAAGCAAAAAATGATGTCGCATTCTAAGCACTCATTAAATGCAGAAATATGCACTGAGGATGTAAATGTTGTATAGATTCTCGGGGAAGTTTATAATTTATATTCAAAACTAAGATTCATATTAAATACCCAGCTTCAAATCTCCTTGGACAGTGTCTCTCCATAGATTTCTAAAAGTGTACATTTATGGAGTAAACAGAATATTTAATGGCTCCTAGCAGTAGATCAGATTTTATGCTTATGGCAGCTGTGGTCATCAAATATTCATGCTGATGGTTCTTATGCAATGCTGACAGCTTTCTAACTTGTGAAATAAGTAATGGGTGAGTGGGAATTTATGAGATAAGTAGACTGCTTTATCTAAGAAGGGTGACCAAGCTTTTCTGTGGCAGCAAGAAGATTAAGAGTTGCATTCTCAGAGCAATAGGGAAAATCCGAAGGTGTATTTCTTCAGATTACAAACCAGACACATCTCTTGATCTTGCCATATGTTTTCTTATTCTTCTCACTCTGACTGTCCTTTCCAGCCCCTGGGATTTATTTGTTGGTGTCAGGGTCAAGTAGTGGAAAAATGGCTCATGAGTTTCTGCTACCAGACAGGCTGGGCTGAGATACTGGGTCATTTCAGTCAAGCTGGGGGAAGAATGATAACACATACATAAACCAGTCCCATATTTCTTGCTTAGGCAGTTTGCTCTTGCTCCAGTGAGGGCAAATAAAGGATTTTACCTCTTTAAGGAACATAGGGGATGGTCCATTAGAGGTTTTGTTGTTGGGGTTTTTTGTTGTTTTAATGGACTACAGTCCTCAGTGTTGGCACGTCTTTAGTACATTGTCTCACTATGACTACGACTAAACAGTATACTTCAGTTTGATAACTTGGCATAATTGCATTGGAAATAAACTGCAGGTTACCCAGTTATCCTGTATACCATAAGCCAGGATCAGATCATAGGAAATTTCAGGCATGGATGTTCTTTACCCTCTTAATAAATTTTTATTTTATATGACAGCCATTACTGTGCAGTAGTTACACATCCTTCATATTATCTGATCTCAGGATCCGGCCTTCAGGCTCCCAATTCCTGGCATATCTCTATTATAAGTTAAAGAAAAAAAAAGTATCTCCACAACAGTCTGAAGAAATAATTCAAGTCCAGTACATCGTATGATCAATGACAGGGACTTAATTGCCAGTTATGGTTTTCTAGAATTAAACCACTAATATTACCTTTAATTCTTTCAGTATGAGTGTCCTTACCTATGAGACAACACTTGAAATAATTTGGGTTCTCAACTACCTTCTTAATTGCTTCAAGTGTTAAGTTACAGAATTGCCATAAAAATAGTTCAGAAAGTCCATGTATAGTGTGATGTGAGTTTAAGCAAAATTATATATGCAACTCAAAAGTCCGGTTTTCAGCTACGAGGTAAAATGTTTCAGAACGTAAGAAAATCCAATGCTTTCTCCAACAAAAGCAAGAAAACTCTCCTTCATACTAAAATCAAGCAGAATTGTATCCACACTCCCAAAAACAACTTTCCTGAAACACAGAGTGATGCAAGGGAACCTGGGTAAGTCCAACTTTTTATAGCAGACCTTGAAAGATAAGAACATTGCTGAAAGGATAAAACCCTAAACCTTGGTGTTACTCTCAGATTTATCATGAAGTGTGAGTAACTTGAAACCGAGTCTTGCAAATTTGACTTAGGAGGTGCCTTAGAACAGACTGAGCAATAAAAATAAGGAGTATAGTCAGAATGTCTACTTTTTGTCTCATGAAGTTTTCTTCAAAGCAAAAACTATGGTTTTAGAGAGAATGTGCAGTATTAAAAGTTTGGACCAAAATTCCTTTGCTGGAAGTTGTACTGCCACCATACAAGTAGTGTTACAGGACACACAAGAATTTTTGTAGTAGATAACAGAGGGATGTCTTCCTGCTAGGGGAATTTCTTTCTAGTGCTCCAGCAGTCTAATCAATGTTTCCTCATTTCCTGAAGAAGGAGAATCTGTGTTCTTGCCCAAACTAAGCTGTTTTCTTCTTCTCTCTCAGAAACCTATGAGCTGTATATTTTTAGACAAGGGACAGCTCTAATCCAATTTCATGTCCCAGGTGAAGTCATATTTGTCATTCATATTGTTCTAACAGGACCTTAATTTTTAAAATTATTCACTATTTACAAAAGGCTGTTACAAACATGTAAGACACAGGGAAAATGAAAACCAGAGCAATCTATTTCTCTATGTTCTCATCCAAGTACAGATTTGTTAAAAAAAAAAAAAAAAGATATTCCATCCATCTTTTGACATACTCTAGGGTCTCTTCCTTTCACCAAATGCCAAACCCAGAGGAAGCTGCTACCTCAACTCTGCTCTAATTTTCTGCAGCCTTTCTGCAAACATTCTCTCACTACAGTTCCATATTCCCCTTCTGCCTTTTCTGCACCAGACCAGTTGAGGCTGGCAAGTGTAGATCAGCAAAGGTTCAAAGACAGAGGGCCAAAGAAAAATACTCTGAAAAGCCTTGTTTACAGGCTTTTCAGCCCAGTGGGGTTTTTCCATGGGGTTTTTTTTTTCCCTCTGTAGGATCTAAAATTTTTGAATATTTCTTTGCTTTTAACCTTATTTTTCAAAATAATTCTTCTAAAATACTGTATTATTGGACTATGCCAGGATACATTTCCTTGCCCAAAGAGGAGAAAGACAATTAGTTTAAGGGTCACTAGTTCTGTTTGAAACCAGATTTATAGTTCATCAGTGTAATATAACATATTTGAACTATGACTACTATTTTTATTCTTTAAGACATCTAAGCATCCTCCATTAGCTCCTGTCTTCCACAGAGTAGACTAAGTCCACCTGCTGAACTGTATGCCCTTCCCCCTCATCTTCTATTTGTAAAATCTACACGGATGGAAAGTTCAGCAGCTTCCAAATTAGCTTCTATAGTGGGAACTAGTACTGGATAAAATTGGTGGAACAACAGCTGGCCGACACACATGCATCTTTTTCCAGTGAGGTTTCTGCTTTCTCCTTCAGGTGGTTTATGGGTTTTATATAATAACTCATGTGTGAAAATACTTGACTGGCAGTAAAATGTGATGGAGAATTTATCAGTGCTATTCTTGCATCTAATTCACAGGTCTGTAATTAGGGTTGTAAAAATGAGCAAAATCTTCCCACATAAGACTTTGCTTTTTCTTCCTGTGCTTAGCCTAAAGGTATGGGAAAATCCTCTGCATTGTCCTACACAATATTTTTATTTCTTTTCCTAGAAAGGCTGAGCAAATTTGCAAGTTGTTTAACCAAGGTTTTCTGGAAATACTGCAAACCCTTATTGAGTCTGGAAAGGTGTATTATAATAGGGACAGGAAAATACATGTGATATAAGGTAACACAAAAAAAGGTACAGCAACTTATGCAATATTGAAACTGATTCACTTCTCACCAAATCAGCATCAATTAACTTATTCAGCTGAAATTAATGGAATTACACAGCTATCAAAGTGGTGATAGCAAGAGGATGATTCAAAAGGCAACTGTTCCTCTAGTTTCTCACAATGGAATGAAATAGGAGAACCCCACTGGAGCCACAAGAGCAAAACTAGAGAGGAGAAGCGGTCCCAATAGGGGTGAAGAATGAGAAAAGAGCACGTGCATGGCCTCTAAGGCAATGACCCCCTCCTCTTCCCCACACATATAGTGCCTTATACATAGAATCCCTCATGAAGACTTGCAGGGCTGGTAGAACAGATGGGAATAGCGACCAGAAGGTGACAGCAGCCTTTGATACATGTTCCTATGCAGAGCCATATAAGCTCCTAGCAGTCAATGTTTAGGTGGGTACCAACAATTTGCTGGCTCGGATCCTTAGCACAAAGCAGCTGGCAACCTTTGAGACTTGAAGGAAGCAAGCACAGCCGAACTAAAATAGCTTGGATACTCAGTGATGTGCAGGAATGCTTCTCAATAAACAATCCTATTTGGCTAAGAGGAAAATGAATACTAATAAACCAGCTGAAGCACAATAATATAAATTATTTCTAAGATGCTGAGGAAAATCCAGAAGTGTTTTACTAGGAGAGACAGACAATGTGGATGGAAGGACTGTGCTACATGCAGTGGCTTTCCTCTTCTGATGGTGAATTACATCCACCCCATTCTTTCCTTTTCTTCCTCTCTAACTCCGTTAGAACAATGATACTTCAGCACAAGGAAATAAACCTTTAATTAATAGTCTATGAAGGAATTAACTTATCTGTATCACGCTCACTCTCAGTATGATTTCTCAGTGTGATCATTCCCTATTCTTCTGTCGTCTACCTCTGTATTCCTGTCTTCGCTATTCTTAATTTTCAACTTTTGTGACTCAACTAATTTTTAAATGTGACATGAAATAAATACTACTACAATATGTCTGAATGACAATTACACTACTTACTAGGTCAAGCCATTGTGGATGCTGAATGCATTCTCTGTGTGAACACACCACAATTGTGTTTCAGAGGTACTGATGATATTTTACCTTTCTTCCTTCCTCTGCCCTCCTATGGTTAGCTGGTTTTTTGTTGTTTTTTTGTTGTTGTTTTTTTTTTTTTTTTTTTTTNGTTTTTTTTTTTTTTCTTTTTGTTGTTTTATGTCCTGGCTGAGTATAATTTTTAGAAAATTTCTCTAAAAGGTTATTATTGGAAAGCCAGTTCCACACATGCCAGTTTGTAGCCAAAGAATACAAGATGGATGACAACCACTATAGGCTGGAGATGTGGAAGAACTTCTGGCCTCTGAGGCTGCTGAGGCCCTGGGCCACGCTGCCCCAGAAGCTGTGGCTGCCCCATCCCTGGCAGTGTTCCAGGCCCCTTGGATGGGGCTTGGAGCAACCTGGCCTGTGAAAGGGGTCCCTACCTTTGGCAGCAGGGTTGCAACAAGACAATTTCTAAGGACCCTTCCAGGCCCAACCATTCTGTGATTCTGGGATCAGAGGGAATGGGGGCAGCTGGGCTTAATTTCTGATTAGAACCAGTTCAGCACTGTGAGGTTGGTCGAGTTCAAGGAGACTGTTCATAAGCCCAGATTCCCAGCATGTGACATTCACCAATACTCTAGCTCTGGCTGAGATCAAGAAAGTCTTGCACACTCCAGATTCCATAAGATTGCATTTTATTGAAAAAAACAGCAAAGCTTCAAGCTTGCCACTCACACATGCACTAACTACGAAGCATTAATATGTGTCCAAACAGATAGCGATTCTGTACTAAAATGCTACATATGTGATATGCATTATATATATTTTAAATATATATTTATGTAATAGAAAACTTTCCTGCCATAAACACAGTAATTACAGAGCATTAATATTGCCACTGTAGATAGTGGCATGATATACATACTAAATTTATGATGTTTTATCCTACTTATTATGATGATTTTTTCATTATAGAACATCTTACATATTCAGTAAATATTTAATTATTAATACATATTATTCTGTGCAATTATATAGAAATTATATAAAGTTCACTTTGTATTTAATTTTCACTTTACTTATTAAATTATTGTTTTGTATTAAACAAAATATGTGTATAATATATACTTCATAAATATATCAACATAATAAAACTCTTGCCTCTCATAAATGCAGTAACTGCAGAGTATTAATATGTGTCACAACAGCTGGTGACATTATATATATGTGCTATATCTTTTTATAAAAAAAATATTATAGTTGATAAACTATTGCTATTATACGTATCTACTAAAACACATCTGTTCATAAAAACCTCTGTAGTGGTATATATACAAACTAAAGTTATATATCCCTATATCTATCGGTCTACATATATCATTCACTCCTGTCTTTGTCATGGCACTAAAAGCTGGTTCTCTGCCACTGGCTACAAGCACCACTAGCACAAGCATCCAAAGAAGCGCGGGTGAGAGGTTTGGAACACAAGTTCTATGAGGAACGGCCGAGGGAGCTGGAGTTGTTTAGGCTGGAGAAACGGAGACTCAGAGGTGACCTTATCACTCCTCACAGCTTCCTGAAAGGTGGCTGTAGTCAGGTGGGGGTTGGTCTTCTTTTGCAGGCAGCAACTGACGAAGTGAGAGGACACAGTCTTAAGCTGCGCCTAGGGAAATTTAGGTTGGATGTTAGGAAAACGTTTTTTACTGAAAGAGTAATAAAGTACTGGAATCGTCTTCCTGGGGGGAGGTGGTGGAGTCACCATCCCTGGATGTGTTAAAAAAGGACTGGATATGGCACCCACTGTCACGGTTTAGCTGAGGTGGTGTTAGGGCACAGGTCAGACTCGATGACGTGGAAGGTCACTTTCAACCGAGTGATTCTGTGATCCTCTGTGCCCTAACAGTGGCCATAGGCCAGCACTCTTGCCAGGCGTTGGTGCAGATCAAGGTAGGCTCGCATCGCTCGAGAGTGGGTGGCCGGATCTTGCACCAGGCTGTGGAAGACATTGGGTGGCCTGGCCCTTTGTACATCAGGGGGCAACCTGATGTCCCGTGGAAGCCTCTGGTTGCCCACAATAAAATGATCCAAGTGTTTCTCTTCCAGAGATACGCGCAGCTGCTCTAGGATGTCCGACAGCTGAAGCAGAAAGTATTTCTTGTGCCACTGTGACACTGGTAGGGTGTTCAGCAGGTGCATGACGATGGTCTTGATGACATGGGTGGAAAATTCCTTGCGCACAGCAGCAACAGTAAGGAGCTGCAGGCATTTGAGGTGCGAGCTGTCCTGGGGGGCCTGCTCGGCCATGTGCCTGAAGAACTTGATCTCTGCCACACCGTAGGTCTCAGGCCACGTTGTGCTTGGGGTGTTGGCCCCTCGAGACCGGCTGCTGATAAAGATGTCTGAGTGGTCTCGCTGCACCCCGAACAGCATCTTAACCTGGAAGCTTTCTTGGCTGTTGGTCAGCCTCAGGTTGCAAGAGCGTTTGGAGGGCAGCAGCGCTAAATCCCAGCTGCGTGACTGGGGCAAACGCCGCCAGCTCGCTCTCACCAGTGCACGGAACCAGCGGACGGTTTTCTTCACGTCAAGGTAGGAATCAGTGCACAGCGTTTCTAGGAGGTTGGGCTGCCCAGTCACCATCCTAATCACATCAGGGTGGTGCAGGAAGCACAGCGGGTATGCACCCTGCTGCTCCCTCGGGCAGTGGCACTCCAGCTTCACGAGGACACGGAAATTCCTGCCAGGGCCCTGCATGTCAGTGTCAGGCTCCAGGCAGAAGATGTGGCCTAGGGGAGGAGTCAGGGATATGAGCACATGGTACACAACTTCCTCCTCACGAGCGGTCCAACCTTCGAAGGCACTGCCAAAAGCAATGGCTCGTTGCAGCGTCGGGTAGAAAGTTTGACCCAAGGCACGCCTGAGGACAGACATGAAGTTGTTCACCAGGGCCATTGTCCTGTTGCAGCCTGCCTGCAGGTCCTGTACAGGCCACTGTATGCGCTCCTCTAGAAGCCATCTCAGATCATACACCCTTGTCTCTTCCTCTTCCTCTTCCNTCCTCCTCCTCCTCACCACTGATCTCTGCCTCATGGCTTCTTTTCCTCCACATAAACCATACGGCCAAGAGAAGAACCAAGAGCCCAGCAAATGCCCCAACCTGCCAGGGCTGCAAGGCACACCAGTGCAGGTCTCCCCAGGATGCGCTACTCTGCACCAGTGCGAGCTGCTCCACCTCCCGTTCCAGCCGAATCCTTTCCTCTTCCTGGAGCTTTGCACTCAGCTCCATGCGCAGACGCGTCGCCTCATCCAAACCATCACCCACAGGCTTTGGGTACTGGACTACGCTTTGCAAGAGCAAGAACCACAATATCCAGGAATCCATGGTCTGCAGGAGGATGGAGAGAAGGCCTTAAGGGGAGGGCAGGGAGGAGGCAGCTGGCAGTGGGGGCAGCAGGGATGGGAATCCCAGGGATCTGGGGGCAGGAAGGACAGGGCCTCAGACAGCTGGGGGTGGGGGGACAGGAAGGCATGTCCCATTCCCCCAGCAGCAGCAGCACCACCGTATCCTGGCTAAGGCTCTGCTGTGAGGGGCTGTCCCTGCATGCGCGGGGAGAAGCGTTTCTGCCCCCAGCCCTTGTCCCCAGCACAGCCTGCCCCCCACATGTGCACTCACCGCTTGCCCAAGCAATACAGGGCCAGTGTTACCTGCTGGGGCCTTTTCTAGCTGCTCCCATTGTGACGCGTCCCCCGTGATGTCACAGGTGCCACAGTGCATCACAACCCAACCAACTCCACTCTGTGTTCCCACGCCAGCTCAGCCACTCAGAGTGGGCCCTGGTGTACTGGTTAAGGCTGCTTTTGAGTGAATTGTCTTCAAAGACCTTCCCTTGGTCTGTTTTTCATCTTTCTTTCTTATCAGCCACCTCTATTGGCTATCTCATAGATATCCATGTTGGAAGGCACCCTTGGGGATGGTTGAGTCTCAGCCTTGACTCCGCCCTGGTTGACCTACACTTAAATCTCTGTGTCATCGAGCTTGAAAAAAGTCCCTGAAGATCACATAGTTTAGATGCAAGCTTATACCATGTGCACATGACTTTCAAACCTCTCTGAGGGTGGTGACTCAGCCATTGCCCTAGGCAGCCTGTTCCCAAACTTGATATCCTTTTTGATGGAGGAATAGTTCCTAGGGATACAGTCTAAGCCTCCTGTGGCACGCCTTGAGGTTTTTTCCTCTGGTCATATTGTTTCTCCCCTGGGCTAACATGGTCCCCTCACTTAGCTACAACCTTCCTTCAGAGACCCTCCGCATCATGTTAGCCAGAGGAGAGGGATGGGGATGCAACCTGAGTCCTCCAATTCCTTCCTGGAGTTGGGTGTGGGGAGAGACATAACCAGACACACATGGCAGCGACCAGCTTCCTACCTGCTCTGCAAATGAGGAACAAACCCTCTTCTGGATAAGAGCAGGGAAGGTGGCCACTTTTCCCACCCTTCCCACAAAACTGTCTCCCTGAAACAGCTGACAACCTGCCATCCCAGGGAAAAGAGTGAGACATCTGCCTGTAGTAATATCATCTTGAATTGTGAATTAATCAAGTCTCAGAAGTTGAGCTTAGGTGTTACAAGCTTCTCTGGGGAGCTCAAATTTACCTGAAAGAATTCAAAGAGTTTTAAACAAAATTATAGCTACAATTTAGCAAAGGAAATGTGTACAGTTATGTTTCTTATCGCTGGAGTGCTGTAAAATTGAAGCGAATTTTCAATGTAATTCATTCAGAATGATTCCTGTTGAGTAATTATCTTCAATAAAGATCTGTCAATACAGTTTCAAGCTATTGTCATTTTATATCAGATATAAATTAGACAGCATAATGAATTCAGGTGCACCTAAACTCAATGTCAGATGAAATTCCTCTGTGATAATCAAGTGAAATAATTGCTCTAAGAAGATAAAAACAAAACCATTTAATACAATAACAGTAGAACTCCTTCTTTCTGCATTAACATAGCATAGATGATTTTGCAAAATCATCTGAGATGTACATCTCAGGTAAATTCTATCTAATAAAGTTTTCAAGATTGTTTTTTAGAAAGAAAGAGCCATTATGTTGGCTGGTGTAAAATAGCACAGCTTTAAAATAGACAAAATCATGTCTGTTTAAACTGGGTGAAGATTTGCCATAGAAACACTGATTTAAGGTTGTCAAGGTGTTTAGATAAAGGCAGTGTAGCCAGAATCACTGACAGGGTGTGCTGCCCAAGGGGACAATTTAGCAATATTAATATTTTCTGAGACACAGAGACAATTGCTTAAATACTTTTTGGTTAGGGCATCACCAGCTGATGCATGGCCTGACACATCTGAGTAAGAAAGAGCGTCAGTTCAGCAGCTATTATGACTGGACCTGGAAAACAAGACTGTGCTAAATCAGAGGTTGGGTCACAGCTCCCATCAAGACTAAGGGCAACTGAGTATCTTTTCCCAACAGGAACGTTTTTCTGACCTACTCAGTGGTTTATAGCGAGTGGACACAAAGCAGCAGAAGCTCATTGTCCTCCATCCTGTCCTGAGGCCAGCAGTGGCACAGCCATCAGGCTGATATTTTAACAAACTTTAAAGCGCTACTACTAGTTAAAGGTAGTGAATATTTTTTATGGAGACAGAATCTGTGCTTTTAAGTCCATGCATTGTTATTCTGCTGTCTTTATTCTATTGATAAAGAATGTTTCTCCAAGTCAGGCTGCCACAGATATTGTTTAAATTTGTCCTGTGAAACCACAACAACTCAACACTTTTTGTATCTGAATACAAAATTAAGCTAAAACCACTGCTTTTAGACATCTATAGTTAATAAACAGAGAAAACCCAAAGATAGTTGGAGAAACGCGGACACGTTTAAAGGCTCTTTCTTAACAAGCACAGTGGCAAATTGAAGCATGGATGATCCAAAGCAGAAAAGCCAGCAGCAGCAAGCAGTGCCATACCAGAGATCTGAAACCAGCATTCAGCTCTTGTAAAACAGAATAGAAGCTCCTGAGAGAGTCCTCTCCTGACTCTAAGTAACAGGGAGTGGTGACAATGGGGTCCTAAAAGACAAATGGCTGTTGAAATGGCTGTTTTTCAAGTTACTAATAAGTTTTCTAAAATCCTCCACTAAATGTGGTCTCCTCCAGTTTCAGTACAGCTTATGTGCATAAAACAAGACAATGCATACGATGGGAGGAGTGTCTGTCTAATAAATACAGCTCATCTCTCCAAATGGATTTAATTACAAAGTGTTTTTAACAGAACTTTGAGTAGTCAAATCAATCCTAAATGGGAGACTGGCTGCAGGATGCTGAGAGCTCTCAACCTCCAGATACATCCTTGGGGACGCCCAGAGCCTCGTTGGGTCAGGTCTCTGCTGTGCCTGCACTTGGGGATCATTGAGGTGGATGCCAACAAAACCCTTAAGACACAGGCGTGCATTTTGTGTGAGTCTGCATAGGCACATGCTGTTAGTTTGGCTCCTTAATGCTTTGCACCTGACATCAAGACTAAATTATGCTGCAATTTGCAATTATTTCTCTTCCTGACTGTTTAAATCTGTGCTTTCTGGTTGCTGTAAATCCCTGCTTTGCTTTGCAGTGCTCCTTGGCTTCAGTTGCTCTATTATTAGTGATAGACTTACTTGTGCATTAAATCAGCTCAGACAGAAGGACTGCAGGGTTACTCTTACATTTATGCTCTGCCTGACCAGGGAACAGCAGGAGTCACATACATCCAAGTGCCCAGTAAAGCTGGTCACCCACAGTTCAAAGTAAGGAATGACCTGTAGTGCACTGTTTACTTGCACTTGTGCCATGATAAACTGTGTCCCAACGGAGAAAAAAGGAATCCTATTTTGAGAGACACTGGAGCAAATACTGATTAAACCCTGTTATCTTGCCCACATTTGATATTTTAGAGTAGGGTGGTTAGAATTGCCATTTTGCTGCCTCTTTTACTTGCATTACTCATTACATTTTGCCTATACCCAGACAGAGCAATCTGGAAAGATTTGTTTCTCTGAAACAGTTAAGTGACCATCTATGTATATAAAAACACAGATTTATTTATGTTTTTGCAGACTGCAATATAAAGCAGCACTTTTATAATCACAGGAGAATGAAACAATGGAATTCCATTAACTTTCAGCTGGGCACAAAGAAGGCTACACTCCACATGGCCTTTAATCTGTTTTTATGAAACAGAAATCTGCATTTGTATTGGCATTCAGTAGCACAAAGGCAGGTAAAATAAAAGCTCTTGAAATTATTTTCCCCAATGTAAATTTTGGATTTACCGTTTGCTGTTCTGGTCGAACAAAATGGGGGAAAAAAAAGGTAAAAAAAAAAGTAACAAAACCTAGAGTACTTGCCCACTAACATATAACTAACATTCACCTTTTGTGAAAGCAGAAGTGATCTAGTAAATGAAATTATTACAGGAAACAGAACTAGAGCAATTTGAGGTTAACTTGGGTGAAATCAGTACCACGACCTGGGAGTAGAGTGTACAACTATAAAAGCATGTGCCACACACACTGGACTCACAAATGAGCATCTGTCACCTCTGATGCCCAGCCACAGGGCTGAGCTTGGCCACACCAGCACTGTGGGCCCTCATGACATCTGTTCATCAGCAGACATCATCGCCTTCCAGCAAACACCATCCTCTCTCCCACTCCTCCCTATCCCTCAAATAGTGCACCGAGAGCAGGAGTGCTGTTGCTCCCTTTTTCCTGGGGACTTGGAGCATTTGGCCACTTTCTAGGCCACCTGCACTGTCCTTGGAGACTTGAGGAGGCACCACCAAGGGGCCACAGCCACCAGCCTAGGGGGTGACCATGACTGGATTATTTCTGCCTTCCCCTCAGAAGCCTGGATACTGGGACATTGCCTGAAATATTGACTACAAGTCCATTTTTCTCCATAAAAACTGAATACACTGCATAGTTACTCCTAGGCCAGCAAATAACTATCCCATGTAGTATGATGACTGCTCTGGCAGCTTGATAGGCAGAACATGTTCCCTTTCTGATTATAATTCACCTCCATTTCTCCTGCCAAGCTGGAGAATGGGGAAGGCATGTGAGAAGCTTGGATTTGAGTTGTTTTCTGATTGCAGATAGGTTATTTAAGGGTTACACAGCCCTCCTTGGGCAGAGCTGGTTCAGGGGCAGGCAGCCCTCAAGTCAGAAATCACAGTCTTGCACTGCAGTTCCTGACTGCCTGTAGGGTGCTGCCCTGACCCAAGAAATCTTGAAAGCAGAGAGCAGAAGGCAAATTTTATCGCCATTTGCAACAGCTTCTCTGGAAAGAAACTGCCTTAGAGGTGGCAACAATGTTGTCTTCTGAAGTTTGAGCAAAACAGGCACATTCAGAGGATGAGCATGAGGCTCTTACACAGCATTCTCTGGCAACCCCCAAGCAATGACTTCACCTATCCTGCCTCTTGAGGGCACATTTCTTTTTCCCTCAAACTCAGGGTCAGACATGTGGAGGCTGGAGGATTGTGATCAATAACTGGCAAAGATGCGCATCCCCTCCAGGACCCTTCAGAAGATCTAAGAACACAAGGAGTGCAGAGGCCACTGGCTGCTTGTCTGAAATCTCCCAGAACTGGGTTCTGCCCCCAGAGTTACTGTCACACATCTTGCAGCTTGTGCTTCAACCTGGCAGAGAAGCCTAGAGCTTTAAACAGCAGCTGCTTTTTCTCCACTGAGCCCCTTCCTGTGGGGCATCCTGCTGGTTCAGGGGTCACCAGCTCAGGCGTACCTTGCTGGGAACCTCTCAGGTGGTGGCAGAGGACCCCAGGACTGAGCTACAGTAAGAGCAAAGTTAAGAATGCTGATTTTTCACTAGAGATAGCTTCCACTTTCCTGCCCCTACAGCTTCTTTCACTTCTCATGTCTGTAGGAAGCTCTGTTCTGTCAGGCTGTACAAGCCCTTAACTTGTACATTTCTGAAGAGTGGCCACAGCCACTAGATCATGTTCTCTGCAGGAGGAAATGAAATGTGCCACACTAGCAGTGGTGTGTGCTGGGCAGAGACTGCTCAGATGGGCTGAGCAGGTAAGAGCTCACACACGTGCACAGACCTGCCAGTGTGCTTTAAAATAAGGCAAACACAATGGGAAGCCTCTGTGCCACGCTCACCAGATGGTCTCACACCTGCCAGTATCTTCTGGTGGTTTCACTGGGGTAACCACAAAGCTTTCTTTTCCTCCCCCATCCCATTGCATCTGTGGAAAAACAGCTGCCACCTTAGAAGACATCCCCAGAACTCAACCTCCTGCAAGGCTGCAGGCCACAGTGTAAGCTGGTGACAGCCCCATGTGACAAAGGGCAGCACCAGAGCAGGGCAGGGAGTCTCAATAGGCATGGCAGTGTGTTTGCACAGATGTTCCCATGCAGGGCATGATCCTCCACTCCTTGCTGCTGGAGGAGTGCAACAGGTCGGAGTCAGCCTCTCCGGCTTTTCACGCTGACACACGTGTTAAATTCATTATCCTGTTTGCAGCACTTTTTCAGGATAACTGAGATGTGAATGTTTGAGCTGTGTCAACAGCACACGCTGTTGGAGCTCCAAGGAAATTAGGGCCCCAAAAGGATTGCAAATGGAAAGCCTTTTTTTTTTTT
>VZDJ01007755.1:56602246-56705859 GCA_008694505.1 Cyanoderma ruficeps | reverse complement strand
TTTTTTTTTTTCCTTTTTAATTAGTAATCCAACCAACCATTTGATAGAGAGCAAAATAATCACAGAGGGGTGAAGGCAAGGTATGCAAACTGATTTCTGCCTGACTGGACCTGGTCTCTCAGGGTGCAATTGGTAACACTTGTCTGCATTAATAAATCTGCACCTACCTGAAACACAGGAGAAAAGCTGGGTGAAAATGTGACTGTTGGCTTCTACAAAGGTGTTTCTAATATTCCTATTTGCTTCCAATTGTTGCTCAAAGGCCAATTTTGATCCCACTAAAAAACTAGGATTTCTACATTATTTTGAGAAAATTAAGAATATGTTTTCCAATGGATATTTCCACTCCTATTACTGGGGTTTGAGATCTTCATTAAAAGCCATTAAATCTTGAGGAATAATTAGACTGTTTCTTGTTAGATGAGGTCTGTGTCGGTAGGGCTTCTTAGCTCCATTTATTTACAAAAAAAAAAAAAAGCAAGCTT
Organism: Cyanoderma ruficeps; assembly: GCA_008694505.1. Taxonomy (NCBI): domain Eukaryota; kingdom Metazoa; phylum Chordata; class Aves; order Passeriformes; family Timaliidae; genus Cyanoderma; species Cyanoderma ruficeps. Next base: position 56,705,374 of record VZDJ01007755.1, on the reverse strand, counting down.
TTACAAAACATCCAATCCTGACAGATACTCTTACATCTGCATATCTGAATTATATTCCATATTATATTTTAGCCCATACATAGCACTCTTGAGCCTTCCTTATTTTAAGAAACAGGTTTTTCAAATTCATGCATCCGTATCTAAAATCTGCACTCTTCCTTTGCACTGAATTTTTGTTCCATTTTTTTTCCCCAAGCTAACCCAGCAGGAGGTATTCTTGCTGAATATTTTACCTAATGCTGAGATCTAATCTGTGTCAGCTCCTCTGCAATGGGTTTTATGGGTTTTTTTCCACTTTTGTTTGTCAAGAGAGCTAATTGTTAGAAATGATGTCTCGGGCATTAGCTGTGTGTGGAGGGAGAGAGCTGGCATGTCCCTGGTGCTTCACCTCCTCAGTGTGAGCCCTGTGCTGATGTTACCTGCTGCCAGATCCCAGCCTCCCCTGGCATGCCAGGCTGTGCTGGAGGAATCCCGGGTCTCACGGCATTATCCTTTGCTGCCTCTCACCCAGCAGCCACACACAGCATTGCAGGGAGGTCTCCCAGCCATGGGCAGTGGCATCTGTGACTGCTCCCTGCCAGCTGTGGAAACACGAGGCAGCTTCACTACATCCTGTGCTGGGCTCAGACCTTCCCCTGCCACATGCAGCAGATCAGGCACCGCCTGCTTTAACTTCAGCCATTCCTACGGCCTCCGGCAGAGGCTTTCTTGCCTTTGTCTTCCCTCTTTCCCAACGCTTAGGAAGGGGGAGACTACGCTGTCAGAGATGACATGTGGGAGGGCGAGATTCAGAGAGAGTTGGCAGGGAATTACCACTCAGTCTAATCTGGTGAAAGGCATATTTTAAAGCAACCAAGAAAAAAGGAGGGGGATGCATCACTTTATACTGTGAGGTGCCTTTGGACGGAGATCTTTAAAGATCCCCAATACAGGATTGTTCCAGTTCACAAAATGAGAAAGCAAAGCTTCTCCCTTCCGATTCATCATGAACTCCAGCAAGGGAAGATTATAAATGCTGGACAAGCGCTGGAAATAAAAACATGACTCTACCGCAGAGAGTGCACTATTCGAACAGTGTTACTCACAGCCCTGCACCCCTCAGGAGCCCCACCGCTGCTATTTATAACACCACAAGCACCCTTGGAGCTACGGAAAGTCCAAACACTACCGGGACAAGTACGTTCCCACCCGTGAGAACAGAGAACCTGTTTGTGCCGCGGCAGTGACTCAGAAGAGGCTGGGGCTGCTCCATCGCCTGTCAGCAGGGTGATGGCGGGAGACAGACCCTGTGTGCACCAAGCTGTGCCTTTGCAAAGCCCAGTGTGTCATATACAGACTTGCAGAGCAGCTTTAGGCTAAGTACCAGAAAGTAACTTTTTTTTTATTTTTCAGGAGAGATTCAATAAAAAAGAAAAAAATTATCTCAAAAGAATTTGTGAAACATGTCCAGAAAACTATTTCTGCTGTCTGAGGCTCAGTCATCCGCTCTTGTATTTGTAACAGGAGCTTTTAGAGGTTTGTCCCTTTCCCTAAGAAAAATTCAGGCTCCTTGTGCCCTGAGGTGACACATGTCCTTGAATTTTCCCAAACAAAGTAATGTCCTGTGGCTTTACCAAGAATTTTTTCTGACCATTTCAAATTCACCATTTCACTTGCTCTGGTCAAGGGGTTTATATGCAAACTCTCATCTAAGTCTTATCCTTTAGTAAGCCACAGAAACACCCTTGGCACTGGAAGTATTTAACAAGGAAGCCTCCTTTGGTGTGAAAGGATATACACATGAGGTTTAGCCCTTCCAAAAAAGTCTTCTCGTTCTCTTCCTCTGAACTCTAGAATATGCCATTCATCTGAACATGTCTAGAAGATATCTGGTGCTTGAGGACGAGAAAGTTTATCTGGCCCAGTACCTTGACTGCTGTCTCTTGGAAAATTTCAGCTGTTGCAGAAAATGAAGCGAACGGTAGTGTACAACTATGACTTCTTTTTTTTCCCTCTGGGACCCAAAGCCAGGATTTTGTTTGGTACATGGAGATTTTGTTTTAAACAGGGATTGCATCTAATAAGAAATTTAATTCCTGCTCCAATCTTAATGCCAAATTAAAACATGTAATGTTTATTCCTTGAGAGCACCTTGACAGCGTAGAATCTCCACCATCACATTCCAGAGTAAATATGTAGATATGCCTATCTGCCAGGGACAGTGACTTAGAAAACTAATCTTCAACTGCAGAAACCACAGCCTCCGGCTCTTGCCCCTTGGGGCCAAATCCAGTAAAGAGAAAAAGGCAAATGTCACATTTCCCTGCCAGCAAAGTTCCTGACCACCCAGAAGGCTATTCAGCCCAGAGAGAAGCAGGCAGTTTTTTATGCAGCTTCTATAATATCTCCTCTCAACCCTATTTAGATACAAACCAGGCCTGTACAGGCAGCAAACAGACTCTACAGGGGCTGTTATTCTGCATTTTAGAATCATGGTAAGAAGGCTCACAACATTGCCCATGGTGACAGGCCTTACAGAAACCCATCATAAGAGGCAGTACTTGTCTTGAGGAGCACCAGAGCCTAGAGAGAGGAGAAGAGAAACTCATCTCAGTGGGGAAATATGCCTGCAATGCCTCAGCCCAACAGTCAAAGAGCTGAAGATCAGACAGAGAATCACAGAATCATTTGGTTTCACAAACACCTTTAAGATCATAGAGTCCAACCATAAGCCTAACACTGATAAGTCCATTGCTAAACCATCTCTCATTCCAGTGATCCTCGTGTGCTTTTTACATTTTATCCTGGATCTAATTGTGACCATCTACAAACAGCACTGAGATGGACAGGGTAGGAGCAAGGTAAAGTGAAGCTCTGTTTTCTCTGGTTTTCTTTAGCAGGCCTCTTCTCCTACACATTATATGGGCATTTATCTGATCTTCCAATCTAGACCTGGTTTAAAGCTTATCATCCTCCACACAAAGGAGAGCAGCTCTCACCCTGGCAGAAAGGGCACTCCAGCAGACAGTCTTGCTTCAACTTCCCTCTCCAAATCAGGCAGACTGGGGATTTTAACATGGGCCTTCCCCAGTGATTTCTGAACCACAAGGCTGCTGGCTACTCTGCTTAAAGATTCAGCATTTCCTGTTGGAGCTGCTCCACTCTGTGCCAAATAATTAAATGTGAACAAATCTGGTTCGGGCACTCTTGTTAAGCTTAAAGGGGAATAGGACTAGCGAAGGGCTTTCATAAAGACAGTCATGATCTACATCACATCATGTCATGAGGGGAAGTTGCAAATTTCCTTCACACAGAAAGAAGGAACTGAAGTGGAAAGTGCAAACCCTGGACAACCCCTGCTGGTCCAACCACAGAGTGAAACAGAAACAAACACAATTAAAGGAGGAAGCGATGTGACCAGCAGAGTGTCACATCAGTACTGCTCCTCTGGAAACCTCCTCACCCAGGTCTGCCTGCCTGTGGGTGGGAGAAGACTGAAGGAGGCAATGAAGACAGAAAATGTCTCTTCACTCTGCTTGACCTCAGCTCAGCAGGGTTTCTGAAAAATTCCTTGTGTGCTCTGGATGTGCACATCTGTTGGCATCCATTACCTTGCTCAGGGAAAATTCTCTTAGATGGTTGAGATCTGAGCAAATTTCTCAGGGACGCAGAGCAAATTAAACAATACAGGGATGGCCTTGGCAAGGGGAAAATGTACACATTTGAGGGCTACTCCCTCACACACCCCAGTTTAACATAATCTGGCTTCTTGAAGATCTGTGTCTTGTGGTGGATTTCAAATTCCCAAGGAAGCTTTTCCTCTGGTTGGGACATTCATAAAGACTCTCTGTCTCTCATGTGGGTGTTCCAGCAGTTAACACCATCTGCAATCATGTTGCAGACATTGCCTGTGCTGGAGCACACATTTTGCCTTTTTTTTTTTTTTGATATTTTATGGAGACTCTAATTTTCACATGACTGATGCAACTTAATGACATCTCAGACATTTCTCCCATTGAAAAGTGTGCCTAAAAATGACCAAAGGATTCAAACATAGAGAGGTTCAAACCAGGCACCCAACATCACTGCAAAAGACTTGCTTTCTTAGAAAAGCCATGCCAGAAAACAATTAAATTCAAAGTAGCTGCTCTCCTGTTCTCTTAATGCTCTAATTCTAACAAGCTAGTCTTCCAGTAGGACTGGAAAATTTTCCATTCACAGAAGTCACACAGTCTGTATCTGTAAGGTCTTAGAGGTTTGCCTAAATTTTTGAGTGGCCAATCCTCTAAGAGGTGTGAAAATCAAATCTGTGTTTGTGTTTAGCAAAATATTCCCTTGTTTGCCAACGTCCTTTGATGAGAATAAATAATGAAAATTCTGTTGACTCATTTCACAGCACAGTTGAAAAACAGATAAAAAATTGTGCAAAACTGAGCAGACTTCTCTTCAAAATACTCACTTCTCAAGAAAAAAAAATTAAAAGCAAGAAAAATGGTGATTGGTGGTGTTCATCAGCCTGTATAGCTGAGGGGTGAGCAAAACCACCTCACTTACAGACTGGCACTGTAAAAAAGAGGAAGATGACAAGGCAAGGGAAAGGACCATGTTTCACGCCCACTGCATAAAATCCAGGGCACATGGACCTGTTTCCTCTGAAGAAGCTCAGACAAATGCCACAGAAAGAGCTGGGAGAGTGGGACTGTGTTGATTTCTCAGTGGATCAACACTCCAGGGTTGGACAGCCTGGCTGGAATTTCCCACACCTCCTACAGCCTTATCACCCTCAAGGCCACCCCTCTGAGTCACGTGAAATGCACATGTGCTGCTGGCACAAAGGACACAGCTGCAACTCCAGAACAGCCCAAGCTGGCAGATGTTGCCAGCCTCTCTCGCTGGGGGCTGGGAACATAGATATTTGGGAGGAGGAGGAGGAAGAAGAGGAGGAAGTTGGTGTCAGTGACATATCTCACATGTGTGGCAGCAACCACAGCAGCTGAGAAGGCTCCTGAGCCAGGAAACTGGATTGCAGATAACTGAGAAAGGTTTCTCCTGTGTCCTGTGGGTCCATAAACCTGCATGTGGGTGAGTTATCTGCCTGGGAGCACGCCTTGGCCCTTGATCAAACCTGGGCCAACAGCCCATCATTTCCAACAGCACCCAGCTTTGTGTTAAGGAGCAACTTGTGGCTTGAAAAGTGCCTCTGTCATCCTATATATAAATAACAGACACAGCACAAGCTGCATCATGTCTAACTGAGAGACAATCAGCTTCTCTGGATTTATTGTTGACTGTGAACACACTAACATGAAAATACTTTTTTAAAAGTCTGAATGCAGTACATGTTTTCTCCGTCTGTGTTCTTAAATTGATAAAATACATCTGCTCTGAAGAGCTATTACAGCTTATCACAGAAACTTGGATCTAATTTGTTGCCAGCAAAAAGCTTTCTTCAAGCCTCTTTCTTTTTTCAGGCGCTCCACCATAAAACATAATAATTCACATTAAGAATGCATTTAAACACTGCTGAAAAGACAACTTGTCCAGAATAAAAGGCAACATTCAGGGTGATGGTTAGGATAAATCGTAGCCAAGATTGGGAATACAGGCTTTAGTGATTTGGAATGCATCAAGTCTTGCCTAATAACCCTTATATAGCCAAAGTGGCCTGCAGCCTGCTGAAAATCATCTCTCCTTAAATCAGCTTCCTTTTGCGTCCTCAAAATTGCCCACCTGATGCTTGAGAAGTCCAGATCCATTGCTTTCACCCATGACACTCTCTTTACCCTTTTTTGTGGCTTTGGGAGTGCACCCATCAGGCAAAACTTGTTGCTCCTCAGAGATTTTAAAATCAAATCAAATCAAATGGGTGTGGAATATCAAATATAATTGCTGACCATGGCCATAAGCTGAGGACAGGCACACTGATGGACAATCTGGGCCCTCCTCTTTTGCAGAGTCAAGCAGGTACCACAGCATCTTCAGGGACAGTCAAGGGAAGAGAAGAAGAGAAGGCTCCTTGCAAAAGGAGCCTGAAGGGTCACTAGGGTCTGCATGAAGCAGTCCTACTTGTGAGAGGTCCCTATGCAGAAGAGGATGCTGCCACAGCCACAGGATGTTCCACAATTATCACCCAAATTCCTCCTCATTCTCCCCAGATTTTCATACCTTTGTTATGCATTCCACATGCAGCCCTTGGCTCTTGTGCTCTCCTTCCCCCTCTGGGTGAGCACAGAGCAGGTGCTGGGGAAAGGTGATGTAAACATGGCCAAGAAGCACATGTTTCCATAAGCAAACTGTGTCCCAGAAAGCCGTGCTCCTTTTGCTCCTGCACCAAGGATACTCTCCAGATCCAGCCTGTTTCTGCAGTGGCTCTGCTGGATTTGGACAGGGAGAGCTGCAGTTGCCTGCTGTTGTTGGTGCTTGTTCTCTGGTTCGGGTCTTCTCCTCAGGCCCTATCTCAGTGCTCATGCCAGCAGCGCTAAGGCAGCTTGTGGAACTATGGGATAGAAATTCCCTCCTCCCAAAGAGAAAGGAGGTTGAGAGTAAACTGTGTAATGGCCAGACTGTACCTTGTGGCATCAGAACAGATCCAGCCTTCTTGATGATCTCAGGGATTTCCAGGCAGCTGGCAGTTTGTTTGCATCCTTGTCTTAGACACTGTTCCCTGGTTGCATATGGAAATGAATGGCTTTTCCCAGGAAACAAGCAGTGCTGAAGTGTTGCCCCTGTTCCTGTGCAAAGCTCCCCTATTGAGGGCCCGGTGGGTGGTAGGGCAGGGTGACCCATTGTGTCTGATGCCACTGGGACTCACCTGGTGGCTGAGGAGATGCTGGGCAGAGTCACATCCCTGCTCCAAGATCTCCTCTCCAAGCGTTCAGCAACCTCCCTCCCTAGAACTCATCAGCTCAGCAAAGCAACCACCCGGCTCTGGCCACTCTAAGACCTGGTAGTGCAGGAATATTGGGCTTGGCCACACTTTTGTTTCCACTGCTATGTTTGCCCCCTGACAGCTGCTGTTTTGAGCATTGCTTTCCTAACTCACTGGAAACACCGAGTCGCTCCAAAGCCCATGCTCAGTGCCACTGGCAGATGCACTTGTGTGCAAGACTATTCTGCTGACATTGGTGCTTTCCTGAGCATCACCAGCAAAGCACAGCTGCACACAAGCCAGGAGGTGCAGAAGGCAAATGAATATTTCAGGTTAAAAGTGCAATGTCATAGATTAGTAGAAAGAAGGAAAAAAACCCCAAACCACCACAGAGGTAACTCTGCTCCCTCAAAAGGATCAAGCTCACTGGCAGCTTTAGAAGTTTGAAAGCTAACAATGCTCTTACATTATTGTTTGAACAACTTGGCTAGATCTTCCTCCCTCTGAGCAGAACTCAGACTTTCCTGGAGACATCTCTGCAGCCACGGGTAAATCCTATTTTTTGGCAGTACTTAAGCATTACTGGGGATCTCTTTTCATGCACTCAGCTATCCATGTAAAAACACCATCAAAGTCTCCAGTGCCAAGCACGTAGCAAAGCTGTGGACATCTATGTTAGATGCTTTGGAAATGCCACCATGGAGCATACTTCTCCAGATACTGACTCCAGCTATTTGCTTGCCATTAGAAAAGGGCCTGCTCAGTCCAACACCCACAAATCAGGAGTGTTGTGCAGTAATGCAGCATTGTTCACTTTCTTTTCTCAAAGAAAAAAAAAATGAAATCAGATTTCATCGCTTCTTTGTGTGTTACGGTTGTTTAAATGAAAGACTTTGCTTCGAATTTTCCTATGGTCATTTTCTGTCTTATTTTTGTTATGCTTCAAAATAACAGGCATTCACTTGGGAAACACAAGAAAAGGAAAACGTTGAAAAGCTATTGATCTGCCAGTCTGGAAAACTCTACATTTCATTTTCATTTCCAGGGTTTGGGGTTTTTTTTTTCAGCTTGAGAAACAACATATTATCCGTTCAGTAAAATTCTGGAATCATAAAATTGTTTTATAACAAGAACAATCACAAAGACAATTTGTTCTTTGAATTTATTTTGAAGCCTGCACATCTATTGTATGCCATGCTTATATGTATAAGTCAGTTGTGAATACAGTTTTGGGTCTTGTTCACAAAGCTGATTACAACCAGAAAAGAAAAAACTGCTAGCAATGCTGACATTTGTCTGTATGGAAAAAGCATCTCTAATATGACTGCTCATGTGCCACGGAAGATGCCAAATTACAGTACCTCCCTTTCCATTAGTCATTCCACAATATTGTTCCCAGTTGCCACATCTTGCACTTCCCCAGCAAGAAAGCAAAAAGGGCCACCAGACTCCCTGCTATCCTTAAGTGATAGATTGAAAACATTTCCTTTTTTTCTTTTTGTCTTTTAGGAAGAGGAGAAATGGACCATGCATTTAGAGAAGAGTTTGAAACTGCAGATCTAAATGTCCACAAAAATACTCATTGACAAAACTCTGAGAACCAAGAAGGCTCTGCTTTAGTGGGGTTTCAACACCCCATGCTGCATATATTTTCTCCACCTAGTTCTCAGCTTATCATGTCACTCGTCTCCAAAATAAAGTGCCTGTCCTGCACTGTCTTTGGCATTGCCTATACTCTGTTGTCCCCTGGGCCTCCAGCAAACACAGAAGAAGCACCAGGTACTCATTAATTGCCTGCCTCGGCCATTGCTATTGTCAGACCTAAGGGGGGTGACATCACAGGTTTCTGTAACTCAATGAACACTGCCAACACTGCCTGCACTGCAAGGGTCAGAGAAAGCCTAGACAAACATCACCTGGTGTTGAAAAAGAGATTTTTAAAACAACAACAAAAAGTCAAAATCCTGTTCTTCCTGTATTTGCTCCAGAGTGGGTGAAATTGTAGAGAAAAAGCAGCTTTTAAAGGCACAAAGTGGATTCTGGCATGTTTCCCCTTTTGTATTCCAAGCTTCGAGTTGGAAAAGGCAGCATTGAGGGTGGGGTTTTTTGTTAGTTTAGTTGTGCTGCTAGACATATATTTAATCTTTTTCCCTGATATTCCTGTTATGAGAAGTCGCAGCCAGAGTTAGGGAGACATTTATCCATAGAGAAAGCATACACACAATTACTACAGCATGGTCTAAAACAAAGGGAGTTCACTTTTCATTACTCTGAGGCATTGAAAAGGCTCTGCCATTCTTAGTATTCCCTCTCTCTTCCCAGTATTAAGTTATTGGGAACTGGCACCCATCCTTTCCCCATGAGGACATGGGAAGTTTGCAAGGTTTAAGTGAAAACTCTGGAGGTGGATCACATCAGCCTGGCTGGGGTGAGAAGAGACCTGTGGGGATCATCTGGTCAAACTCCCCTGGCTCAAGTGAGGCCACCCAGAGGTGCTTGCTCAGAGCCATGTCCAGAAGACTTCTGAGTATCTCTGAAGATGGATATTTGTGCACTTAGAAGTATTCATTTACCTCATGTAAATGCACAAATGTGCCTTATCTTACCCAAACCAGCCTTCCACCAGAAATAAATCCCACAGATCATGGATAGGTTCCCATGTAAGAGAAAATAAAGCACGGCTGAAGATACTGCATGGTCAGGGTGGGCATTAATTTCTTCCATGACACCAATCAATCCTTCCACTTTCTATGAGAGAAACAAAGCCACTTTCTCCTTTCTCTGCATTTTATATTTTTGCCTCTCCAAGCACACACACTTTGCCTGTGGCACTGGGCCATCAAAGGGAATTACCAAGATGGAGGGAGTTCTTTACCAAGATGTCCAATAACCACACAGACACCTTTCCAATCATCTTGTCCCATCAGGAGGGGCAGAAAGGGTGACAGGCCTGGAAATTTTAAGTGGGTCAGTTGGGTGGTTTTATGGACAAAGGGATGACTAAGCAAGTTCCAGCTCACCCACCTTCCTGCTCTTCCCCTGGGAAAATACAAGTCCATGTAAGAATGAAGAAGTGGTTAAATATGGGGTTGCCTGACCAGATCTCTCACCAATCTTCCACACTTGGGGATTCCTTCAGCCACCAGTACATACATTTCTGAATTTTGATAGCATATACTAGTGCAGTTCTGCATATTCTTGTTAACCTTGGGACTATTTGTTTGGGAGTGGTGTTAGGGGTTTTGGGGGGTTTTTCTTTGTTTGTGTTTTTCTTCACCTGATTTTTTTGTTTGTTTTTGGTGGGTTTTTTTGTTGTTGTTGTTGTTTTTGTGTTTTTTTGGGTTTTTTTAAATAATTGCAGCTTGCTAACTTGTGGACTTTACTGACTTGTGGTGGTAACAAGCCTTTCAAATAATTGCCCCTTATTTAGGAAACTTTTTTCACCATATGCTCAACAAAGTACTCTTTGGAACCTGGCACAGATTCCCCAGAACTTTCCAGTTTTCCTGTTAGGTGTAATAATATCCCTGCTCCAGCATGAGTGGAAATAATTAGGAGCCATCTCTCTGGGCTTCAGCAGGCTGAGAACAAAGCTTCCAATTTGCTCTCTGAGACTTTTTGTAAAAGCATACCACAATGAGTTGCCCTGAGGTGTGAGTCTTACTCAAGAAGGTGTCTGGGGCAGCTGGGGACTGAAATGATGAGCTTTTCTTGAAAGACTGAGGCCTCTTTCCCTTATCACTAGCAGGGAGAGCTATAGTACTGTTTCACTGTAGTGATCGACTGCACTTTTAAAACAATCTTGTCTTGTATTACAAGTTTGCTTATCCCAGTTGCTATCTTACTTAATTCTTCATTAGAAGGATGGTGTGACTTTAGCAGCCCAAATAAACAGGTGAATAATTAATGTTCTTGACTAGACTGAGAATTGAAAATACCCTATTAATGGAAAAAAATCAGCATGATCCATTTGGCTTGTGTCAGCTTATATTTTTCATTTGCCTTGTATCTCAGCTTTGGTAATCAAGTTGATTTCATTTTTATTTACACTTAAGTGTCACTGGCGGATTCAATTGCAAAGGCTGAAATAGGGAGGGGACAGAATCCTGTATGAAAACCAGCTGTTAGCACTGGAATTTAGGGGGGAAAAGGGGGGAGAGAGAGAAACATCTGCATTTCTTTGCCTATCGTTGCCTAATTTGTGGCAATCACAGACACATTCTTAAGGATGCAGATGATGACAGCGTCAGAAGACTCATTGTTTCAGAGGTTCAGTGGCAATCAGAGGACTCAGGGTTCCCCTACAGAGATACCTCTGGTGTTTTTTGTATTTTTCCATAAGAAGGTGAAATTTAAGTTGACAAAACTGCTTCAAAATCAATGCTTTGGAAAAGATACTGCATGTTTTCATTTCCACCATATACATTTGATTGTTTCGTCAGGGATTTTTCAGACTTTTTCCACAAACACAAAATGTGCCAAAACATTAAATTCTCAATTAACTGTGCAGTTTATCCTGTAAGCAGAGTCCAAATCACAGCATTACTCTTGTCCTTAACCCTATAAAATGCTTTAGAGAATCTGAATCATGCTGCTTCAAAAAGCTCACACCCTAGAGGTGGGCTTCAGCTGTGACACATTGATGCCACATATGAAATATCCCTCCTGCATGATGCTACCCAGCCGAGGGGGTACGAGACAACGGGCACACTCAGATGCCCAGTAAAGCCAGGAGGGAATCACAGTAAGGCACAGGCACAGAATTTGCCTGCCTCTACTGGCAACAAGTACTATCTACACACAAACCTTAGGGGTGCTAAAACGCTTCACTCCAAGGAAAGGTCCAGACATCCCAGGGAAGCAGTCAGCCAGACACTGATAAATCATCCCATTTACACAAGGCAGAGCACCTCAGCTATACTTTAAAGAACATGCCTTTTAACCCAGCTCACACAGCCCTGGGACAGCACTATACAGTTTGCATCTTTTTCCTGAAGTCAACAAAGAAGCTGTGGATACCCCATCCACAGTTGCATCCATCCATCCTTGAATACCCCCAGGTATCCAAGCCCAGGTTGTACAGGGTTTGGATTAATCTGTCTGGTGGAAGGTGTCCCTGACTGTGACAGGGGAGTGAAACTAGGTTACCTTTAAGGTCCCTGTCCAACATAAACTCATCTGTTATTCTATGTCTTACACATTGTTTTATATTCTTTCTTGGTCCGTCATTCACTGCTTGATTTGGTTTCACACGATGATGAACTCCTGCATTTTACTGTCTCTCACCTACCAATTCACTTTAGTTTCTTTAATCAGGCCATTGCTCCTCTCTGATTCAGCAAGCCAGTTACTAATTCCTAGTTCCACTTGACTAACCATCAGCTTCCTATACCAAAGGCTGTTTGTTTTATTCCTGCAATTTCAATTTTCTCTAACTCTGCCTACCTCCCAGGGCTGCAGCTGGCAGCAACAGGAGGAGGAGAGGCAGGACATGGACACAAGCAGACCAAACAGTCTGTGGCTACATAGCTCCAAGGAAGCAGCTCTGTCTGCGGTGTAGCAGCAGACAGCAGCTCCCAATACCTTCACTTTGAAGGGAGACAACTTCCCCATAAAACGTTACCCAGCAAAAACTCAGCCCCACTCATCAATTGCTATTGATGAAAAATTAAGATCTGAAGATCTTGGAATCAAGCTCAGAAATGAATGAACTATTCATAGGAAATTACCTCTCTCTTCCTCTGTGTGCATTTTGTTCACCAGCGTTTCCTAACTTTTAGATGTGTCATCTGACATAATTCATCAAATAACTTAATCTACATGACAAAAATTATGCACATAATTTGTGAGCAGACTCCACAAACATTTAATATTCAAAATTCAAGCTGTGGTGATTAGTCTTGATTGAACATACAAATCAGTCAGTGTCTTACTGTATTTGAATGATTAACTCCACAGTTTTTGGAAAAAAACTCCACACTTACGATTATGATGAATTCAAAATCTCCTTTTTTGGGACTACTCTGATATTTGCTTGTGATTCTGCCACCCCTCCCTCTTGTGGGGTTTTAATTCTATAACTCACCATTAAATCCATTTGCAGACAGTAAACAGAAAAGGAGGATGTATTCCAGAAATGTATTCCAGGATACATTCTGGTAGAAATTTGGAATTGACTTTTTGTAAAAGCTTTCTGCAACACTTGCTCTGACCTCTGATTTTTCAGGCAAATAATGAATTCATGCTGATGAACAGAGTGCAATTTGATGATACCAAGTCAAAAGAGCTTTAGAATTATTTTTTTTCTCCCTGGTCCATCTTTCTTTCCTAGGATCAGATCAGTGGATGTGAAAGAGCATAATCTGGATGTCTTCCATTTAACTATTTTCAGACTAACATCTTGAAAGTTTTGTTTCTCCTTCTTAAGATGAAAAGTTCCTTTGAACTCCATTGGCACTTCAGTGCCAGCAACGAGATCAAAATGAAAGGTTTCTTATTTCTCTCGCTCAATGAACACCTGGAAGAAGACCAGAGGCTATCTGATATTCTGAATATCTGCCACTTTTCTCCTGGTAGCAGATGTTCCCTTCATCCTTGGACACTGCTGTCCTGTACTACACTTAGAAGTCCAGAGTCAAGGAAGAATGGTCTAGAACAAAAAAAAAAAAAAAATCAATTACTAGAATGCAATTACTAGAATCACTATAAATACCCTATTATCAGCCTCATTTGTAATCAGTTTTATAACATTGTTACAGCAAAATGCACATTTCACCCTCATGTGGGAGATGACTGAAGCAGTAAGTACGCAGCAAAGCAAAACCACCATTGGAAGAGCACAACTTCCCTTGGAAGACAGCCTTAGAACAAAATCAGAGAAGCACAAAATCCTGCCAAGATGTCAAGTTTTGCTGACATTTTGTTTTGGAAATAACATCAAAAAGTAAATGTTGTCAATACCAAAAAGGAATCTGATAGCAGTATTTACAGTTTCAGTGTGCTAAAATAAAGTTGTTTAACTTAATTCCAAAGCCACCTTTGCTTCAGATTTCAGTCAGTCATCATACCCAACTTAATACCTAAAGCCTCAAGAAAAAGAATGGGATGGAAATGCTCCAGTTGCACTGAAGCATACTGAGAGGAAGATTTGAATTTTATCATTGTAAATATTTTGGGCAAGAATAGTGCAATTTGGGAATGTTAGTTTGAATTAACATAAAATCACCCCTGGGAAAAAAAAATCAGAAGAGATAGTTAAACAGAACCTAAATCCTGGACCCAGCTCCTGGTGTGGCAGCAAGGAGAAAGTTGTCCAGATGCTGCACATGTTCAACCTCTTTCCTTTGCCTGGCAGGAAAGATCTAAGGATCTTTTGGGGCTTGCAGTCTCTACTCAAGGGGGAAGGGGATGCTCAACATCCTACTGCCAGTGACAGAGCAACCACAGGGTAGGGACTTCTGCAATAGAAACCTCAAGAGGGCAGAGAGGACAGCAAGAAATTTGGTGGGTGCATGGGAAAGGGAACAGCAAACAAGGAAGCTGCTCCTGGGTACGGGGCAAAGGTGTTTTCCTGAGGTTTCTGCAGGAGGGAATTCCTCAGCAGCTATTTATTGCCATTTCTGACTTAAAAAGACATGGGGAAATACAGCACAGGGGTAGATGGTACTGAGAAATACCCATCTCTCCATCTCCCACTTCTCCTTTAGATGAGGAAACCAACTGAAGCATGCTTCTGGTCCTCTAAGCAGCTGCATCACACACATGCACAGGCTCTATGTGTGTATTTCTTTTTATACATCTTTTCACATGCCCTGGAGGAGGACAGGGGAGGGGAATGATTACATTTACAGAGGTAGAAAGCCTAGATTTGTTTCCTGGGAAGAGCAAGGTGAGGTCAGACAAGGTGCAAATTGGCAGAGCTATGCCTGTTTACGCTACAGGGTATTTTTGGCAGAAGGGGAATCCCAGTTTCAAAGTGAGCCTTATCCTACAAATAGGAGCTATCTCATGACGAGGAGCCCATCTCACAGCTGCTTGTAGGGAAGTGAGAGTCACAGCACTCCCCAGGAAAGAGATGCCTCCAAAGCCCAGAGAGGTGTGAGCAGAAGGAGAAGTCCTGCTGCATCTTGAGGGTTCCTACTGAACACGGCGGATAAGACCCTGTGCTGCCACCATTCCCGCTGAATTAAAGGATGATACCCAGCAGCGTTGGTGCAACATTCTTTTGGGATGCTAAATCCCACACCAGCAACTTTTCACCTCCTTCAGGGAGATGGGGCTATGCTGTGGCCAAGGATGAGGGTGCTCTTTCCCACGCCAAAGCCAGATCCTTTCTCCCAGAACAGAGTAATTTCATACACTGAATGACCAGATGGCAAAGCTCAAATGTCATATTAGCCTGTTTCTGAAAAAACCTCACAGCCCAGGACAAGACTGGCAGAGCAGAGGGAGCACAGCACATGAACACACACGCCTACTCACCAAAACACAGCTGGCTGGGGTTATTTTTAGACCCGATTTGACAGGGTCCCTTTAAATTTTGCTGGCTTTTGTCAGTTTGTATCACAGAGCAAACGTTGTTTAAACAGAACACATTATTTTTGGCCCGTGAATCACAGGACCCGCTCAGCAGCCTTTTCATGCAAACCACTGAGAGGCCTCTGTTTTTCTCTGCACCGGATTATTGCAAAAAAAAAACCCCTTAATCACCAGGTATGGCGATTGGCCTCAAAGATTTGCAAATTAGGAGTAAGCCATCAAATAGCTTCCTAGGGGCTGTAAACCACACAAATCCCATTGCCATTAATGAGGGCTTATGCCACTAAATAGTGTCTTGCTGTACATGCATACACACACATATATACACACACACGGAGTGTACAGCACGCCTGGCTGGTTTTCTCCTGTGGGAGGCACATGGGATTTCCCTGATGTAACATCCTTGGTAAACCTAACTGGCAGGCAGGCGGGGAGATCTCCCGGGGACCCCTCACTCATCCCTCCGGGAGCCAGCACCCTGGGAGCAGCGGTGGTAATTGCTCAGCTGCGGTGGCAAGGGAGATGCTGGCAGAGGAGCTGTGGGAGTGTTACGAGGGAGGGTGAAGCACCAGGGGACTTTTAAGTATGGAAGGAAAGAAAAAAAAAATAAAAAAGGCAAATACAGTTTGTTTTCCAGCTGTACTCCCAAAGACTTCTGTAAATGCGGAACCGCTGACAGCGGTGACAGGGATCTTCCTGGCTCCTCCGTGGCGGGACGAGGAACATCCCCATCCCTGAGCTCAGCGCCTACGTAGGCTCGTGGTTCCCCAGGCACGCTGGGCTGCGGGCAGCCCTCCTGCAGCCCTGGAGCACCACCAGCAGCAGCACCCTGAGTCACAGGCTGCTGGGGCCGGGCGCCCGGGCCGGCAGACCGCAGCCTGCGCAATGCTCGGGGAAAGCAAAACAAAAACAAGCCACACGCTCCCCCCCCAGACCGCTCCCACCCAAGGATGGGTTTGAAATGATTTGCAGCTGTTGTTGCACAAAGCTGTCAGCTTTCGGCTGCATCAACCCCTTCTCAGCGCCGAGAGGACGGGAGGGCAAGGGAAAAGCAAAGCCCCGAGGGGGGTTACAGCTCTGGGAAACCCATTCATCCCGCTGGGCCATCCCAGAGGTTACTGGCTTTCCTCAGGTTTGAGCGCATTCAAACCCACCCTTTTAGAATGGCAGGATTATCCAAAACATGACCTATGTGTGAAAGTGAAAGGAATGCAAGCGTTCAGGTTTTTTAAACTCAGATCTGCAGATCCTCTTCTGTTCTTAAAAAAAAAAAAAAAGAAAACAAAAAAACCACATAGCTTCCATGTCCCAGGTCGAAATAAAATTATGCAGCGTTTGCTCTTTTGCACTGGGGATTTCCAGGATCTTCCTTCCTTCACGAGGACCAGCCCCCTGAACACTGCTGGTCTGCCCGGCACAGCTGGAGCCCGTGTCACGTCCCTGGGCAAAGGGCAGGGCACCCGTGGGCGGGCTCCAAAATAACCTCAGCTGCAGCCACATTTCCTCCTCACCGCCCTTCCTGTGACAAGTCGGGAGCCTTGCCCATCCCTGTCTAGCCCCGTATTTCTTAACCGAGGCAAATGCTGCTGCAGTTTGTCCAAAAGGGGTAAAGAGAAGGCGGTGGGGAGGGATGGAGTAGAGCCCAAAAAAGCAAGGAGGCTGTGAGGGACCAGAGGCAGGATGGCCACTCCTGAGAAAAGATGGCTTAGAAAGTCTCCAGGCAGATGGAGAGTCTCAAAACTTTATATTTCTTTATTAAAAAGAACCAAACATGCAAAAAACTAAAACAACCAAAAAAAAAAAAAAAATTGAAAGAAAAGAGAAGGAGAAGCCCCACCTAATGCTCTCTGTTTTAAAGACCTCTTTCCCAGTGTGGCAGCAGCATTTGTTGCCTTCAGGGCTGCACAGCCCTGTGGAGCAGGCACTTTAACTCACACCCCAGTAACATGTCCGAGCACAGCTCCTCCTCCTCCTTTTTCATTTACACCATCATTCAAGCATCCCAAATTCAACCATTCCAGAGGGGACACAGAGGTACCTGTTGTGGGAAGCTCAGAACAGGGGCCTGAGGTTGCAGGTGAGGCACTGGCCCTACCACACACAGGTCACATCACCTGTGTGTGATCACTTTCCTCGCTTTACCCACAGCAAACAGTGAGCAGAACAAATGCATTCAAGTCTCAGGGGAAAGTCTGGGATAGGTGCTGGAGAAGGGCTCAAAGCAACAGTAAAAAGAGGCCTGCGAACACAAGGTTGGATGGTTGCTTCTTTTCCCCCAGCAAACATTTCCATTTTGTTCACCCTCTGATGACACTGTCCCCTTTGTACAGTACTCTTGGAATCTTGGCCCTCTTCAGCATCTTCTTTGAAAGACGTATCATCATCTGGGATTTGTGGATAACTTATCCACTTAAAAAATACACATTACATACAATTACTGCTGTAGCTTAACAGGAATTGTATTCTCTCCAAAATAAACACTCTGGGCCAGTGAGCTTCAAGTGACTTTGAAACAAGGCTTACCAAAACAGAAACAAAAGTGAAACATGACACCTACTTTCTATATCCCTACCTCCCAAATAAAACAGTTTTGTTCTGGAAGGTTCCACCAGAAGCAGAGGAAAGATAGGATTACATGGAGTCTCCCACATTTGGAGGGGCGGGGCATTGAAGGAGAGGAAAATCTGCTGTTTCTTCTCAACAGTTGAGAAACAGGGGAAATGAGTTAGTTTTGACACTGGGGACACGCAGACCTCAGCAGGTTCCAGGGAGTACCATCAAGAGAGATTTTCCTGAGTTTCTTGGGACAAAAAAAAAAAAATTAAAAAAAACCACCACCACCACCACCACAACAAAAAACAAGTGAGGACAAAGGAATTAACACTTTAGTGCAGAGCAAGCATCCACACAGGCAGCTGCTAGGATTACCTAATTTTGGGGACAGGTCAGGTCCTGGGTTTGGGGACAAAGCTGATATGTGTATGTTTTGTCATTTTCATTAATGTCTAATTAATTCCAGCTACAACTCCAGATCCTTAGAAGCACACTGGAAATACACTGGATTTATTCAAGCTTTCAATTCACTCTGCTTTAGGTAGGGGTTCAGCCAAAGAAAAAGCAACCTACAGGGGAAATATGAGTTCTGTCTGAAGGGTGGTCACCAAACACCAGGGTCTCATACAGAAGTCTAGTGCAGACAGACTCTTCCTTCCATCATGGCATCTGGTAGAAATGGAGCTACTCATATAAGGCCATTCAGCGTGTCATCCACATGCATGGACATTATATATTAAAATAACTACAGGGACTCCAGAAGACAGAATCCCCCTCTCTGCTTCACCAGGCCTCAGCAGTACATCTTCCTTTAAGGAATCAATATCCAAGGATAACAAGGCCATTCTGAACTGCTGCTCCTGACCTAACTACCTACTTGCACAGGTGATCTTCTACATTTGAAAAGCAAAATACTTTGGGAAAAGTTGTGATCCAGCTTCTTGGAGATTGTTTGCTGTTTCATCTTTCCATCCCTTTAGGCTACTTTCTCCTTTGCCCTCCTACTTTCTTCCTGTAGTTCTCATTATATTTTTGAATCCTTGACTTCACCTTTTCTTGCCAGCCAAACTTCTCAGTGGCCTAAATTCAAATCTAAACATTAAGGCTCATTGAAAGAAAAGGTGCACTCAGTGAAAGCAATTACACAGAACAGACAGCTTATTTCTCCACTGCAAAAAGACACTTCAAGTGAATTTTTAAGAGTCCATGCATGTCCGACAGGATTACATGGCTAACTTCAGATTTGCAACAGCAATCCTCAAACTCATCATTTAAAGATGCCCAAACCACTGCACTACTGAGTCAGTTCAGAGCCCACCTAAATATACATTCTCCTACATGTTTCCACATGCATTTCTGGCATTATTTCATATTTTCTTCTCTACATTTAGAAAAAACACCAAAGAGTAAACAAGATATCCATTTGTGGTTTACTGTATGTATTGAAAGTCCCAACATTGAAATGCAAGGCTGTTGTAGACTGAACGAAGGGCTTCTGTTCTTGAATCTTGTCTGCTTCTCCCCACTGTACAAGGCCTGCTAGCAAAATCTGTCATCTTCTCTCTCCTGTAAGATGGAGCCACTACTGGGGTGGCTTCTGCAAGTCCTGCATAGCCATGAATTGTGTGGAGACACTTTGAAGTCACTAAAAATAATTTTGTGGAAGAATCAGCTTTGGGACAGCTTAGCTTTCTTTTTATTTATTATTTTTTAAAATTATCTGATTACTCCCCATAGATGACATTTTCACTAATCTGTAGCAACGCCCTCACATGTTCTGACTTTTGTGTTGTCAGGAAACAAGCTTCTGTTCCATGGAGGCACAAGCCATCTTTGGTGTGGCTCAGATCTGCTCAATATTTGACACTTCAATTTCACTCTGCTGAAGATCCCCTCTGGAACTGGCTTCCAGCAGAGCAAAGCAAAGCTGCACCAGCAAATCCCTCTGCCAGCTGCAGGTCCCAAACCTGCAAAAGCTGTCCTGGGAAGGAGCCCCTCCAGTCCTTTGCAGGACCTCTCCTAACTGACTTTCACTGTGCTCATGGAAACCATCTCCAGCATGATCCAGCCTTCACTACCTCCATGGAGGATGCCCTGTTTTGCCTGTGTGCACACACCCCATCAGGATGCATTTCAGGGCTCCACTGGAAGGACACTCAGGCATGTGGCAGGAGGGAAGTTCAATGGAAGGCCTCATCTAGATAGCCAGGGGAGCAGGGCTGCAGAGTGCACCAGTTTCTACCTCCCACAAAGTACAGATGCAGCCCAGGTGGCTCAGAGTTTTTATTACTGCGCTGATGGAGAAGCTTGAAGGAATGTAGATTTGGACAGTCTGGAAGTCATTATCCCATGGCGCTGTCTTTAGAGTAGCTATTCTGCCTTGGATAAGCTCCCTGAAAATGTACACAGGCTAACTCTTATGCAATAGTAAGTAGAATAGAGCTTTACACAAAAACAGCAATTGGCAGGGTATGTAGATTTGTCTTTGAGGGGAATATGCATTTGCTGAATTACAAGAACTGTTGTGGAAAGCAAAGATGCTCTGCTCAAGGTTGTTACTAAATATCTACAAAGAACCAGAGGCCCAACTTCATTCAGCACAGACCTTCAACTGTGCTGTGCAGTCAGCAATATTCACATGTGATACTTGACCTTCGTGAACTGCATACTTTACAGCTTGATTTTTTTTAAAAAAAAGCAAAAATAAAAGCAAAAAAAAAGACACTTCAAAGCATCCTCAGTATGTGCTGCAGTCATGTGCCACATCCTAGCTACAGCTAGTGGGATTGAAGTAGACGTTGTCAGCAGACAGTAGTTTGATCCAGTCACTGGGGTCTCAGCAAAGCCTTTCTTCTAGAAGAGCATCAGTTTGCTTCAGCTCTCACACCAAGCTGGCTAGCAGATTACAAAGCTTAATAACTTTTTACATGTTAAGAGGGGATTTTTCCATTTTCCAGTCACATAAAGAGAAAAAGTTCTTTCCCCTTTGAGCGTCCCAAAACACATCAGATCTTGAGTTTGGAAATTTACATCCCAATGGAGAGGAGAAAAAGACAAAGAAAAGGGTAAAAGAGCAAAATAAGTGAAACTGGGAAGGCTCATCCTTTTAATGTGGCAGCCTCTGTTCCTCCCATTGTTGTGTGAACTGCAAGTCCCTTCCTTTAACCAACTAGATTTGCTATTTGGTTATTCCTCAGTTGTCATTCTCCTCTGTTTTGCTCCTGGTTTCATCATGAAGCAATACTGCCCAGTTTCCCAGCACTGAGCCCACTTAGCTGACAACACCACCTTTCCTTTCAGCCAGGGCAAACTGAAGCAGGTTCTCTTACTCCACAATGACTGCAGCATTTAGTGAGGAGAGCAGTGGCACCTGGATTCATGCTCGTTGTATGAGTGCACCAGCAGGCATGAGGAAAGAAGCACAGACTGTGCTGACATACAGGGGTGTGAGGCCCTCTGCCACCCGAGTCAGTGGCACAACACTGAGCTAAGACCAACAGCACAGGCAAGCTCTGGGCTTTCAGCACAGCATCACCTACTTTTCTCCCTGTGCTTTCTGCATACATGCTGGGCTAAACTCCAGGGATTAATTTACCACCCACTACGCAGTTTTGCAGAGGAGGAAGGGATCAAAGACTAGTTCAACAACATGAAGTTGTCACTAATGACGCAGAGGCCGATATTTCCTCTTGGCAGGCCGGAGTGTGGAGAGGGCTGACTCTGGCACCACCTTAGGGGACACCAGCACTGCTCTCCATGCCAGAGTAGCTCCACTGGAAGGCAGCACTGCCCAGACCCACAGGCATTTGGCTGCAGGAAAACCTCCAGGCGTGGTATCCTAGGAAAACACCAGCTCAGTTTGCATGAGGCCGGTGCTGATGGTACTCAGGGAAAGCCTCGTCCAGATCTGGGGTACTTTTGATTATTTTTACAATCTTATCCTTCCCTTCCACCCTATATATTTTTCTGCCTTGATCACCAACACTGAAAGGAGTCATCACAAGTCTGACTCCTGCTCTCAGACACCTGCAGCAGCACCCCTTAGCATCAGTCCATGTTAGCCTGGGGCAAAATTTGGGAAGAAACAAAACTCACTGAACTCCTAACTGTTCTTTGTCTTTTTACCAGCTTCCATCTAATGTATCAGAACCAGCACCCCTGCACTGCTTGTCTAGAAACTCGGGTTTTGTTTTTCAAAGCAAGGGAGTTGACACCCTCCTTTAAAGGGTCTTAGAATGCACACAGAGAAAGCAGCACAGCACATCGCCACTGAGTGCTACAACTAAACACCAGCAGAAAGCTCCTGAAGAAAACAAGCAGGCAGCTCTGTCCTGCACTCTGCAGATGAACTCAACCTCACTGCCAAACACAAGCAGTTCTCTTGCTGTGTGAACAGTAAATGGTAGAATTAGCTGATAACCAGCATCTTGAATTTGGCAAGGGCCTGCTTTTTTTTCCACTCGCAACTTTAGGAAGGAAGAATGCATGAAAACTCCAAGGCTTTCAGATGGGAAGTGAACAGCAAACACTGCCTCCCTTCACCGGCTGATCCCAGAAACATTAAGGTATACAAGCTACCTATGTTTTCACTCAGCAGCTGAAGCACGTGATTGAGAAGGTCCAGATCCTCCAAAAACATTTAGTATTAATGAAGCACAGCATGATTTCAGAGGACAGGGAAAAGGAGGCAGGACAAGAGTTTCATACCAAATGGCCTTATTCCAACCTCAAATTCCTCACAAATTCATCTGATTATCTGACCAGTAATCAAATGAAGTGTTCCAAAAACTGGAGGCACTTCTCCTCAGCACTGAAAATAGCTGTAAGGAAAGAAAATATAACAATGTACATCGTGTAATGGAACAGACAGTGGCAGAAGAAGACTTTAGGTGGATGAAAAAGTGGATTTTGTGGGGAATATTTTTTGTCTTTTTTTTTTCCCTCTTCCTCTTGCTCAAGTTCATTTCTACACAGGATAACTCCTGAAGGATAATATTTTGTTATGGGAGACACCCAGTCTTATGAACAGTTATGGCAAAATGCTCTGCGAGAAGCCACCACTAAATCAACCCAGTCCATGAAATTGTGACATGCTAAATCGAGGGAAGAGGCCCTGGCTGCAGATGCAAAGGTAAGCGACAGCTGCTACAGGAAGCACAGGGCTCCCCATCGCCTCCCACTGCCCTGCAGAGGGCAAGCTCAAGCTGTGCCCCGAGCACAGCCTGCAAAGCAGGAGACAGGCTCAGAAGCAGAAAGAAAGTGCTTGTACTGCCACCTTCCCTCAGATGTAGTGGTGTTAGAGCACAGGCATACTGCGGGTGGGTGCTGTGGGCCAGAACTTGGTCGTGCCTGGCACAGGTCTTAGGGCAATACACATCACCACTGCACTTTGAAGAGGTAGGAAAAGCCACCCAGGGAGGAAGGCCTGTGAAAATTAGGAACTACAGTGAGTGTGGATACACGTGACAACTAAGAGGAAGCTGGAGGGAGTGGATTGACATCCTCAGAAAGGTGCTGGTGTTAGGAAACATCTTTATGTGGGGGTTGGTCCTGGTGATCGGGATAAGAAATGAAGAGGAGGCAGTAGGCCACCTCAGCCTGGGGAAGCAGGGCAGGGCTTGTCTCATTCCCATCCCATCTTTACCAAGAGGCAAGAAAATGCAGAGAACTTCCCAGGGTAAAGGGTCTGAATAATAGAGGGCAATTTGCCAGCTCTTCACGTCGCAGGAATACTCGTACATTGACAGTGAAAAGCAACAGGCAAGACAATGAGATATCACTGGTATCACACACAGCTTCCGCTGCAGGGCTTCCTTTTTTTATTTGAGAAGAGGGAGATGAAGAGCAGCATTGACTTGGTAAACCCAACATTTGCCTGCTGACATTTGCCCAGCTAGAGTCTGATTGCCATGGCAATGCCTCCCTGGAGAGCTGAGCAGGGGGTTTAGGCTATGCCTGAGCCAGAATAGCCCCCTGAGTAATCCCTGCTCCAGCAAGGGCCTACTAGCACCTGACAGCTCAGGACACAAGCAGGATTCAGAGCCACAGGCTGTGTCAGACACTGCTGATATTTTTTGTGAAAACCACAGCAGTGGCTCTTGTGTAGGAATCCCACTCTCTGCACCCATTGCTAGAACAGCAGTTGGACCAACCCACTGGTTCAAACCTCATTATTCCGTTTACAGGTTGTTAGCATCATTAAAATATTGCAACCTTTGTTTTATCCTGTCTTTGACAGACTGAAAAAATTACTTTGTTCTTCAGTGTCTGGTAGTGAGCAGGAGCTGGACATGGATTTGGTGTACAAAGGATATTAGTGTTCCCGGGGAGAGGAGATCCTTGTATTTGCCACTCTGGGCAACTTGCAGGGTCCCCAGCATCTAGCGGGGTTTAGGAAATTCTTGGCATTTTCACATGTTTTATAACCCACTGAGACATCCATCAAGATGATACCAGTGGTGAGAAGCAGGCCAGCACCGCTTCAACATCTCTTGCAGAATTATGTCCTATCCTCCAACATGCTTCAGAGGTTATCAGGACTTAATGGGAAAAATCATTAATTTACACTTCAGCAGAAGCTTTCCAAACAGAACACCGTTTCACTGCTCTGGATTGCACTTCTCCATGCACATGGCAGGGATAAGGAGTCCCTTGCTCTGCATTTGTTGCAATCTAAGTACCAAAGGTTGTGACAACAGATTTAGGTACTGTACTAATACACACTATAGATAGGACTTGATCTTGTTATCTAATACATTATCTAATATTATCTAAGGTAGAGTTGCACATAAATGACCCAAATTCATGAAGCACTTAGTGGAGTCAGTACTGGATCTCTATTGCCTTGTACGTGGAATAATTACTTATGATTATAAATTGACTAAAATTAAATTAATTGATTAAAATTAAGAGTTATATGCTGGATCTGCTATCTTCTGAAAAGGAAGTGGAAAAATTGCTGTTAGGGATATCTCCTGAGTCACGAAAAAGTGACTTCTGTGGTTTTTCTACTCTGCCACCTGCAATTCTTATCTCTTCAGTCCAGCTCTCTGTGTCACAAGTCTTTATGAAACTCTTCTGTCATAGAGTTCTATTGTGCTGCCCTAGAAGTTCCTGAGTTTCAGTGGCAGATGAAGAAATCCCATACAAATTTGAAAATTTTGATATGCAGTATGTTATCAAACACACATCTATTTACAAGACCAGTTCTGGATCCCCCTCTAGAAAGGGCAAAGAAAAAAAAATTTAAAAAATCATAGCCTGCTCAACACAATTGTCTAGAAGAACAGTTTCTGAGAACCAGTTATACTTTGTGTATGCAGGATAAATACCCTGGCATTTTGTTCCTAATACACTGTAGTGTCTTTCTTTCACTCTGAACTTCAGGTTGATTGTGCACAATATTTCTAAAGAGTTAAGTAGTCAAGTACTAATTTTGCCTCTCTGACACAAGAGGGAAAATGTAGAATTAGGAAGCAACTCTTTAAAAAAGTACGTAAGTTCTTGGAAGCTGTTGAAAATAAGTGAAAAACATGCCTTTTATTTCTAAACACTATTAACTTTGCCAAGAGAACACACTCTTGGAGTTAGGTGGTAAGGTAAACAATTACTAATTTCCCCTATGAGTAGGAGATAATGAGATAGGCAAGCGTTTTTCTGATAAAATGTTTCTTAATTTCAATATATCTACTTTTAGAAACCAAGTTGTTAGCTGAAAAGGTTTTGTTTTGATTAATGTCATAATTTTCATTCATTTAAAAGAGTCAGAAATGTCAAATCATTGTTACACAGGAAGTTTTGGGCTTGGATCAAAGTGACATTTCATTTAGCACTCTGAATAAACACACAGTTTAAAAGCCAACTCAGTGAGAAGGAGAAGCTCTGAAATCTAAGCAAATAATTCCAACTACTGAATCCAATTTCTGCTTGTACACAAGTCCCTTTGGGACTGAGAAATCCCTTTGAATTTTGGCTTTTTGGAACAATCTTTTAATTCAATTCAGAACAAAGATATTGAGATGAGGTAAGCCACTTCCTGCCTTCTCCTTAAAAATATGTATTAAAAATATTAATCTTACATGAGAGAGAGAAGAGGTGCATGCAGGATAAGATGTATAAGAACTGTAAAATTTTCCTGCTTGCCACACATATTAGGTAGACATTGCAGCATTGTTTGCTCTCAATTTGTAGTGAAATCGTTCAGAATATTTTTAATCAATCTTCATTGCTTATTGCTACCACTGGTGCATTGCTGGGCAAAGCCCTCAGCTTTTATTAGAAGCTAAAATGTTTTTACACTTGTTGCTCAGACAGCTGCAAAGAAAAGTTAACTCAAACCCCCAGAAGCTACCAAAACCTAAGACAAATGAAACCAGAGAGAATTTAAGTCTTGTGAATTACACCAACCACATGACTTTGCCTCAGGATTTGAGGATGCCTGGAGCAGACTATGCCGAGCTTGCAATTTTGTCAATTATGTTTCATTTCCTACATTGGGGCTGTCATAGAATGAACTGTTATCGTGGATGTCCCTGGGGACATAGAGCTCAGGCAGCCTCACACTACATGCTAAAAAGCTTTCTCAGATAGGGCTTGTCAGAAAACACATCTTCCACACAGACCCCTGCACCACCTGCCACTGAGCCAGAACGAGGGAAGCAGAGCCTCTGGACACATTCTGCACAGAGGATGCTGCACAAGAACAGCCCCGGGCCCCTCTTTCCAGGGATGCTGCCCCTAATGCAAGCCAGCTGACAACAGCAGTAAATTAAAACCAACCAAACTAGGAAATCCATGCGTGAAATAGCAGAATGACATCACGAACAGAAACACGCATCAAAAAATTAGAAGAAAAATGTACGTACTCCATGCCTTGTGGTGTTTTCACCTTATAAAATCACTCTGGCAGAAGCAAGACCCCCTTCTATACCACTCTCTTATTCTTAGATAGTGCCTAGAAAGGAGAGCTAAGCACAAAGATGGGGTTTCTTTAAGTCCCCAAACCTTTCCTAGGCTTTTGCATGGCTTTGAATCTGTTCCTATCACCTGATCCTAACAGCTGTCACCTGCCAGTAATTTCCTGCCTTGCTCTCACTTGTTTTGCTATCACTGGATGCTGCCCTAGCAGGGAGGGACCCTTGCCAGTGCAAAAATATTGAAGAATATTTGAAAGGCACCTATCTGGTCTCCAAATGAATTGTCAGAAGTGAGGAAGCAAGAATATTTGTTTCCATCAGCTGCTTCATTAGCGACAGATTGAGATGGTTAATTAAACACTATATGGTAATAATGGACTTAACTGGGGGCTGCTTGATGGCCTGGAAATACCATGCCCATCAGTGAAGACACACAATCATCTAAGGTATTGCCACTTCACACTGTTTGCTGTCACCTCTGTTACCCGAACCGTACTAATAGCATGAGTGAGTCAAACACATTTCGGTGCAGCCAAGCAAGCTGGCCTGAGTCACTCTCATAGAATCGGGCATGAGCAGAGGACATTTTGTGGACACAAGGTGATTTACAGCTCCAGTTACTTGTTCTATCCTTCAGCTGAACCACGTTAATGAAGTAACTGGGAGCTCCCAGTTTGCTTCAGCACAGTCAGCTATTGCTGCACAAATCAGATGAGCCCCTGAAGTGGATTGGAAGCATTGTCAGAGTGTGTGAACGTGGCTCAGCTCCAGGGGAGGAGCAGATGCAAGCCGGGGTGTGGTACCAAGCAGATGGAAAATGGTGTTTCCCTAAACAGTCCCACTAGATCTGCAGCAGCACATCTGCTGCACCCCAAATGTGTTCCTTCTTCCTTTTTCCACTCACTGCAAAAAGATTTGGGCTGAATCTCCTATTCCACTGAACCTTTGGTCGATATTCATACCCATGGAGAGATGACATAAGATTTGACCTTTCCTGTGTATTTGCTTGCTACATCACACTGGCTGTGAAATAGGAAGGACTCCATGAAGTGTGGAATGTTGGATTTCAGATCCTATTTGGTGCTCATGCTTTCTTTGCGATGTTTCTGCATCCAAATTTTATCCCTTAGCTAGGCTGAAGGGAATGTATCTTCCTTCTTGTCTATGGGAAAACAAAGCAGATGGTCTCAGTCTGAGGGACAGATGTCCACATCAGAAAACTGTCACCGCACTTGACACCTTCCCA
This sequence comes from Cyanoderma ruficeps, assembly GCA_008694505.1. Taxonomy (NCBI): domain Eukaryota; kingdom Metazoa; phylum Chordata; class Aves; order Passeriformes; family Timaliidae; genus Cyanoderma; species Cyanoderma ruficeps. The sequence goes on along the minus strand of VZDJ01007755.1, from coordinate 56,677,275 downwards.
GCCATACTGGCCAAAATCCTCCAGAAAAGAAAAAACACACCTTGCCATTTTGCATACATTTACATTCATTTGCATGCATTCAGGCACCTACTGAGCAGAATGCTCAGCCTTCCCATTTTTTAAGCTGCACTCAACCTCAGAAAGACTAGTGTGATTACTTGTTAAAAGAGCTGACTGCCTGGTGACTTTGGTATGCCAACTCTTAATAAAAAGGACCCTCCTGTGCCATAGTCCTATTCTCTTCCCGCCTTTTGTCACAGGGATGAGTCTAGACAAGGAAGAGCAGCTCGTAATGGCACTACCCCTACCCAGAAATTCTGTAAAGTCAAATGAAAACCCTTTTCTGCTAGATTTTCTGGGACATGAGCAAAGCATTTGACACTCCCACATGACATCATCCTTGTCGCTAAACTGGAGAGACACAAATTTGACACAAGCACCACTCAGTGGATAAGGAAATGACTGAATAGCTGCCCTGAAAGAGCTGTGGTAACAACTCAATGTACAAGTGGAAAGCAGTGAAAGTGGCATTCCTAAAGGGTTGGTATCAAGACCAGTGCTACTTAACATCTCTCTGGCAGTGACATGGACAGTGGGATGGAGGGCACCCTCAGCAAGTTTTCTGGTGACACTGAGCTGTGTGGTGCAGTCAGCACACTGGAGGGAAGGGACGGCATCCAGGGGAACCTGGACAGGCTGGAGAGGGGGGCCTGTGTGAACCTCATGAAGTCCAACAAGGCCAAGTGCAAGGTCCTACATGTGGGTCAGGTCAAATCCAAGCACAAATACAGGCTGGGGGAGAATGGATTGGGAGTAGCCCTGAAAGAAGGTCTGGGGGTTGTTAATGAGAAGCTCAGCATGACCTGGAAAAGCCAAAGGTATCCTGGGCTGCATAAAAAGTAGTGTGGCCATCAGGTCAAAGGAAGTGATTCTGCTCTCCTATGCCACCCTCATGAGACCCCACCTGCAGGAATCCCATTCAGCTCTGTTCATAAGAAGGACTTGTTGTAGCAAGTCCAGAGAAAGCCACAAAGATGCTGAGAGGGCTGGAGCACCTTTCCTATGAAGAGAGGCTGAGAGAGCTGGAATTGTTTAGCCTGGAGAAGAGAAGGCTCCAGGGAGACCTTAGAGCAGCCTTACAGTGCCTACAAGGGGGAATGGCTTTAAACTGACAGAGGATGGGTTTAACTTAGAAATTAGGAAGAAATTCTTTACTGGTGGTGAGGCACTGGGACAGGCTGCTCAGAGAAGTTGTAGATGCCCCATCTCTTCAAGTGTTCAAGGTCAGGTTGGACAAGGCTTTGAGCAACCTGGTCTAGTGGAAGATGTCCCTTCCCATGACAGAGAAGCTGGAACTAGATAATCTTTAGTCCCTTCCTACCCAAATAATTCTATAATTCTGTGAGTCTATGAAAAGACTGGTGACATTGCCAGAGTACAAAAAACATAGTCCTGTCTTGTTTTCCTTTTTTAAAATTTTTTTCCTGGCAGGGAGTTTTCTCTTCCAACCTCAAACAACCACAGAAGGCTCTATATCTTTACTTTTCATAAGTGAAGCAGCAATAATTTGCTGGGATTGTGGTGGCTGGAACGCCTGGAGGATCTGGATGCGGGCAATCTGAATTAGGAGAGAAGTCAATGAAACTCAGGAGAATACTCAAGTGCCTTAGCACGAGGTCTATTTCCCAACATGCATGCACATTGCTGTCTGAGTTCATAGGAAATTATCCCACATGGAGCCTTGCATCCAGTAGGAGGGGAAAAAAAAAACAGATAAAAACAAACCAAACCAAAACACAGCAGATTGCTCAACACTGTCTGTAGGCCAGTTAAAAGGGGAGGAAAAAGAGATCTCTTAATGCAGTCTGCTCGGCCAAAGCTGATCCCTTCTCACAGGGCAACCTCTGCAGGGGCAGGAATAGCATCCTGCTTTCCCACCCTGCATGGGGAAGGTCCAGCTGTGGGCTGAGATGTGATACCTGCTCCCCATCAAGGCCCCCATGAAACACTCAGGTGGCAACTACTGCTGAGAGCTCAGTGATTATGGAGACTCTAGGAAACACTGTGTGTGTTTTCCAGTGCTAGTTGTGTCTGCTTGGCGAGGCAGGAGGAGAGGGAAAAGCAACCATTCTCATGGGAATTTTTTTGTTTGCTTCATTTTAGGGTCATTTTGTATTGGTTCTTCTCTTCTTCTCAGCCCTGATGGTGCAATGATGTTGTGCCAGGGAAGAGGGGCCATCTGAAGGTGAAAGGTAGCAAAAAAAGAGGCAGAGAGGCAAGACACGCTGCTCAGCACTTCCTGTTTGTCACCCAAGGCCTTTGCCCTGTGTCTCCATCCCTGCCAGAGCTTCTGGGTGACTCAGGGTTTGTACAACCTGCCATGCACAGCTCTGATGAGTCCCAGCTGCTGGGAACAGCATAAAGGTGGCAGAGCCTTTTCCCACAAAAAAATGTCAACAGCCACAGAGATTTTCAGCCCCAAGGACCTTTGCCTATGAATCCTGTCAGCTTCCTTGCCACCTCCATAGCCTATCAACAAATCAGCTAGGTTTTTCTTTCACGGGCCATTACATTTCCCACTTCTTTCTTTGGCACAAGGCAAAAATAGTCACAGAGGCTTCCCAAGCTGAGCTGGAGACGTGGCTGCACACAGAGCTACAAGTGAGGAAAATGCCGCTTGTTTTCACTCTCTACCCGACACATGACAGCCTGTTACACAAAATCAGCAGCAAAACTCCCCCCTACTTCTGCAAAGAAATAACCCAACCCAAAACTTATGTAACTCTGCAACTAATCTTTGTTAATCTTGAGCAAGGCATTTAAATCCAGGGAATAAGCCTATTTTTCTCATATCCCCCACCCCCCAGCCTATCTGTACAGTGAAAAGAGAAACAAGTAGAAGCAATGTTCGCAGCCTTGTGATTTTTCCTTTTGACAAGAGCAAAGTGGCATCGTGTCCCAGGACTGCTCGGAAGGAAATCCTCCTGCCTTGCCTTATCCCATGCACTGAGCACCTTAAGAGAAAAGCTGCTTTCGGAGCAGTTGTCAGTGGCTCTTGGCTGAAGCATGGAAATCTCCACTCTCGCCACGTACCACTGCCTTGCTTTTGTCTGGTATTTTTTCGTTGCCTATTCCATCACACACATAAAGACAGAGGAGCGGCCATCTGAAGTGTTCCTTTATGGTGGGCAGTGGAAATATTTGACAGTCCTCAATCTGGTAAGCAAATCGTGTTGTACAGTGATACCAATATGTCTATTTGTTTGTCTGCCATCTGTGCCTCAAGACATATGCAGCTGGTGTATTTGCTGCTGTTAAACTGCTTCCTTTGGTGGTTTTTACCCCAAAGGAAACTAAGGAGGCATCTGTGCTTGCGCTGTGAAATGTATTCACAGGTTTCATGCAGAAAGAATATTGACTGGTGAGATGTTTGGTTTTCAGAAAGTACTTTGAAGCTAGCTGCCTCCTTGTAAAAGAGACATTGTCAGTGAGGAGAAGGACAGAAAAGTGGGGGTATGTCCAGCCAGGACACATACAAGTTTAGTGCCTGTTTTCTAACCTTTGATTCAAAACATTTCAACACTGCTTGGAGTTTTACTTCAATATTTTTAATAGGCTTTTATGTCCTCTAAATTACAGGAAAAGTGAAACAAAGCAGAGCACTGTGCTAATTTAGCCATTCAGAGTACCTGCTTCATTTGACAATCAGTAGAGAACACAAGGGAAAGAAATTCCAGCCTGTAGAGAGAGGTGCTTGTGATATTATTACATGAGTTTCAGCAGTGCTATCAACTGGTTGTACATTTCCTAAAAGCACACAGAAAAAGAGAGACTGTAATGTGTTCTGGTTCTTCTAATGTGCTAACATTTCACAGGATAGAGATCAAAGTGAAAGTACATGAGATACTCAGGGGAGAAGTCTTGTTCAAAGTCCAAGGCGTTCATCAGCAGCTTGGGGAAGTAGTGCTGATGGGGTGGAAAGACCAGGCTTGTGGAGAGGTTTCCTACAAGGGAAAAGTTTCAGGCACACTTGCTAATTTGAAGGATGACCACAGGGATCTATGTAGCCTTTCATCCATCCTGTGTGACTGTCAGAGTTGAACATCAGTGGGAGGTCTGGTCTGGGGCATGTTTGTCTCTGCTTTTACCCTTCAGAAGGAGACACCCTATGCTGGAGTTTAGTGGAAGCTTAGAGCTCCCCAGCTCCAAGTGAGGGCTTTTGGAGAGCTTCAGGGAGGTGGGGAATTTGGTTCTCTTCCATCCTCAACCATTCCATGACTCTGCCAAATATTTGCAACCAAGAGGCAATGAATGGCAAGTGAAGTGGTCACAACAACCTGGGGGTTCTGGGAGGCCCAGCACTCCTCAGTGTCCAGCTGTGGAAGGATGGGGACACATATATATCACTGCAGTTGGGTGGCATTTGTACTGCTAATTGCAGGGTTGTCTGTTTATCAGTATAGCCATTTTGGCGGGATAGCTGACCCCACTAAAAGACCACCCATATTTTCAGGCAAAAAAGCATCTCCACCCCCATCCCCTGGCACCATTATAATGAGATTTACCACCCAGCTCTAAAGCATCAGATCAAAAAGACAAAGCAAGTAACCAATCTCCCAGTATTACGGGATGAAGAACTACTCACTGAAATTATCATTCAGCTTCCCTTAGTGACCAGCAGTAGATGGTCAGGGAAAGTCTGCACAAGGCAAGAGCGTGTACTAGCATGAAATGAAGTTTCCATGGCTTACTGTCCCACCAGCATACTGAGTAGCACAGCCAAAAAAAAAAAAAAAATCCAGGTTAATGTAGCTAATACCTTATCAAAGCCTTCCTTTCATCTAGCTAAAGAAAAAAACATGAAAACATGCCTGTTCATACTTCTGGTACTTTCCCTATCCTCTGTGACATGAGGCAAGTGTGCCTTGTGTGAAAGAGCAGGTTCATTTTGTTGGTATAAACCTACTTCCTTGACAACTGAACTGGATACCTCATTATTTCTGTGTTGTAATCTAATCATCCATCCCTGCACATGTTTTTTTTGCCACTCATTAGCATGGCATTAGATTATCCCCTCAGTTATCCCCTCAGTTATTCTTTTCTGCAAGCTGGAAGTCCAAGCCTTTTTCATTTCTCTGAACAAAGGGTTGCTTCTTCCTTTCACTAAAGCATCCATGTCACCCTTTGCAGCAGTTTTTCAAGTTTCAGGAGGGGGTAGGTGGGGCAGGCCACAGTGGTCAAGTTATAATCATATAATGAGTTTATATAGCGGCCTAAAGGTGTTTCCTTGTTTGTAGTTTAATTCTTCTTGACTACTTTTAACTCTATATTTGTCTTTTTTGATCACGGGTAGGCAAGAAGACAGCAAGTTGAGAAAGCTATCCACACTGAGTCCAGCATTTCTTTACTGGATGGTGATAGCTAATATAGAACCCACTGTGGAAAAATATATAATTGAAGCTGCTTTTAAATTTTTTTCTGAAATGCTTTACATTGCACTAATCAACACTGATTTTTGCCTACTATTTGATCACTCAGGCACTCAGTATCCCAAAATTCTTTGGTAATTTCACAGCAGGCCACTTTGACCAGGAAAAAACCCCCATCAGATTCACAAAAGTGTACCACCTCAGTATATGCTCCCTTTGCCAGCTCATTTACAGATCTGCTGAACAGCTCAGGTCTTATTAAATCTCCATGAGTGAGGGCTCTTGCTCCACTTCCTCAGTCCTTTAACTCCCAGCTTTTAACCACGCATTGATCTGATCCCAATGCTGAAATGGAGCTGCCAGCCAACAGGGAAATGGTTTGGGCTGAAGACATTGCCTATCTCTCATGCAGAAAATGTGGCAATGGGACAGGGTGTGCAAAATTAATCCTTCATGGATGGTAACCCTTCTTCAGAGATTTATTTATTTCAAGAAAGGATTGCCAAAAAATGAAGAGAGATAAGGGAAACAAATGCTGTCACCCCCTTTCTCCTGCTGAACTGGGTAGCATTCTTTTGGTAAAGCAGCAGCAAAAGTGGCAAAAGGTTCTTGAGCTGCTGTATAAGAGAGGAAGAGAGTGAGAAGATAACATGTTCCACATGCTGTGGCGCTCTCTGTGGGCCTCCACTGGACCTAAAAGACTCATCCCATGGTCTGTCACTAAGCCACTCCTTGTGGTTGGTGAGGAACATCGAGGAACAAGAGGTGCCTGTTAACCACACTTGTCCATTGGGTGCACATCCAATGCCTTGAACTTCTCTCAGTCTGGACACAGTCCTAGAAAACACCTGGGGATGTCGAGAGGTCTGGTCGTGGGGAAGAAGAGAAGGCAAAAGCTTCACACTGGGCTGTCCTGGTTCAGTAGATCTGCTGGGCTGGGCAGGCCTGGGCAGTGCCTTGGAGGCTTCCCCAAAGCCAGGAACACAGAGACAGCCTTTGTCCAGCTCTTCTGCCTGTGTTCTGCCAGACTGAGATTGCCTGGCTTCTGGCATTGGCTTTCTGAATCACTTGGAAATTTTCCCTCCAAAATTTCTCTTATCTCTTTGGAGTAGCATTTAAAATTTTTTTTCTGTGGAAAGCTGTTCTGGCTGCCTCACTGTGATCTGAAATGGAAATACTGGGAAAAGTAACATTTTCTGGGGATGGAAATGCTGCTTGTCTCCCAGTTATGCTGGAGAGAGCCTGGAAGAATTCCTTTTAGATATGACCCTCTTTTAGCACCTCATTCAATTCCTTGCTAGTCATGTGGCTCTCCCAAGAGAGCTAGAGCTCTGACATGGCTTCAGATTAATTTTCTTAAAGATCATAGCAATCAAGATTCAGAGAGGAAATATTTTTGTAGGGGGAAAAAAAAAGGATAGCTGGGCTTTGTATCAAGGAGGTTCATTGACCCATTATTGAAGAAGCAGAAATGACAGATAAAAACAGTTCTGTATTCATTTCATTCATCTGTGACACAGAACAGTGCAAGCAGAATCATTCATTGCCTGAAATATCTGAGCTCATAAAAATCTGCTCACTGCTGTAAATCCATTAGTAAATCACTGCATAATGAGCACGCTGCACCTTTAAAAACTATTAATTGTGTTCCTGCCCTGATTTATTCTTTATGCTTTTGTCTTTCATAATGGAAATACTTTTCAATTGTCCTGAAAGCTGCTTTGTATTTATTTCAGAATAGGCCCAGTATTTACTAAAGATATTTTCCAGGACACTATCATGTGAATGGATGTGTGTCTACACTAAATGTTGACTTTCATGTCTAATAACTTGCTCAGAATATTGGATTTATCCCTCCCTAATGGGCAGAGCTTGGAACCCAATTTATTTGTACTAGTTGTAGATTTCAATATACACATATGGCAAGATCTTATACACAAAAGTAAATCATGTCAGGTTACTTAAACAGAAACACCCTTTTGATCACTGCACCAGATAAAAATTGAGCTTTGTCTTTGTCACTGTGAGTCTCAGTTGGGAAAATTGATCTGGCCAAATTAAATGTTTCTACAGCACCCAGCACCATGGAACTCTGCAGGGTCTAGAGGGGAAAGCAGCCTCTCTCCAGCAGGGATAATCATATCCATATTCTCCAATTTGGGTTAATCATTAGCTCTCTGAATGCTTCCAGTCTTCCTTCTGTTCGTGTGGGAACAATTTAGGGAATCCTTTCTATTTACAGCCAGTGGATTTATATTCCATGAGCGCCTGCAATGGATTTGTGAGTGCCAGCACTGCTGCCTGGGAAATTCACAGGACATCTGGAATAATTTGATGTTTTCACATTTTGTTGATGTTTTCAGCATTTTCCCTTTAGTGGAGGGCTACAAGATTCGGATGTGCCTTTCTTACAACAATAACCGCAGTGGGTTTGGAGCTCGGATTTTGATCTTCTGGGGGTGTACAATGTCAGACTGCACAGTACTAGGGACGATCCTAGCTCAGTTCAGTTTTTTCATTTGAAAACTACTTGTATAACCTTCCATTGCTCTTGGAAATACAGGGTGACCACTAAAGTGTCTGAAATACCTTTGAAACTACGGTGATAAACAAGGGTAGAGCTACAGCAGCACAAATCCAAGCTCCTGAAGCTGAGTTCAGACTTCTTCAGGAGTTGTTCTTCTCCATGTTTAACGAGAGAAATGGGTCAGGTTACACATTCAGATAAGAATTTTCCATACACAAGATAACATTGTCCTCCCCTGTGTATAACAGAATATTTACCAGGCTGAGAATGTGGCTGTTTTGGGACTGTTTCTTTTCAGTAATGTTTATTTTAGTTAATTTTGAAGCGGGGAAAGAAGCAGCCTATCCCTGTCCCATGATTAATGTAAGGCTGACCATGAACAAGATAATAATAGCCCCATCCTCTGGGAACCAGGCTTCTCCCTAATTGCTTTATTGGCAATTAGTCACCATGTGTCACTGGACTGTCACCACCCTCATGTTCATTTTTCATGCCTTTTACAGAAAGTTACTGCAGACTCTACAGGGTGTAACAAGAGCTTCTGTTTATTACCAGGCTTTTCTTAGCTCTTCGAGGACTTGGTATTGGTATCCTGGCGAGGCCAAGTATTGGGACAGATATTTGGGCTGAACACGTGTTTGTGTCTAAGTACACTGCACCCCAGCATGGACTTCACTGAACCAGACCCATGACTTGGAGGGCTGAATTCCTACTAACTGAAATAGGTGCCTGCTAATTGTGATAATGGGGAGGGAAGCATCACCCTTGAAAGAGCTGCTTTGAGTGCCTCAAAATTGAACAAAAACCTATGTGGGTTCTGGTGAAGCTGCTTGGGGTTTTTTTAATGTAAAGATACATCTGTTCACCCTAGTCCTTGATAGGAAACATGGGGCTTTGCAGCTGAACTGGGTGATGCACAACCTCTGATACCTGGTCCTGGGTGACCCTGGGCCAGTTCCCCAGCCTGTGTCAGCACCTCCCTACCTCCACTGCTGTGGGTCTGCACAGGGAGAGGGACAATCAAACAGTGGTACTTACTGTCATGGCTCTCTGGGCTGTGGAAAGGATAGGGAAGGAAGACTTTATTTTTTTCCTGTGCTGGGAAGAAACAAAATGTTTGGGGATGGTTGCAGAAAACTGCAAACTCTGGTCATTTTGTTGCCCAGGAAGACTCAGTCTCTGGAAACTAAAGCTTGCAGGAGCCCTTGTTTGACAACAGGCATGGTGAAATCATAGTCTCCTCCTCCCCTCATGTATTTTGATAATAAAGGAATTTCTAATGGAAAAACATTGCACTAATCCTGTCCTCTCCCAAGCACCACCCTTTGTAGCTTCTTCAGCAACTGATGAAGTAACCAGCCACAACTTCAGAGGCTTTTCTCTAAATAAATATCTGATTCAGAGTAAGATCATGGCAAAAGAGATCTCATCCTGAAAGCTGTAGCCCTCTTTCCATTTAGGCATGACTACCTGATCCAGAGTTTGCAGTAGGCTGCATTTCCCATATTGCATCATTGAGACAACAAAAGTAAGTGAACTGAACTGATGGTGCTAAATGCAAGACAATGGGAGAAGTATTTTTCTGCAAGGTTCTATTCTGCCAAATCTGATTCATCTTGATCTGATGTGTAGTATTAGGAGAGAAAATGAAGCAATTAGAAAAGCAATATTGGTTTAAACCACAATAACATAACAACCTTACACATAATTTGTGCACATATCTAATCCTTTACCAAATTCTCCTAGCATCCTCTCCAAAAAATCCCACCCTCACTACATCTAAATGATTTAAAGAAAGAAGGAATAAAACTTCATACCAAAATGCAACCTCCCCATCCTAAAATTCATTAGTTATAAATTGTTTCATTTAAATTTAAGTAAAACTTTATTTTCAGTTGGTGACGTCTGGATCTTTGCTTCTAAGCACTTGAAATTCTTTCTTGAATCCCTTCGAGTTCAGCAAAAGAGGTTCTGTTTTTGTAACTTCTGCACCTAATTCTCATCTTAGATAATTCTGAGCTACTTGGCACAGAGATCAACTGCACTATAAGTCCCTAGAAAGAAGAACCTGTGTTGGCTAAATAGTGGAAAAACTATCTAGCAATTGCTTTACAGGAAATATGTCCTGGCATAATTTGTTCTCTCGTGCTCAGATACATCCAGTGGTCAACCATTAACATAGGAAGTGTGATGGAGCTGCCTTTCAACCTGTCCCTTCATTTCACCCATCTGAATCACATCACTACACATCTCTGTTTAGTCCATTAACTGGGATGCTGTTAAAGTTATCTTCTGACCGACTTTATTTAATCAGTTTGGGTTAGTAAAAGAGATTTAGCCAACAGCTATTTCCCTCACACAGGCTTGCAGCTCATGAACAAAACAGCTCCCTGAAGAGCAAGAACAGATTTCATTGAGGAACATGCTAATGAAAGCTGGATGAGTTTCCCTCATTAGGTGTAATTACTTTAGGTTTTGCAGGCTGTCTTCTATGGGGTGTCCTTCCTGGCTGATGTGTTGAGACTAATTAAGAAACTGCGATGTGCTAAGCCCATAATTTCCAGCAGAGACCTTCTTTTCAGTGTCCTGGCTTTCCCAGTGTCCACAGTAAGTACCCTTTGTCTCTGTATGTGAAAATAATGTTTGCATAAATGGTTAGGGGTGTATAGTACCAAAAGTTTGTGTATGAAATAGATAAGAACTAAGGGCTTTCTTTTACCATTGAATTTGGAATGGTTTTGGACCATTTAGAAGAAGAAACAATGCTGAGCCTGTCATGGTTGAGAGCAAAGCCTCTTGCACAAACATTAGGGTTGATGTCCTCAAGTGGACACAGATTGACCCTAAGGGGTGAATGAGGTATAACCTCTCCGTTAATCTCATGGTCCAAATAGCCGTGGATTTATCAACAGGGCTTTTCTCTAAAGGGCAGCACAGGTCAGGAGGACACAAGAGGGTACCTAAGAGGCAGCAAAACCTCACATCTCCTTCTTTGATGCCAAAGTAGCTTTAAATAAGCACTGGAGAGAAACAGATTCACAGAAAAATAATTATAGTCACAGCCTACATCAGATTCATCATGGATCACCTACTCCCTCACAGACAATGCTGTTTATCAAAATGCCGTGGGTTGGACGGGAACTGATGGGTTATTTATGCATGCAGGTACGCTCTGTGAGAGTGATGCCTGCAGCCACTGCTGAATCTCAGAGGGCTGAGAAACACTGCTTAAACATGGTCCATAAGCAGCTCAGCTAGCTGGCTCCATAAAAAAGCCCTGCTAGGGATGGATGGAGTCAGAGAGACTGGATAATTATCTTCCCTCCACAGCAGTGTTCACTCTGCTGCTCTCATATCCCCCCAGGCATCCTCACCATGCCCTCAGGACTGTGGAATAGTCTCACTCTTCCAGCATCTCACACTCCTGATTTCTAACCCCAAGCACAAAGTGTGCTCAAATACAAAGCCGGGCCAAAAATTGCAAAGCAGCTTTCAGGTATCAGTAACTGATACCAGGGATCATTTCCTCCAGTTAAGTTGTCCCACTGTAATTCCTGCTCTATTGGGAAAAAAAATAAAAATGGGTGCCCACAGTGTGCAGCTTTCACCTGCAGTATAGGAATTAGGCTTATGAATTGTGAAGGTAAAGGGTAAGTTTACGTGAACTGCCTTATCAAAATCTGTTTTTACTTTGTTACTGAGCAAAACAAAGGCTTGACAGACAGTCCCTTGAGGAGAACTACTTGACCATCAAAAGATCCCATCTGCAAAGGGAAAGGGAAAGAGGAAAAAAAAAAGCAGCAGCTAATCTCAGATTCCACAGAAAATGTCAGTGTTGGCAGTTTATAAAGCAGGGTTTTTTTCTCTCAGTATCAACACAGAACACTGCATCTCTGAGTAAATGTGAGATAACATGAGTTTATCTGGCAATGTCATAATTTTTCATGTAAAAAAACATGGAGATGTTGTGCCTTCTCAGAAATGAAAGCACTAACCAAATCCTATCAGTTTTATTTGTCTTCCATTTTTAACTTTCTTTCATTCCTTTCATTTTTAAATTTCTTTCATTTTGGTTCCAGTTTGTTTGTATATCCTTTTGGACACTGTATACCTACAACCGAGAGCTGGTTTACCCCAAAAGCCTTGATGGAGTCATCCCGCTCTGGTTAAATCACGCTATGGTGAGTAAGAAACGCCTCAGCCTCTCTTGCAGAGAAAAGGGAGACTTTGCAATGTGTGCCCCACCACACCACTGCATTGTGCCGTTTTCCAGAAGAGCTTCACAGCTTTTCCTTTCTCACCTCCTCCTTCCTGCTTATCTGAATCTGATGTTGAGCTGTATGCAGCAATCAGATGCATGTGCTTGAAGCCGCCTCAAGAAGCCTTTTAGCACACAAGGAACATCAGTGAATTGGTGCTTGTCAAACCTCTGAAGTCAATGAAATGATATGTAGTCATAAGGAAAGAAAATCTCACTTATTGTGAGCTCAAAAAAGAAATTGTGTCTGCTAACAGAAGTCTCTGAAATACAAAGTGGCTATGAGTGTAACAAAGCAGCCCTTAATTTTTAAAAAAGGTGAAATAACAAAAGAGAATCTGACAGCTCTACAGCTAATAAGCTAATGTGTGCACAGTTTTGAATTGCTGGATTGCAATGATTGTTTACAGATTTTCTATAAATACTTTCCAGATTTCTCCTTCATTTGCTCTGGCCGTTTTTATGATGTGTTGAATAATCACATATTTCTCATCAGTCAAGTGAAAGGAGGCTGACAGTAACATGGAAACTGTGGGTGGATTGCAAGGTCAGGGAGGCCTCGTGGGGCGAATGGGAAGTGGGAGAGAAGGGAGAGGTTCAGCACTAGGCTGAATCAGAGAAGCCAGAAAGTATGAAATAATCTCATAGAAGACTCATTTCTCTCCAGACTTCATTTCTTAAGCACAGCGCCTTGCCATCCACTGCAGCAGTCCCCAGTAAGTGTTGAAGGCAAATCTGGGAGGGTTTGGGGTGTCTGGCTGAGGACAGCTAGAGGTTTGAGCAGCCCCTTGACTTAGACAGGTGCATTCAGAGTCGTGTGACTGGAATCCAAACACACAGAGGCATGTCCGCATTGCTGATACCCGAGTGGTGAACCACAGCCATCGTGAACTTTTAACCTCATCACCTGCTCTCCGTCCACCAATTCAGTTCCACCAGGACCTTTCTGTGGCTGTCCAAACCTCTGCACAGGTGCAAAAAGGGCACTGCTCTTTCAGAAAACCATCATCCAACAAAATGAAAGGTTCTTCCTGCCCTCAGCATCATGCTGGTCTCAGGTCCAGGATTTAGTATGGACAACTGGTTTAAAATCCTCAGTGTTGGAGGTGCTGGGCAAGGGGGGAGGAGGGGGTAGCACAAAGTGAAGCTCAGAGAAGATAGGCTTTGCTGCTTGTTTTAATCCTGGCTCACAGCTGAGAATTTGCCCTTTCCATTTCCACATTTGTTTATGACATGGGAAGGTTGAGAGGTGTTAGGGCGTACATTTTTATTTAATGTGCGAGAACTCTTTGCAGGAACCCCTCAAACATATCTGTTATAACTTCTTACCCTACCTACATCTACAATTCATAACAGAGTTATTTTGACTACAACAAAAGTCATTTCTGTATCAGAAATGTCAAAAACAGGTGTTAGAAAAGGAAAAACAATTCTTCCTCAAAATTATTTTGACGAGAGAGAAACTTCACATAAAGCAAACCTCTATCACAACCTGGTATTTTATTTCTAAAGCTCTTAATACACTGCAGACATCTTATGCTTGACAGTTCCTGGGTAGGAAATTTTCCTTCTAGTCACTATCAAGCATAAAACATCTGCCACCAGCATAGCCTGATTCCTGCTATCGACAACCCTGTTGTTTTAGAACACCTTCTAACAGGTGCCTTCCGGCTTAGCTGAGACATTTCTTTCTTCCAACACAAAATATCCACTGGAAACACCAGGGAGATCCAGGGACATATGAACACTTTAAGGGACAATCTCCAAGTTCTGATTGCCAAGCAGACACTTTTTCTTTGGGTTCATTTCCTTGCATATTGCTGTTACATTATGGCTCTGAGATTACAGGCATTTCACGACAGATTGAGGCAGCATGTAGCTGGCTTTGGAGGAGAAAGACTTGGGTGTATCAGTAGTAACCATCAGTGCCATAGCATTTGCAGTGCGAGTTCTTTTTTTAAAATCTCGGTCTATTTTAATGTTGTAAATAGAGAAAGCATATGTTGTTATGTGGCTGGAGAGTGAACATAAAAAATAACCATGCAAAACCACTTCAGGAATACTGAGCTCCTTGGCTTTGTGGTGATGCTGCAGTACCTTCCTTGCAGAAATGAATAGTCATCTTTTTCCTCACGTGGCCTGCTCTTACAGTGGGAAAGAATTGTTGTTGCCCACCTGGTAGCCCAGAGCTGCAGAGTGAGCATTGCAGTTTAGCCATATTTTTGCACTCTGAGCAGAAACATTTTGTTTTGCAGACAGCGTGGTTAATGTAGAAAGGAATTTTGCTCGTATTTGAAGGAGACCAAACATTCCGGACTATCTAGGTTTCTCTCTTTGCTTTTCTGCCGAGTTTATCCCAAAGGCTGGGCCTCAGTTTCCACTTCCATTTGCCTGGGATATTTAGGTTTTACCATGTTTATACAAAACCTTGACCTTCGGGGATGAAAAAAGTCTGCTCTACTTATGTCTCAAGCACAATTATTTTATTTGAACAAGATTTTTGAAGTGGAAGATGGCTGAGACAAAAGATACACTGGCCAATTCGTCAAGTGAATTTGTTTATTTCTTTCCCAGTCATCCCTTTTCAAGCAACATCTGGATACTCTCCAGAAGGAGACTAACTGCTGGAGACAGCTTGGATTAAATCATATGCATATATTATTCAACTTAATGGCAGTATTGGGGAACACTATACTTTGAAGGGTCTGACAGAATTGAATGCTAAATAAAGTGGGCCATTGGTGGGTCAGAAGAGATAAGTCAAAAATATTTTGATCTATAACAAAAGATACATATAAATGTTGAGCAGATGTGTTCACAAAAAATGTAATGGTACAGTTGTGTTTTTGTAAAAGGAGATTTATATTTTCAGTCTGTTGGCACAGTTCTTCTCAAAAGCACAATTTTCTTTATTTTCAGACTGCAGATAAGTTGAGTTTGGCCACCTCTTTTTCTAATTTACCCTGTAGATATGTTACCCTTTCACCTTTACAAAAACCAGCATTTTAGTTCCCCGGGCACTCTACTGACACATGGTTATGAATTGTGCATGTTCAGAAGATTTTGTAAGCTAAAAAGCTGAGAATAGACAAGGAAGGAAGGTAAACGGAGGCTAAGAAAAAACATCTCTTACCTGGCAGACTTTCAGCAAAGATGACAACAGATCCCCCATTGCCTGAGCTTCTGAAGCTCCTCTGCACTTTGCCCTGTTGTGGCTAAGCTGTATCTGAAAATAAAAAGATAAAATGCAAGGGAATGAGAGAACAAGCAAGGCACATACAAGTAATTTTCCTTCACTGAAGCAGGTCACTGATGTCCTGACAGTAGGAATACCAGCAGGACTCACTATGTCCCCTCTCATCTTGGAGCTTCTTGGTATGTACGAGCTGCTTGTGTTCTGCCTACCTAGCTAAACCTCACCTTCCCCAGCGTGGACACAGCTACATCAACAGAAATGGTATTTTGGATCAGTGTGATTTGTGCCCATCTGGAAAAAATGTCAGTTATGTGAATATAAGTTACTCTCATGTGAGGGTGTCTGTGTGAAGGGTTACATCTTACTACAGCTATTTTAGGAAGCTGCTGCATCACTAACCAAAAAAGGGGGCACAAATTCAGCTTGTAGAGCAGAACCCTCTTGTCCAGGGCACTCAAACTCGACTCCTACTCCAGGTGTGTACACGAGAACTACCTCAAGTTCATCTTTGACCATCTTAAATGATTCTCTTTGCAAGCGTTATTTAATGCTCAATAATTCTTGCATATTTACACAAGGGAGAAACATTTCCATTTGTTTGCATTTCGCAGTATCTCAATTTTAAGCTGTCTGGCAACTATGGACATTCACAGGCTGCCAATTATATTCAGCTTTTGGCAAAAGAAGAAGAATGTGTGTGTGAGGAATATGGCACACAAAATTAATCACCCCACACATTTAAGAGCAAAGATGCTTAGCTTTTCCCAGCACTAGGCAGATTTTTTTGAAGTTTCCATTTTTGTTGACATAAGCCCATTTCCTCAGGGAGAAAGTATGTGTTTCACAGACAAATGTTATGGCAGGGAATCTTCCTGGGCTGCTGCTACCCCAGCGTGCACAGGTGCAGTCTCCACAACCCTCCCCACAAAGAACAGCTGGAGAAAAATATTCCATGGCAAAGGATGTGTCACTTCAGTTTCATGTCAGTCTCCAGATGCAGTGCAACATCAGTTTCTTAGACTACATATCTAATGTCAGGGACAAAGGCAATTAAAATTCTGGCATTGACATTGAGGCAAAACATTTGCTAGTAAGCAATAGGATATTCAGCCAGGGCCCTATTCCCAAAAATGCATGTGTGCCGGCAAGAAACTTTATCTCTGAGGCTCTTTTACCTTTGATCGTACAATTGGTCTAATGTTTCATCCATTTTTCACAGTAACACTCCCAAACTGCCAACGTGTCTAAGAAAAAAAAAAATAAAATAATGTTGCTTTACAGGTGAGCATGAATAGATCTGGAAAGGGCAGAAACAGATAGTAGCTGATGGTTCAGAGAGGAGTGCTGCTGGAATTAAATTGAGCAATACCTTTCTCACTAATCTGCTACACACTTGCTCAGTAACAGGGCTCCCCTGTGCCTCCTGCTCTATCCATAAAATAAATCTATGGTTCCCACAAAATGCACTGATGGTTGGCAACACAAATGACATGTAGCAACCATGAGAGAATTATTTCTTCAACTAAACTTGGCAAGGTAAAGAAATAAAATGAACAATAATGCTTAAGCTCTTTCCACTCTGAAAAATAAAGAGAGGCTAAGAGAAGAAGAAAAATGTATAGGAGAGATTGCAAAAGAAAATTTTGAAGGAGGCATTTGAACACCGGCAAAATAATAGCAAAATAAATCAAAAGAGGGAATTAGTTCCAAAATCAGGCCAAGAAAGGAGAGACCATACAGAGATTTGGAAAATTATGAGTATAAAACTAAACAGAGGTTATGGTGACAGGAAGCTGTTTAGTTTTATTATGCTCAGATAACATAGGCTGTAATTGCTCATGAAAACATCCAGCTGAAGGAAATTTCCATAGACAAGAGGACGTTTCCCAACAAAGCACCTCAGTAACCACTTTGAGGGACAATCAATGAACTGGCTTTTGAGCCTCACAAGGCAACACCAAAGTGGGTTTTTCCTTTTCCTTTGCAGTAACATACTGATAGGGAAGAGAGAAGCATGAGCATTGGCCACGGCTGGTTGTCAGCACACAGGCTCTGCAGGGAATTGGTCTAAAAGGAGAAATGCAGGCAGTTTTTCAAAAGCACTTGATGGTCTCCAACTGTGCCCAGTGGAGTTTAGTTTGGCCAGTGGTAACTGTTTGTGAAAAGATCCCTCCCTAAAGTCTCACATGTTAATGGAAAGCAGACATGGAGGGTATGTAAATGCAGACGAATTAGAAACAAACAGCTCTGGTCAACCGAGGCATCATTTCCTTCGCTCTGGAGTCAAACAAGGTCACAGCGAGTCAACCGCGACACACGCGTCAGGAGCACCAGTGATCTCAGCAGCTCTGGGGAGATTATTCATGGGCTCAGAGCTCAGCCTAGGCTGGAGCCCGCAGCTGAGCACAAACTCTACCCAACCCTGTCTCCTCAGCCCCAGGAAACTCTCTCTTACTGGAATTCTCAACGGCAAAGCGAGGATACGGCATTAAATAAATACACAAATTACTCAAAATACGGGAAGTAAAAATTCCATATGGTCTTAGCAAACACTGGAAATAATATTCAGAGAGGACTATTTATCTCAGCTTAAACTCGTGAACCTGAAGCGTATCCTGGGAAACATACAACATGGGGTAGGAAAGAAAAAGTAAAGAAGCAGGGGAATGTTCTTGTCTGCAGGAGATAAGTTCACTCGCCAATATTTGAGATAAAGTTCACAATATGCTTAAGAAACTTTCTTCCCTCTGTATTCATATGCCAGGGTTTGTATGAGCAACAAGAAGAAATTTGTAATTTTATAACTAGTTCAGATTCAGCTGAGTTTTTCAGGAAAGAAGCAAAGAAACTAAAATCAACTGGAAAATCTTAATGACTGCCAAAAAAGAGACACAAAGGATTTTAAAATTGAATGTTTGGAAGCAGAATCCAGGCTAAAAGTGTGATTAGTTAACTAAATGTCTCTGATAATTTTGAAAGCCCCCATCACTTTTACCTCTTCACAATAGAAAGAAATAAAAAAAATCTGCTCTTGCAAAATTTGTAAGCTGAAAGCTCTCCTCAACAAACAGAGGTTGTTAGACAAAGAAATACATTAATATTTCAAAGAACATTAAAAAAGTACCAACAGGATCCCTGCCAAGAGTAGGGAAAAGCTCTCTGATTCAGCTTGGTTCATTGATAGCCGGATCAGTACACACTGCTATTGTTTTAGCCTCTTTTCCTTACCTTGGAGTGAAACAGGCTTTTTTTTCCCCCTCCCTCTGTGATAATTATTTTTGACAGTTTCACTGTTTATATATGAAACTGAGAAACTGTTAATTGAAATAAAAAATGAGTCACTGTTTCCAGCAAGTTTTGCCAATGTTTTGATCTGTGTCAATCTGAGCTTAATTATAAAGTTTTCTTTAAAGGAAGAGGCAAAACTGTGTATTTTAATTTGGCCCCATACAAATACTGTGCTCCTCAGACATACATCAGTTTAAGAATGTAAAAATGCTGCTAAGTAGGACTGAAAATATATTTAATGACTATGCACCAGAGACCTATGGTTAAAAATAATGCAGATGAGAAAATACATCCTTTTTTTCATCCTTTATCCTTTTGGTTGATTTTTTTTTTCAGAGAAGGATATGAGAAGCCTTTATAGCCTTTCAGCAGATCTGATTAACCATGATACATGGTCTATCACTAATGATGTTGCCAAAGTCAACGTCTCTGGGCAGTGAGAGGGAAATCATGTGGAAAGCCAACAGTGTGTCGTAGGCAAAGGGCAGGCTCTCCGCCCCGTAGCCAAACACACATTCCCCTGGTGTCTGCTCTACAAATACGCATCTGCTGTCACAAACTTGCTGGGGTATGAGATAGAAATTCCTCTGTGATTTTACTGTTAATGCACAAATTCGGCTTGGCAGAAATAGACTCTGGGATAGCAGAGGTGCAAGGGAAGATTTTCCCACATGTTTACGAGCCTGGGGTGTATGTGAGAAGGAACTGGGGGCCAGAGGGGAAAAATGAAAAAAAACCCCAAAACCTTTTGTATCCACAAAGGAAAAATTATACAATTTTTAAAAATCATCCTGGGGGTGCTTGAGGAAGCTGAGAACTGTTGTAGAAATCTGTCTCAAGAGGGCATTTTCAGCAAATTTAAATGACTATATAAAACCCCACATCTAGTTAATATATATGGCAAAAATATATTTTAAAAAGATGCAATTACTTGAACGGAAACACAGCACACAGTCAGAGGCCAATGACATCACTGGACTTGGGAAGAGAACAACTTGCAGCTTTCCTATGCCACAACAAATTTCTTCCTTTTTTTTTTTTTTTTTGAGTTTGTTTTTCCAAATCAGGATACCTCCAAGACCTTTAAGAAACTGCAAAACAAGAGGCACACAGTCCCACTCCTGAACGCTTTTGCTGTCCTTGGATATGGAAACACTCTTACAAGCAGAGGAAAGCTCATAGAATCAGGAAGAGCAGAAATTTCAACCTACCCCTTCCACTAAAGTCCTGGCTATTCCCAAAAGTAGCCACATTTTCCAGTTTTTCCAGTAACTTTCAAGCTTCTATTGATTTATAGGGCCCTGAGTGTTTTCTCCAACTCCTACGTAAGCGGAGGAGCCTGACAAAAATGAGTAGTAAAGCATATGAGCCTTTTCTAAAGCAGCACAGACTACAAAGCAGATCTCCCAGCAAGCTTTTGCAGGCGCTACCAGCCTGCTGCTCAGCAGCAATGCCAGTGCCCTCACCACCTCCAGCCTCTCCCTGTGACTGTATCCTGCTGTCCACACGTTTTCTGTGTGCTGCTGGAGCGGATGTGCTTCCCAGCATGAAGCTACATCTCTCCTGTGGAACACTGAGCCACTTGCTCCTGGTCATGGACACAATGGACATGGAACCCTTGCCCATCACAGTCATCACTGCATCAATCTCTCAAGCCTTTGAAACTCCTCATTTTCCTCTATAGATGCAACAACACATTCAGTGCATTCACAATTGCTATGCCTGCCTTTGGGCTGCTTCACTGTTCATACTTTCTGGCTCTTTGTGCTGCTCTTTCCTGGGCATGCTCCAAAATACCTGTCAAAATTAGGTGCTCTAAATCAGCGTGCCAGCCAAAGGCTTAGGCTAAAGCCTAAAAATGAGGACAAGGTGCAGGTTTTCCAACACTGCTGCCTTGCCGTGGGCATTTTGGGTTTTGTTCAAGGACAAACTGTTGTTCAACTATGGAAAATAAACCCTTAAATCTTTTTGAAAGCAGCTTAACACATAGATTTCTGACTAAAAGAAGTTACAGGGATTATATATGAAAAGTGTGTGCGCTAAAGATATTTTTCTGGTTAAATGAATCCAGGAATCACTTGTACTGATACAAGACCTCTGCAATCAACCAAGCAGGTTGTAGAGCTGAAGAATATCTCTGTGAAACAGAGCAGAAGAAAATCCCAGTGCCAATGACTGAGAAGAACTGGAACATCAAAGAAACATTTTCTATTTCTTTTCTCTGCAAAAGGATAACTGAGGTGGAATGGTTATTTTGATAGCAAGATAGCCAGGTATGAATAGCAGCTCCTGGGTGTGGTAGGAAGGCTGAGGGAGGACACTCACCTTCCGGGGTGTGGTCACTTGGAAGCAGCAGACAAAAGTGCATGTCCATTTCTTAAACAAACAGCTAAATACATGCATGCTGTTTATAGATCACTGTGCATTTAAAGAATTTAATGTGTATTTTTCACAACATACAGCATAAACTTATGGCAATAAAATTTTGACACCGTATTACCATATCAGATACTGACCAGTTTCTGAAAAACACGTACATTAAAAATGTTAGAACCATTTCCTTGGGACAAGAGTAATCTTCATACCATACACCCAGCAGGTTATGTCTTTAGGGAGAAAGACCAAAAAAATTCCTTCTTTTGACACTTTTTATATTTAAAGTCTATCTATCTTTCTCTGTTGCCCTCCTCCCGTACTTCCCCCATCTACCCATGAAACTATTTATATAATTAACAGGAATTTAACCACCTAGTCAGCTACAGTTGTTGCCAGAGTTTTCTCCTGCTGCATTTCATTGACTAGTTTTGCTCCCTAACATTGTTTAAGCCATCTGTCCTACGTATTGCAATTCAAAATTATTGATTGCTTGCACAGGGAATACAACATTTTCAGTGGGAAAATTTCACCCAGGCAAATTATTTTCTGAAATTGTTACAAATCAGTCAAAAATTTGAGGCATTAGCATCCCATGAATCCCTGCATTGGCTATTTAACATCTGAGCCCAGAAGACTTTCTGCTGTGCTCCCAACATCCCCATGGTGAGGAGCATCCCTCTTGGAGGCAGCTCCTCACCACAAAACAGTCAGTGCCACCAAACCATCTGCCCAGAGCTCAAAATCCTCCATGCTCGGACAGTTATCATTAAATCTTTGAAACTGAAGCTACAATTCAAACTCTACAACAAGAAAAAAAAGAAAAAGAGAGTAGAAAAGCACATTTCTCCATCAATTTAACTCCTTTCTAATTCTGGGATAAACTTGTTTGAAGTTCCTTCATCACCTTCAATCATAGTTAACTGAAGCCTCCTGTATGTTTACAACCCCATTTTTCCATTTAGAAAGGGAAGCACTACACACTGGGATCGCACTGGAGCAAGTAATAAATTACACTATACAAAATACAATAATGACTAGAAGAGAACATGAAGGCAATTCAGCAATTGCTTAGTGAGTTCAAGGAGCACTCTTCTGACATACTCAGCCTCACATAATGTTAAGAGTTCAATATCTTTTGTGCTCTAATGGGAATTATAAAAAAAAAAATTGCATTACAAAATGCAAAAGAAGAGCTCAACTATTATAAACATAGACCATGCTACAGGCAAACCTCATTTTTACATCACATTAACAAGAAAAGTTTTGTGCTTATTACTCTAGGGGTACTTCTTCATTGTAAAAAATAAAGCATGCACATTTGTATATAATTATACTCAGTATTGTTAAATAATTCTTTGCTTCTGAGCAGGTGCCTGAACTTTGTGATCAGCAATGACTTAAGGTGAGGCACTGTGATCTGTCAGTGACAGACTCTCTTTTTTCCTCAGCACACGGCTGTACTGCCATTTGCTGTCCTGGAAATCCTTGCCTTGCCGCATCGTTACCCAGCAAAGAAGAAGGGATTGATCCTACTGGGATTTGTTGCTTTTCTGTATATCAGTTGGTAAGGATTTAAGTACTTTTTCTTCAAGTAAATCTACTTTTTAAAATAAGTCCAAATGCTGTATTTTAGATCTAAAATTCTCACCCAGACACATGGAAGATGGCAGTCTTTTCTGGGAAGAAGTCATTTAAACTTCAGCTGAGACCCATGAAAACTGTTTCCAAACGTAAGCAAGGCAGGTTTCTTCAAACACAGTACAGCTCCTCAGACCTTACATAATGTCTTCTGCTCTTGCAAGGCCTCTTACATGAAAGTAATTAAATTGCCATGAACTCAGGGATAATTTGAGTAATTTCTTCTGGGCTGAAGTTTTTACTTCTACCGGTGCCATCAAATTTACCTCCACTTTCTGTCCTGCTCACTGCAAAACCACCAAATCCCCAAAGGTCTGGGGGTCATGGGAGCAGGAGAAGAGTAAAACTCTTTTTAGTGTTTGGCAGAAACGTGGTTGGTTTTAGAAACTTGAGACAGAAAAGGATACTCAGAGCCAGGTGCAAACTGGTGGGTAGTGAGGAGGCATCTGCCCCACCACCACCTCCCACTCCATCAGTGGGCACTGCCCACATTTCCACATTGCCCACAATGCACCAGTTGATCCCCAATCTGTTGGAGAATGATCCTGAGAGAATAAACTATATCTGATCAGCACCTCCCACAGCTCACAGCCATCTGTGACCATGCACCCCTGGAGAGGGTTTGCTCATTGCATCCTGGCTGCAGTGCTGGGATATGGAGGCACTGCCACGCCCTGTAACCACAGGCACCTGCCAACACTTCAAAGCTCTCAGAGGATGCCAACTCAGGAAGGTGGCTGTATCATTTCAGGGTATGCTGTGATACAACTTTCCAGAGCTGAGGAAACATCCAGGCTCTAGGGTGGAGAATATAGGACACCTGTATAACAACAAGAGGATACTGGTCAGCTAGGAAGAGACTTGTCCTAATGCAGAGAAGTCACTGGAACTATGAGGAAACCCCTCCTTCCCATTCCTACTCACCAGTTCTCACTCTCAGCTAGAGATGACCTTCAGCCCAGGGAGTGAAAATCTGAAATAGAAAATAAACTGTTCAGATGAAACACTGGAGTGACTCGAAACCCATCAGAGTGTCTGTGGAAACAGGAGACTTCACTGATACATTACATAAGCAAATTAAGAGCCATTTATTCTAATCCAGCCCAGAGCCTAATAGGATTACGACCATGGCTTCCTAAATTCCTTTTCTATGTTCTGATTCACCCAGTTGCTTAACACCAGCTTTGTTTTGCTTGTCTTATGACAACATTTGGGTTTTACGGTCTTTGAGACCAAACTGCTCTTACAGCCATGTGAGCTGTGCTTTCCCCCAAAATCTCTATCAGCTGAGTAATTTCATCCCTCAGGAGACATGGCTCATATCAGGAGCTGAATCCACGCCAAAGGATGAAGATCAACACAATAAGCCCTCCCAGTATCTTCTGAGAGTTGGTGCTGCATTGTGTTGCCAGGGTCCTGAGTGGAAGGTGATCCTTTAGAGTGCTTGTCCCCTGTGTGCCAGGGCCCTGATGACTGGATAAAAGATATTAGAATATCAATACCATTTTCAAATCAGCAAGGAATCCCCTGCCTGCTTTCTTTTTGTCTCCACTTTGTGGTTCCCTGCAAACCACAGACAACAGCTTTCAACCAACAGAAAAAAATTCTGGTCTATGTACCGCAATCTCAACACATGAACATATTTTACTGTTGGTGCTACAACCTGGTGATTTAATAGCCCCATTTGGGCACCATATGTTTCACAAGCAACAGAGTCCTTCCTCCAAGCCTCTCCTTGGACTGTCACTGCCATCGTTGCAGTGCTGATGGGCTGAGAAGTGACTGGTCCCTCTGAGGCAGCAGAGAAACTGAGCAACCAGTTACACCTCGCGCCAGACGCCTGCCTCTGAGCAGGGTGTCACTGTGGCTTTGAACACCCTGAACAGTCATTTATTTAGGTTTGAAAATACAGGTTGGAGTGCTTCATATGGGACACACCAGCTGGCCAAATTGCATGAAGATAAACTAGTTCTTCATTATATAAAAGAAAGGTGGTTGTCACTTTCTGTTTTACTGTTGGAGATACAATATGAAAAGAGGAGTCCTGTGCAGTGAATAACACATACTGACATCTGCACAGGCTCCACTCAGCACCTGAACTTCAGTGATTCTGCTCAACCTCTCGGGGCCTTTCCTGCAGGCTTTGTTTTTTTTTTTATTAAATTACTTAGGTGTTTCACAGCTCTGTTTGTAAGACAAAAGAATCTTGAATTGTGAAAATGAGTCCCTACATTCAAATATTTCCATGCTAAGTCCAGACAGCTCTATTTTCAATCTTCTCCATTTCTCCACTCTATCCCTTAGGTGAGGATAGTAAATCTTAATTTACAGGCAAGACAAACCCACCTTTTTATGCCCCACTCCTTCCTTCTTTTACTAGAGAAAGGAAGAAGCATCTTTTTAGCCTTTTTTTTTTCTTCCTTAGCATTCTCCCATTCCTCAGTGTCACGACATTTTCAGGATAGTGTGGCAGTCCATTTGTCACTTCTCTTTGAGTCATGATGTTCAGTGTAAGATAGCAGGCTGGGTGCCATCAGAAAAAAATTGTGGTTGCATTCCTATGTTAGCACTGGTGATGGAAAGTATGGCATAAACCTCAGATTTTTATAAATAAAGAATTAAACTTTTTATTATCATTTGGACCCAAAAGTTGGTTTTAGGGAAGTACTGTCCTTGTTAAAATGGCACATCCTGATAATGATCAATTAGGACTTACCCTATTTTTTAAATTCTTTACATAATCAATACAAATAAAAATAATTTATTCACAAAATTATTCACAGAAAAGTATTTTTTCATATATTAATATCTAAAAATCACTTTTATATTCTTACGTTCAGGCATTCTCTACCAACTACTCTTATGAGCCATAAACTATTAATATATTAACAGTGAACTGACATACACCACAAGATATTTTCTGAGAGAATAAAAAAGGCACAATTAGAAGAAAAGAAACCCTATAAAGCAGGCATATTAATCCTCTTCCTTTTTCTTCTTTTCCAAACCATGCTTTGCAAACAATTCTGCCACAAAAGGGTGAAGCAGCCACATCTGTTTCCCACCTAACTATTCCTCTTCTGTTCCTTCTTTTACAAAAGAAAAGGTGCTGGAGAATTCCACTTGCCCTCCCACCTCCTGAAAACTCCTTTCCACTCCTCAAAACAGTGGTCAACAGCAGAAGGATTGAGACAGGGAGGAACAGCTCTGTGTCTTCACAGACTCTAGGGCTCTGGATAGGGGCTGGAAAGCTGTTGTATCTAAAGAGCAAACACACATGAGAGCTTATTTGATTAAGCTTCACTTAGCTTAGCGAAGTGCACATCCCTGTTCCTGAACATTTTGCTATTTTACTGCGCTTTTACTGCTGTTAATAGCCAATGCCACCAGGGTGACAGCAGAATATTGTATGCATTTCAACCTGCACCGAAACCCATCCAATTTAGCACTGGCTCAAGTGTGCTTCATAGCAAATAGCCCAAGTGCCGAGGAGATGTACGGAGAGCCGAGCTAATTTTCTCAGTATCGAACCTGTTTTGATAACTCAGCCCCTCAGGAGTTGGAAATTTTGAAGTGGTTCTTCTAACTGAATGGTCCTAACCAGAGGTAATTCCTCTCCTTCCTTGCCTAGGGTCCTGTGGATTTATTCTGTAACGGGAGAGTGGGTATATCCTCTCTTTGCTTTGTTCAGCCCCCCTGGGCTCGCAGCCTTTTTCGCCGGTAGCCTTGCCATCATCATCTCCTTCTACAGCTTCGGAGAGTTCCTCAACCGCATGATATGGGGTCAGTGCAAGTTTTCCTCATTACTTCTATGCATATGAAAAAAAAATACTCCTAAAATGAATTGTTGTGATTGCCCAGGCAGGTGGGCAGAGGAAGGGGGCATGAGTACACTGAGGGAGGCGCTGGGGTGGTGGCATTTGGGTGTCTGATAGTGATTGTTGGGTCCCACCCACACGCTAACAAATAGAGAACAAATTGGAGCAAGGATCCCAACCCTACCAGACAAAGTTTGGACCAGCTTCCTCTAATTTGGCTCAAGAAGCACCTCTTACCAGCATAATCACTGGATTTTGAATTCATGCTCAAAGAAGGGTCCAGAGAAGCCACATGTCTTGAGTTAAAACTCTTACACCTGCATCACATGTTGTTTGTTTGTCAGACTAGGGAATAGCTGTGTTTACTGCAAATTTACAGGAATGCATTAGTGTAGCCAAGCAAAAGCACTGTGGCAGCAGCTCCATGACTAAAACAGCACTTCGGAAAGTTTTACAAACTGTTGAGAATTTTTCCCTTCTGCTTTGGTAGCGGTATAATCAGTAGTGACCTAAAAAAAAAAGAAAAGAAGCTTCCTTGGACATAATGGGCAGTTGCAGTGGAAAAAAAAGTAGTTTAGGAAAGCATATTTAACAAGTGGAAGAAAGAGAGAACTGAGGAAGCACCTTTGGGGATTTGGCACGGGGTACTATTATTATTATTATTGTTGTTTCTGTCATTATTATTCCTTGTGGTTTCCTCTCCTTTTTCATTCAAGATTGAATTTTTGAGGATGAAAGTGTTTGTCAGGAAAACGTGTGTATTTTATTTAGGACAAATGTGTGAACATTTGCAATTTCTTAAACTAGCTTTCTGATGAAAGAAAAAACACTGCAAAAACACCTCTGAAAATAAATAAGACAACCTCCCTCTGTTCTCAGGGAACATTCGACGCCTGATCCATTTTGCAAAGTCTCACATGCCTGTCAAGCCAAAGCAGAGTGTCTGTAGCTAGTCTCTCACCATGCATACTCAGCTACCTAAAAGCAGCAGATTGGCTTTCAAATGTGCTGAATAACCAACTTCACCACTTGCTACCTTTGCAAACAAGATGCTTGCTCTACATGTCCATGTTTGGAGATTTTGGCCACATTCTATTCTGCATAAACATAATATGAGATGAGGATTGCTGGTAAATGAAAACAGACCTGCAGCCTTTCTGCACTAGTTCTGGTTTAAGATGCATCACATAAATAGCAACTGTTACTAATCAAAGACTGCACCATCACTACATGATGGCATAAGTCTTTATATGAGATATCTGATACATCTATGTATCAGATTTTTTTCATCACTGAGTACATATTAGTAATTTTAGGCCTAGAGTACGCCTGCTGCATAATCTGGAGATAATCAGAATTAAAATAATTTGATTTCCAAAGTGTTAGCTGATTGGACAAAATGTTGTGCCAAGCAGAGATCAAATTAACTGCAAAAATTAGATGCATATTCAACAGCTGACTAAAGAAACTGGGGCAAGCACTCAACTCTACTGTGCACACAGACAGGCTGAAAAGCACCCCAGTTGTGGTAGCATGAATGTAACCTCAGAGTATGTATATAAACAATACACAATATTCTCCATTGATATCTGGTGTGCTCTTGCAATCTCTGGAGGCCTCATCTGTGTGGTGGGTCTGCCTCTCCATGCATAGTTGGTATTTTTCAAAGGAGCCACAAAATCCTGGTCTTAACAATTACATGGTGTTTTCATCCACATGCAAGACACTCTCCTTGAGTTACAGTTCCCCATGTTGGTGCCAAGTGTTTTTCTTGATCCACTTCCCAGCTGTGTCCACCCAAGAGAAGAGTAGGACTTCCTTAAGCTGGTATCAATAATGAAGGCCCAATAAGCCTTGAAACATAGCCACAGGGAAGCTATTTCAAATTACAGTGTGCCAGAGTTTTAATATATTCCTGACTGAGACAAATTTTTCATTCAGCGTTGCCAGAGGAGAAAGAGCTGCAAACTGAATGAAGACCCAATTCCAACATACCTTTGTTCCCACAAACACTGTTTGTCATCCTACCCTTTCCTGTCTCTCCTTTCCATCACAGTAAGGCAGAGGATGCAGTGGAAATGGTCCTGCAGAAAACAAACAAACAAACAAACAAAAACAAACTCAAAGCCAACCTCCCACACAAGGGAAAACAATCAGTAGTGGTAGAGGACAGACCTCTTCATCCTTCCATACTCTCCACCCTGCCCACCTCCTCTCTCCCCCAAAAGAAAAAGTGCAGGGAAGGGCACTTTTGATTTCTCTTTTGCTTCCTCCTCATTCCCCAAAGGCAGTTTGGGTTACAGGCTAATGCAGTTATCTACTAGGCTCCTATAGGAACATCTGAAAACACCTTGACTAATAACACCTGGAGCCACCAAACCATTAGACCTGATGGTGGTGGGATCTGGCAAGGCAGAGCCCTCTGACTGGGCTGCTGGCACCAGGGTTCTCCCCATAGGAAGAAAAATCTGGGGCTGTTGCTTCTTTTTATTTCTTTCCCACTGGGATGAAGAACGCTTGCCCAGATGTGTTTGTTCAAAGGTGCAAGAAGTGATTAACAAACAGCTCCAGCAGAGTGGCAAGACTGGCTCCCTTCTGGACTTGCATCCTGTGGCAGACTAGGCTGCTAATGAAGCTTGTTCCACAGCACACCATGCTTCATATGGGCTTTTCCACACTCCCTTATAGCTCCAGGCCATTATTATTTTTTCCTAAAACCAGCTACATTAATATTTACTCTTTTTCACACTTAAAGGCATATTTAGTTCCAACTTGTTCCAAAGTCTATAGATGGCAGCTTCCAGCTTCAAGCAAGTAAGTGTTAAATCTACATCCTGTGCTTGACTGAAAAGATGCAGTATCATTACTGAGAGCTGGAAAATCTAGGCTGTAGAATAATATAACCTTTTTTTTCCTTTTCAGGATGCCAGACCCTAAATTCATTTCATTATTAATAGACAAACTGTTTCATACAGTATTGGAGGTTTTAAAAATGTATTATCTCTCATGTGCCTCTCCTCTCCCTCCCCTCGCACAGTTGGATTGGTGGTAACTAAGGCAACCCAGCTGCACAGCCTGAGAGGCACAGAAAATAGTACCAGTAATGACTTCTTTTTGTTTTAAATCCCAGAGTTTCTAGAGTACAAGACAATGTTGAGCAATAGAGAAACTCCAAAGAGGATAATTTGAAACAATGAGCTGATTCTTTTACTGCCATAAATTTACCTCAGCCAAGAACTTGGCTGCAGGGTCTGAGTACCAAAGATGAACCGTGTGATAGTTTCTCCTGTTCCTGATGGGTGGAAAACATCACACAGGCAACTGACCTCATGTTTCTTTGACCAGTCAAACTAGAATCCTCAAAAATAAAGCAAAGCAGTGCTCACTTGAGGTTTGCTCTTGTTGAGACAATCAGATTCTTGGGAGACATTTGGATCAAAATTCTCCACATCAGACAAAGCAACCTTTCAAATGAGGTCTCTTATCTAGAACCAGCATTTGAAGATGGAGCACATTCATTTGTCTTCCATCTAACACATCCGAAAAAACCCCAAAATAAAATTCATCAGCTGCTTCATTTCAATGCTCTGAAATGCAGCTGGAGAGAAGCCATAGCTAGCAACAACTATTTGGTCCACCAGTGACTGAAAAGCCTCCTGAGGGATACCTGGCCAACCACTTGCAAGATTTTGTGGGTCCAAGGCCTCTCCCAGAGGAATGCTTATCCCCAGGTGGTGGGACTGTCCTTTGGGACACAAACAGGGGAGGAAAGGAGGCTGATTGTTGGAGTGGGGGGCAGCTCCAACAGACCCACCTGGACACTTGTTGTCCTCCAGAAGGGAAAGCTTTGGCCAGCAGCTGGCTGAGGAACACTGTCAGGGGCAAAACAAAAGTTAAAGATATTATAATGCGAGGGATAAGGCAGCACAACGAGAATAAGAGCCATTGCTCTGAGGAAAAAGAGAAAACTTAGGGTGGAATAACTTTCTCATGCTCAGAGCAGAGATGGATGCACTCTTCCAGATCTTCTATGAGCTCTTAAATATCTTGGGAGGACACTGCTGAAACCTATTTACCTAAGGCTAAAATAAAGTTAAACAGCAATCTTCTCTTTAGCCTGTTTTTCCACTTTTTTTTGGAAGTACTTTTGCATTCAATGTATTTTCCAGAATCATATAACATATTTTCACAACTGATTATTTTCCCTGAGTTTTATTTTTGTATTTATGGGCTTTTGAAACCAAGCTCCCTTAATACCCTGTAGCCTTGGGAAATCCGGCCTATGTGGCAGCTCACAAATCTGTGCAATACAAAGCAATACTATAATAAGATTGAATTCTTGATGCTGTCATTATTCTGAGCAGCTGTTGAGATTGCAGAAACCCGAATGGCAAATAAAGGGATGTGAAGGGCAACTGTGTGGGGTATGAAGCCCTGCTACCATTGTACTGGTACAGGCTTATCAACAGCAGTTTTTGTATGAATGTTAAAATGCTGATGTTCTGCATGTAGTTGTTACTCCAGGCACAGGTTCCACCCTTTGTTATTACTGTATCCAGGAGGGATTTTTAAACTGAGATTCCTTTCCAGAGGATTTGTTGTATCATGCCTTTAAAAACAAAGAATAAGAGTCCAGAGACCATCTATTCCTTTCAGTGAGCAAATAATGTTTATATCCATAATTCCACTATATTGCTGATGATGAATGGATCTCAGATTTTACACGATTTAAATCCCAGAGTTTGCAAACTAAATATGAATATTTACTTTTGACTCATCCATTTGTCCTAGTTGTACCACAAACCTGTGACGGCGTATTTATGTCCTTCATATTTGTCACTCCCCAAAGCTGCAGTTTATCCCTCAGGCTGAGATGACTGTGTAAAGGAAACCTGCACTATTTGTCACAGGTCCTATTTTTGGTGATAAGTTTATCTGGTGATCCACAGGAGGCAGACTGGATCAGAACCTCTCACAAACCAGGGCTTACGAATTCATCAGTGGAGGCCAGACATTAACAAGTGCTGGTTAACATGCTGGTCCTGGCCTGCCAGGCTATTTTTTTTCTCTGAGGTTTGGATTTTTTTGCTCACCCATAAATATCTATTTGGTCAGGACACACCGATACAATACAGCAATTAGTGTTTCAGAGCCTCTAAGGTCTATGGACAAGAAAAGATCATTTAAAGGAGTTTCCTGTGAGTGAATGATCGTTGGAGGGGAAGAAGGCTCAGACAGTGTGTTAGAAAAGGTACCCATAAACAGTTGATTATTGCCACACTGGGTGCCCCACAGTAGCACAATAACTGGTTCTTCAGAAAGCTGTGGGATTTCAGCAGGTCCTGTGCTGTCCTGACCGGACATGTGCATCCTCCAGATATCCCAAGTGCAGGGATTACTCATCTGGTGGCCTTACAGACAAGCTTTATTTTTAAAGCTTTTCACATACTCTTACAAGCTAGGTTTGTTTGGTGGCAGATACTTTCTCCCACTGGCAAAACACAATTATTCTCAATGGGTGTGGCCCATGGCAGATTTCAAATAATTCCTCAGTTGCTGTGTAATCCGTTACTTGCTGGGGACATCCCAGGCTCATTTGACTTCTGCAGCACTTTAGCATTAGCAGCTGGTCCAAGACATGCACTCGCAGTTTACTCCCACTCCCAAATGGGTAGAGTTCCCCGGGGATGTTGGGAAGCTGGGGCCAGTTTCACATCCTCCTCATGCCTGATGTGTGAAAGGACTTTTCTATTGTGCCTTCCCCCTCATATCCCAAATAATGTCTTCTCCTCTGTCTCCAAACAGGAGATTCAATAGTAATACTGGACCACAAGTGGAAAGGCAAGTGAATCCTCCTCTTGAAGACAAACAACCTCTCCATGAATGCTGAAGCCATGAAGTAGAGGAAAATAAATGCAGCTGTGATAAATTCTTTCTCCAATGCATTGCAGCTTCTGGTGAAGCCATTATGACATCAGACATATGGAAAACTGGTGGAAAATATGAAATGTTTGCCTCTTTCATGATAACTCTGCAACTGCCATGAATAAGAAAACTGTGTTCATCTGTTTACGCAGATTTCTCATCTCTTGCACAACGTACGTGAGGATTGTCCATGGTCAAAAGCTGTCACTGGTAAATGCACTCCCTCATGAGCCTTGCATCGCTCTGTAAAAGACCTGTGAATGCAAGCCAGCTCTTGTTTGGATTGCCCTTCATCAAGTCTGGAAAAAATTAAGAGGAGAGATAATTTTAACAGTGCTGTGACTTCCAAGCTAGCTAGATAACAAATTGGGCTAACAAGCACTGTAATTAGAAATGTCTGCTCAGAAAGTTCACCATGAAGCCGAGTTCTTCTAATGAGAAACTTTCTGTAATATTAATATGCCTAATATCTCCCCTCCATTTTAACAGGAAATCTGAAGGCAACAGTTTCTTCCTTTTTCTTGGTTTCAGTTAATCTCGCAGCAAAAGTAACCTAATTATACTGACTGTATGATTGCTTTGACAGAAAGCATGTTAATTTAAAGCACTGTTTAACATAAAGCTGCCTGCCATATAATTACACTCTATTCACATGTTTACTAATTTCCCTCAATATAGTTGATTCCTGTTATTAGCCTCAACATTTTGTTAACATCCAAAACACTGGAGATCTGCTTTGCAAACTCCAATAAACATGCAAGACTGAGAGTACCATAAGTGTTCCTTAATGGTCAATGTGAAAAAGAAAAATCTCTCCTATTATTCCTGCATTCAAAGAGGATTTGAAACTAGTTGCAGTACTTAAATATCCAACTCCATCCTCATTGCCAAAACCCCCCACTTAGAGCTACTGTGCACACAGTTCACTGGGGTGTTATTTTCACCTTTCAAATGCCGCTGGAGCTTAGTAAAAACGAAGCACATTATAAGCTGCCTGTGAGCAATAAAAGGATAATGTGTATACATAAGATTGTTCTTCTCATGTGTTAAGCACCTGATAAAAATTCTAATCTGGGAAGTTAACATGCTAGGCCTAGACTGTAAACTAAGTGAGCTCAGTGAGAGACGTGCATACATTCAGTAATTCTCAGCTTATCTAGATAACTTGCTCCAGCTATCTTTGCAAGGGGAATGTAAGCAATTGCACATGCCCACACACAAACACACTCCTCCCTCCTTTATTGTTGAAGCTGAAAGATGCTGGTGAAAGGAAATATATTTGAGAGACAGACAGAAGAAAAAAACATGGAAGGAATTAGGGAAGAAGAGAAAGTTATGGAAACTCCCTGTACAGGTTTGTTGGGTATTTTTGTGTCTACCTCTCTTCTTTTTAAATTCTTTTATTTTGTACCGATACTCCAGTACAAACAGTTTAGTTGTCAGAAACTCAAAATGAAGCCTGGGCCTCAGCACAGAGGGATGGATCTTTCCACTTCCAACCAGAGCAGCCAAATGGCACACCTCACCCTCAGCTCCTGCTCCAGAAGCTCCTGCTCCAGGGGCACCTTTGGGATCTGATGTGGTGACTGAGCTGCTGGACTACAGGGCTTTGAGGAGAATCATGGGGGAGGCTGTTTATTTCTTTGGAAAGGGCTCAGAAGAGGCACTTCTGTCTGCTACATCCTGTATGGAGAGAAGCTGGATTCCAGTAATGCACTTTTGGAAAGCAGTGAGGAATGCCTGTCCCCAAAACACAACTGCTGGGATCTTGGATTTGCTTTGTTCCTTTCTCTCATGTCCACAAAGCCCTGAAAGGAGGAAAATGTGTCATTGCTCAGAAACCAACATTTTCCCTGTGATTTTTCAAAAGAGAAAGGTCCCCTTACTGAGACACGCTGTGTAAGGATCTGGCCCTGACGACATTCACACCAGATTTCTCTTTCCAGTCCATCAGTCTCTCTCATTTCATTTTAAGCATGCAAAGCCAGTCAGAGCTGTTTATTTATAGCCGTCGATGTTCACGGCTGTATAAATTAGCTGTTATTACTGAATGAGGTGCCCGCCCACTCGCCCAGAGCAGCTGCACAGGAGCCCTTTCATGCTGCTCCACCGAACGCAGCCCCAGCGGGGAGGGAAACGACGCTGTTCCAGGCAGAGGAAGGGACCACGGCTCAAACCCCTGGGCGAAAAAACAGCAATTAATTTTTTCCACAGTGCAATCTGCAGCATGACAACCACAATTACCTAATACTGTTTAGACCTGCCACTTGCATTTGGCAGAGAGAGAGAAAAATGAAGGATTAAATTCACCGGAGGAAAAAAGAAACAACACCCAGACTAGAACCTACCCCTGGACTTTCATTTTATAAGATTAAATGATATTTGTTTAGAGGGGGTGAGGGGGAAGGGACAGTGAGGGGATGGAAATGCAAAACTGGTTGTTATTTGATTTAGAGCACCATCAGAAAATAAGGACCCATCCCATACACACACACTGAGCTGTTTCCAGCAGAAACAGCTGGAAAGCAATATCCACCACCAAGCGGAGCTTTCATCTTAACTCACACCTTTGTAACAGTTTACTTCCACAAAAAGCATAGGCAAGTGCTAATTTATTCCCTCCCCAGTTTCCCACACAAATTTCTTGGTTTGGGTCTCTGCCAGAGCTTCAGGGTCACAACGTGACCTCAACAACATAATTTAAGATTGTTCCAAGCCTTCAGTGGAACTACTGAGGATTTACTTTGATGGATATGGAGCCAGGATCTGGCACGCAAAAAATATGCATTTACATTCTACCAAAGTGTCTAAAATAGTTGCCCAGGGATGCTGAAATTCAATTTGAGCCCTTGTATTCACTTGGCAGAGCACATAATTAAATATTTTGTGCCACAAAATTAACCAGCGTCTCAGGGGTATGGGTAAGAGAAGACTTAGAATCAACCATGAGAGCCAAACTAAGACCCACTTCCCAGGCAAGTTATTCATTAAATATTGGGAAAAAATCATTGCAGTCATATATGGGTTCATAACAATTTTTGTTAGTATTTAATCTTGCTGATTATCTGTAGTAACCTCTTACCTCAGAGGAAGAGGTTGTTGGCAGTGTGGATTCATATAAATAACCCCAAAATCAAGAACTACTCTTGAACTAAAGCTGCTGCTTACAGCTGAAAACTGTTTGTCCTTGAATTAACCATCTGGAAAGAAGCATCAGGTAAAAACCAAATACAATTACAATAAGCCAGACCTCAGAACAAGTGGTCAAAAGCCCCAAAGCAGCATTTTTGCCTTTTAAGGTCTCCAGAGGCTCTACACTGCAAAAAGTTCAATGCTCCTGAAAGTCAAACCAAATTCCCTTAGTGTTTGATGTCAGTACCCTTCAGTTTAGATTCCAGACACTGGTGAGTCTAAAAACAAGCGTTTGAGTTAAACCTCTAGGATATGGCCCAATAATAGTCCTGAGCTATAAAATTTAATGGTAATACTTGGTGTTTCAAATGTCACTTTCTATCAAATGCTCTCAAAACATTTAAGCAAAGCTTCAGGTTCCTTTCACCTTGAGTGGTTATTTTCCCTCACTACCTGGAGAACAGCACATATGTAAGAGAATAATGCTTTATTTTACACCCAAGACAAGTAGAATTACTTCCTCCAAGTATGTAGGACAATATGGTTCCACTGCTGGTATGGACTGTGGTCCTTAAGGAGATGAGAAGGAAACCAATATATACCAACACAAGACTGCTTTTTGAGATGTTAATTCAAGTTTTTGATGTGGAAACCCCCAGTGAGTGTGCCCAAGTGGGAAATGAGGGCATGAGTATGAAAGGAGCCCCATGGTTAGGCATTTCTTTCCATCAAGCTTTGCTTTTTTTCAGCTGTGGACAGAGAGAAGCACAACTGTGGAAGCGTGCTTAAAACAGGGGGTTTTCAATCTCTCACACTTTCAATCATGGAGTCGTACAGGTTGGAAAAGATCATTGAATTCAAACATTAACCCAGCACTGCCAAGTCCACCACTAAACCATGCCCCAAAATGCCACATCCACGCGTCTTTCCAACACTTCCAGGGGCGGTCGTTCCATGACTTCTGTGGGCAGCCCGTTCCAGTGCCTGACAACCATCCAGCCCTCAGCGCCCTTGTTGTAGCGCGGGCTCAGAAGCGAGCACGGGACCGCAGCCGTGGCCTCGCCGGTGCCGGGGACTCGCTGCATTGAGCACAGAAGCGGGAGCGCCGCTGCCGCCGGGCTCCCCCACTCCAGAAGCACCGCGGCAGAACGCGGGAACTCCGCTCCGGCGAAGGGACCGGCGCCGCGGCCGCTCCGTGAGGGGCAATTCCCGGAGGGAAGCGCGGCAGGGCGGGAGCGCAACCCCGCTCCCGAGGCGCCACAGCGCCACCTGGCGGCGCCGCCGCGCCACCTCCCGCCCTCACAGCGCCGAGGAGCGCGGGCGGGAGCGGGAGATCCCGGGGCGACTCCCGGCCCGGCTCTGCTGGCCCCCAGCGCCGGGAAGGGCCCTTTCCCACCCCGGAAAGCTGCCTCATCCTCCCCACAGCAGCTCCTTGCAGCGTCACATGCATTGGTGGGCGATTTCTGCGTTGTCGATGACGTTCCAGGGTGCAGCATCCGGGGGTCGCCTCAGCGTTCTAATCGGCATTAATTCACGATTCATTAGCAGACATGCCTGATGGATTCCCAGAGATGCACCAGCGTTTGCCTCTCAAGCACGGGGGCAGCTCTTTGGCACAGGCGTTCTTGCACTCGAACATCTGTGAGCTCAAAGCAGCCCCAGCCCGAAGCAAATCCCCGCGGGGTCCCACTGCGGTGTCTCACAGCCAGCCAACACCACCTTGTTCAGTCAAAATCACAGAAAGAGGGAGCACAAATAGAAAGTCACTTTGATCAACACATGTAACAATTATGTGCAAGAGGAAAAAACCCAAAAGTTAATAGAGTACATTGGTTTTATCCGTAGGTTCAGGTTTGTGGATATTCTGCACTTTTTTTTCTTCGCCCCCTTTACCACCCTCCGCTCCCCTTTTTAAAAAAAAAATTAAAAACACATGTTGCCAAATGTTTTTGAATCACACATATTCCAAAATACCTCACAATCATTTGTGGAACAACCCCCAAGGCTCTAAATCCTTTTATCACTAATGCAGCCTCCTTGTTGCTAGTTTGCCAAACAATGGCCATTGTTCCTGAAGGGTCTAGCCAAAAATAATATGATGTGCAACAGCCTTCCCACTGTTGTCTTTGCAAAACTACTTAAAAGTTCCAGAGATGCCTTTACGGATGGTGTACAGCACAAATAAACCCAAAAGGAGCAGAACAGCTTGAAAAGCTTGTAGGAACATTGGAAGTGGGTGGAGTAGAAATAAGAAAGTTGTAGGGGATGGAAGAGAGAAAAGCTTTATAAGAAAGAGTTTATATTAAATGACAGTGAGGTGTTTAGCTATGCAGCTGTTTTCATGTTGTTGCAGAAGTGAAACCACAAATATTTGAGTACTTATATCACTACAACTTGCATATAATTTGTGAGTTTGGTGGTTATGCAATTGCACCTTAAATGATGCTTTTATGCAGCTCTGATTTTGGAAAGAATCACTTTGAATGAGGATTTGGGAGGGAATATAAAATGGCTACCCTTCTTTGGTTGAAAAAATACATTATCTGAAGAAGAAATATCTGGAAATTGTAGGGATCACAGACCCATAACTTATGGACAGTTTGGTCTATATTGAATTCAAAACTTAGCATTGAGGTGGGGGGAAAAAATTGAGTTAATTAGAACTACCATCCTAAAAATTGAATTTATTTTTTATGTGTAGTTCATTAAATACCAGTGAAAAATCAGTTTAGCTTTTCTGCTATTAGCAGTCCAGGCCACAAAAGAGTGTACCAGTGGAACTTCATACTGTTGTTCTCTGTGTTGTACATCTCCAGATATAATGATCATTCATGCTCCATCAGCAATACATTTATCAATAAAGAAAGCCCTGCAAGGCAGGTCAAATCCACATGCACACTGTGTGTGGTGTGAAAATTGACTCAAGTTTTCCTTCGCATCTCTGCTTCTAATCATCGATCCACTTTGTATCAGAGTCTAGGACTGAGATTTAGGATGACTAATTCAGAGCTGAACTTTGACTGCAGTCCTGAATCAGAGCTGTAGAAAAAACTGAGCAAGTGAAAAAAAGTCACCACAACTGTTTCAGAGGAAAGCTAATTAAAAAAAAACACCACCATCAACATTCTGGCAAATACCGAAGCTGATATTTCTACATAATGTAACTCAATTATAAGGTATTTACTAATCACATCATATTTATTGTTAGCAAATTGTTGCAAGTGCCTGCTACAATGGGCCTCTGTTTAGCCATTATTGGCAACTTGACAAATGATCTGTCCTGTTAGAAGGTCATAGAAGAGTAGTAAAGAAACACTGGGAAGGGGAAAAAAGGGAAGGAAAAAACCCCCAAACCCCAACTATACAGCAAGACGAGACTGTGGGAGAATCTCAGATATGGTCTTTAAGTATAGCCGTGCCTTATAAGGAAGAAAATCATTACCAGCATAAAGCACAGCCTGTAGGAAAAGCCGGTGCCACTCAGATGTACCCCTGGAATGTGTCCCTGGTGACGTGTCCGTGTGCTCATCATGGAGGTATGTTCCACTCAATGTACAGCTGCAGCGTCTTCCTCCCCGGGGGACACGTCATCTATATGTCCAGAGAAACAACACGTGGGCCCAGGTCTGACC
The DNA here is from genome assembly GCA_008694505.1 of Cyanoderma ruficeps. Classification (NCBI taxonomy): domain Eukaryota; kingdom Metazoa; phylum Chordata; class Aves; order Passeriformes; family Timaliidae; genus Cyanoderma; species Cyanoderma ruficeps. The sequence goes on along the minus strand of VZDJ01007755.1, from coordinate 56,638,056 downwards.
CCACGACCTCTACATGCTGCAAGCTGCTTCCAGAGCTGAGGGAAAGGAAATGACCCGGAAGAAACAATGCAGGACATCATTCCGTGAGTGCACTCTTGTGGTCAGCTGGGAAAAAAAAAACTAAACCAATGAACAAACGAGTCATGACAGAAATTAGGTTGATCTGGTTATTACACTGACAGGAAAAATGCCTTTCCTTTTAGTGGCTGTGGTGCCTTTTAGGACTTTCTGGTTTGTTTTGCTGAATTGCTGGAGTTTGGAGTTTCCCGGTTATCAGAGCCTTCCCAAAGCACTCCTACGCTCTCTGTCTGTGCATGTGAGTGCTGTCTCCTATTCCCCAATGAGAAAGGCATTTTTAACAAATTGATAAGACAGAATTTTCCCATACAGTCACTACCAGGCAATCAGAACGCTGCATGGTTTGCTAGAAATGAAAAAATGTGCTCTAACTCAGACTAGCCCTCCAGTTCCTCCCCGTACCTCATCCCAGCATCAGAGCCAGATAGAGAAACATCTCCTAGTCTACAGCACTCGCATTCCTGAAGCAAATGCCAGATGCAGTCCTGTGCCCTGGGTTTGATCCATTTGCCCACCTACATTAACTTCGGGGAATTTCAAGGAAGCAGGAAAAACAGCAGTTGAAGGAATGAAAAACCAGCCACAGTATCCAACATTGGCAGCAAGCACACAAAGTCTATGTGCTGCATCTTACTTGTGTGTTGCCCCATGTGCTTTGAGGAGCAATTAGTAAAGCCTGATTTCCCTCACACAGACTGAAAATATCTGAGACCTGAGCTTGTAATAAAAACCATGTTTACACTGGGGTTTGTATAGGAGGGTTTTCCTATGGGAATGAGGCAAGGGGCGAAGTGGGATTCCCTTTTTGCTAACATATCATCTCATAAAACACCTAAAATGTCCAAAGCATTGGAGGAAAGATTTAGGTTTGGGCAAGAAGTATGGTCAGAAAATAATTTCATAATTAATGGAGGGGTTCCTTCATTTGACTCCAGTTGCAGTGAGCTTTCGGTTCCCCTTGGTGTCAGGAGCAGCCAGGGCTTTCCAAGGGCAGGCAGCATGAGGCAGCGGGCCATATCTGTCAACAAGGCGCTGTGTGGGCCAGCTTAAAAACCTCTCTTCCTGCCATTGTTATCCTTGAAGTCTTGGAATTTCATCCAAATGGATTTGACCCCTTGCTAAACAGCCTGTGCATACTTCCCTGATTAGGGTATTCCTGTTAGATGAAAAGAAGGAGGGGTGGAAATGGAAGGATAGGGGCTTTCTCCACCCCTGCCCGAGCAACACCAGCGTCCTGCTGCACACTGGACTCCAGGACTGGCATGTGACTTTGAGGAAAAACCAGCTTGTCTACTGTCCAGTGGGGGAGCAGGTCTGTGCATCTCAGGTGTGTCCCACGAGCAGCACTGTTAAAGGGGAGAGAAAATAACTCAAAAGATACTGTTCTTCACCCAGTTTGTATTTGCTTGTGGAAGAAATTTGTTGGCATCATTTTTACCCAAGCTTTAGGAAAAGTCTTTTATTATGGCAAATTCAAGTCTGCAATGCATTGTCCTTTCCCATGGTGCAGCTTGCAGTCTGCCCTAATGCTTTGCCATGCCTGCAGGTAGTTCTCAAACCTCTCCATCTGTTTTCCCTCTCATTTGTGTACCAGTCTATGCCCTGCTGAACTCCCTGTACCTTACTAGATGATCTCAAAATTTCATATAACTCAGAGTAATCACCCATTAGTATTATCATCTGCTTCCAGCTCTCCCACTTTGTTTTTCTCCATTCTCTTTCCCCAACCTTCCTATAAAAGACACTTCACAATTCCTTTCATGACAGGGCTGCTAATGTCCAAGGATAGGCCGTGGCTACCACTTCATCTCTATCACTCAGCATATTGCTCTACCCATTCATGAAGGTGTTCATGTGTGGGCGGAGCATCAAACTGGATTTCCCAGAAATAGAGGAGCACTTAAAGCAAAAACTACCTTCAAAACACCTCAAACTAAAAGGCCTGGACAGATCATTCCAGAATTAATGAGAAGAGGATCCGGGCCTTCTCGCTTCTGGCACAAAACCGCATTCCCTTCATCTTCACTGGGATTTGGATCAATGCATGCAAAAAATATTTTCACTGGGCTTTAACTTGGCCATTCACCCAACTTTGGCCATTCACTGCACTCCTGTACAGCCGTGTGCTGTTGTTGTGGTTCTAATTAGCAAAGGTTACACAGCTATTTCTATTGTTTCAGCAAAGTTTTGGCCACAAAGTTCACATGATCATACTGAGCTGAAAAAGAGGTTTTTAAGCAATCAAGATAAGCACATTACTTTCAGTTACAACTCCTTATTTGTTTTATTCCTACACACTCACTTTCTTGTCCTGCCTTCCCTTCTCCCCAGCCATACTGCCAGCATACCAGTTGGAGCAGTGCTGCAGCTTTGCTGTGAGCAGTGACCCTGCACCCTGTAGGCAGCTGAATTAAATCCTATCGCTGTACCCATCTAAGGTGACATTGTGACAGGGGTGACATGGGTCTGCCTTGGCTGCCACATGGCAGTAAATGATATTACAGCAAAGACACACCACTGGAAAGGACAAAGCACATTGAGTTAAACCTCAAGCCAGGCTGCTCGTAGCAAGTGGATGCAAATGATCGACTGAGGGTTCTCCCTGTGCCAAAACAATAATGAGAGATAAAAAGGGATTTGGACGTTGCTCCCCTTTCACTCTCAGCCAGAACCCAAAGAAACAAGCATTACACATGCACACAGCCAGGTATTTTCAAACTCAAGTGCACACAGAAATTTGTAATTGTGGAACAAACTCTGTTCTTAGCATCACTGTCAGTAGTTGTGTAAACTGCATCAAAACTTTGGCCCCTGCAATTCAATAGAACTTTCATCTTCTGATCAAAAGGTTTATGCCTGATAAGTTACATCAAGTGATCTCTCTATATGACTGTTTTCTTATTTACATTTCACTCATCTTGGACTATGCTGTTGAATGAGACCATTTTACTTTTATATTCATCCTGTGATGTTTTGGTTCTAAGGAGCTAGCACGAGGTAGTTATGCTTGGATCACAGCAATGAATGTTGATATTCAAAATTTGCAAAATATTACCTTAAAATAGCTTATTAATCAAATTAGTTCAATACCTGGAAGCTATTCTATGGATAGTGTTACCTGTTTAAGCCCTGCTTGATTCAGTTTAATTGTGCCTTCTAGAGATTCAGGCTACTGATAAGTGTGGTCTGCCACCACACTCTGCTTTACACTGACTTTAAATGCCATGTTGAAAAACTGTGACATTAAGAATACTTCAGCCCTGGGTTCTTTTTGTTTGTATTCTGCCCAGAGACCCCTTAAGCCCTCTGTGGTTCTCAGAAGCAAAATGATGTCTAGAATCTCTTTTTCTGCCTTTTGTGCTCTATTTCTGAAAAATCAGATTTCCTCATAATTAAGTGACACTAGAACAGTGGACTCTAAACTAAGATGCCACTCCTATTCAGGGAAGGAAAATTAGGGGCTTGCAACAAGGCTATTGCACTCCATAGAAACAGGCTGGAAGTACAGTTTCTTCCCAGACACCACCATTTGTTCTTTAGCTTCTCCCACTACTTTATTCCTCAACAGCTTCTCCACGTAGAGGAGCCTTAAATAGTCCTTCTTGAGCTCTCTAGCTTGAGAGAAAAATGTTGCCACCTATCCTCAAATCTAGCAGTGATCCCTCCACCAGAAGTTGTTTAAAGCAAGGGTTATTTGTGGGGCACGCAGGTCTGTTGTTAGCCAAATACTTTGTGCCTGTCATGGAGTGGTTACTTCCTTTTTCATAAATGCAACCACAGAAAAATCACATTCAGTTTAATTAAATGGTAAGATTTATCCTTTTCTCAAGAATTAAAGGCGTTTCACATACGCTGGTGAAAACAAGCTTTTTGAGATCTCAGAGCAAATGAAACCAAGTTCTTGAAGACAACTATTCTTGGAATACCCCAAAATGAACATTAAGGGAAAAGATGCAGGCAGTTCTTTGCTAAGAGGCTAGAGGTCAGATCTGATAGAGCAAGCAGAAAATTTTGTTCTTTCTAAAAAAATAAGGAGGGCCATCTGGTCAGAATTCCTCAAAAAAATTGTGCAAGAACTGACTTACACACAACATGGTAATTCTGAATGGCAATTCTGCTCTTCTTGAGCATCTGTTTTGCTTTTCCAGGTAATGCATTGTTAAGCACAGTATTGATTAGCTTTGATTTAATGTAGATTCTCCTGTGACTACTTACCCATAACAATGAAGATTTTTCCTCCCTAAATGGAAATAAGAAGCGATAACATTGCAGAGCAGTAGATATCAAACCCCATCGTGACTCATACCTGGAATATAACAGTTCAGAAATTAAAATAAAAAATACTGTTCATTCTTAATAAAACAAAATTTAAATACTTCCTTTATTATATCTACTTTTTTATATCCCTTCCTCACATCCACGTTAATAAAGGCTATAGCTACAGTAAAGTCTGGGAAGCTAATGGAGACATAAAGTACCTTCAGAACCAGGCTAGAGTGGTAAATATCAGCCATATTTCATTTGACTCCATGTAAGAGAAACACCTAGTTTGCCTTTCCCAAGCAACTTTTTGTGGTTCTTTAGGAACACAGAATGCTTTGTATTTTGTTGAAACTGGTGCCACTTATGGAAAGAAATGAAAGCTTTCTAATACAGCAATTTTGAATACAATTCATCTGTCCCTGCATGAAATTCATATTGCAATGAAAAATGAGCAGCACCGATTAGTTGTGCACTGGAGACTTTTTGCTAGCCATTTCATCCCCAAGCTCTGAAAAGGCTTGCAATTAAAACTGGCAGACACAAGAAATTACATAACATTGGGCTCACACAACACAGAGCTCCTGAGAAAGGCCAGAACAGCGGACACTCCCATCCCAGGCCTCTGTTGCTTCTCAAGGAACAGCAGCAAGAACACATTGCACAAGTACCATTTGTTTAATTGTTTAATTAATTCACTTCAGGCTGTCCTCATGTGAGGCATCCAGTGACTGGATGGCTGAGCAGGACACAACAGGTGACATGGGACATAGGATGCCGTCTCTGTGCCAGACAACTTGTGCAGGGGCACTCTACTGATGAAATAAAGGTGATGAAGGATCATGCCCACCTTCTGCCCCTTCTGGCAGTGACCCCAAGTCCTGCTCCATGTCTGTTCAGCTGACTTGCTTTTGCACACGTAGAGAGCAGAAAGGAGCAGCAATGTAAAGTCTTGGTTGGCATTTTGGAAAGGTCTTTGGTTGGGTTTGTTCCCCTTGCCTCGCCCCAAGAATAGTATTTCTATTTCTGTCTCTGCCAGTTCTCCATCTCTAATGGCATCTTTAATGTCAGACACAGAGTAAGAAAGAAGTATAACAGAGAGAGATTTGGAAGCTACTACAAACCAAACCCTTTGGTTAAATCTTTCTCTGCATTCCTAATTTCTGTGAGTACAGGTTGAGACCAACATGGGGTTGAAGAGGCATCTAAAAGGCCCATGTTACTTCACAGCCTTTGAGTCAGGTTTTCAATTGTTTTCTTTCTTTTTGTGTGAAAGTGTTCAATGAACCTTAAAAAGCATTTTTATTAGAAATTTTTCAAGTGCTTGAAAAAAACACAGTGGCGCAAGTACAGGAGTCGGAACTCTGTATAATGGATGCAAAAATATTTTAACACCAGAACTGGTGTTATAGATTTACTTTCTATTCCACACCTTGTTCCTGCTTTCTTCCTTTTTGGTCTGCTACCTGTTGTACATGTTCATGGCAGTCTTCCAGTGGTGAGGTTGCAGTGAGAATGCAGACAGCAGCCCTAACCTGCTACAGAAAATGAACTTCTATTTATGCCATGGATATCCTGTGCCATTTATAAATGCCAAGTTGTTTGGTTGTGGGTTTGGGTTTTGGTTTTCTTTTTTGAAGATATATACATTTTGGAAAACATGCTTGCTCCCTCAAAACGCTAAGCAGCTTCATGATGTCTCATAGGGAGGAAATATAACTAATAGTCATCTTTTAAAAGTGACAACTGGCACATGAGTGGCAACTGTGCCTCATGCAGTATAATTGCTGGTATTTCAAAAGGTGACTTTGTAAGCAGGGATGTTTGTAAGGCACCCTGCTGTCTGCATGCTATTTGAAAGTTGCTGTGGATTTCTGTGATTTTTTTTATTATTTTTTAATTTTTGTTTGGTCTGAGCTTTTATCTTCTCCATAAAAGCAACACTTTGAGATTAGAGCAGAGTTTGGCAGGAAATTTAGCTCTCAAGTAACAAAACTCTGGTCTCATATAGTGTCTGATATCAGAATAGAACAAACAAAACATGGAGATAAATTCTGAAAATTATTTTAGAAGACCTTCTTCTAAAATACTGTAGCTCTTTGTGAAAAAACAGCTGAGCAGGAGAAAAGCATAAAATGAGCTTCTACCAAATAATTTTTACTGCCATTTCCTCAAGCAATGCATTTAGATTACCTGCTGTCATCTCAAACAGGTTCATAGGATAGTGAACTAAGCCAGGTTAGAAGGAGCTTAAGTAGATCATCCAGAGCCTCCTAACAAAGGAGAGTCAGCTGTGAACATGGAGGTTTTAAAAGACAAATCTCCCAATTTTTTTTGTTTATATCTGAGGCACCACTTAGGACTAGAAGGCAGCCTTGTCCTCATCAAGCTTTTGAAAATAATTACATATGAATTTCTTTTTCTTCTTTAAGTGCAAAGGTATTTATTTTAATATGACAGAACATGAAGCCTTTTCCATGATGCACTGAACAAGGCAGGGAAAGAAAAGCCTCTCTTGGTAAATAAATGTATCAGCACACACAAGCAAGAATTTGTGGAGACAGTGAAAATATGGACGTCTGACTTGTACCAGTTAACTCCAGGGAAAAGAGGTAAAAAACACAATTGTCTTCGACATCTACAGTTATGGCTTTGCCATATGGAATCACAGTGATGGAAGCCCAGACTAAGAGAGCTCAGAATCAAGCTTTTCAATCTAGTCAAAGTATGTATTGGGGAGAGGAAATGTTGACAAGTAACTAAAGCATAACTGAGGTAGTATCATGAACAAGAAGTAGCAGAAGAAGTCAGAAAAAATATTGCTCCCCCCATCCAAACCTCCCTCAAAACAAAATTTTTGCTTTCAGGTCTGATTTTGATGCTGTTGTTCACATGTAGCAAACTTGAGTTTAAGCACGGGACAGCTTGAGGGTTTCCGGGAAAGGAAGTGGCTCAACAGCAGAGTAATAAAAAGGTAAGGAAGTCCACATTGTGTGCTGAGTTCTGAATGTCGGCTCAAGGAGTGAGCTAATGTGCGATGTGACGATGTAGGAAGCTGCTAATGACAGATGAGCTCCAAACTGGATTGTTCCTGGGGATTCCCAGGTGCCTATCAGATGAAAAAATAATTGCAGCAAGGAAAATGCAAGGGAAAAAAAAAAAAAAAAGAGTATTCGTATAATCTCTTGGTTGTGTAACAGTCTCCATAGCTTCATCTTGAGTCATTTTTCCAAAGCTTTGTCAAGTCAATTGTAAATACACCTCCTAAAGAAACAGAATTGTATTGGCAGAGAGAGAGATGTGGTGATCCAAAGAGCCTTTCTATCTCTAATTACCATGACCTCAGCTGGACATGCCCAAAAACTTTTAGAAAGGAATGTGTGTTAACACTTCCATGAGGACATGGGCCCCTGGGGAGGTGAATGTGTAATTGCTCCAGCAAAGGAACATCATCTAACTAGTCAGGAATGAAAAGTTATTGTACACTGAGCCAGTATTAGTGCAGTTGAGCAATTTCTTGTCTTTTTTTTTTATTTTCTTTATCATCAACAGTCTCCCAGTGTGATCCATTTCAACTAGGGTTTCTATCCTACTTAGCAAAGAATCTCCCAGATTTCAAATATTTTTAAACTTCAGATAAGCAGTTTAATTCAGTGGTATTTTATAATAAAAAAATTTAAAAATTGTATTGTTATCAGATAGGCAAAATTTTGGTTTGGGAAGAAAATGCAGCATGTTTCAGATAGTGTCTTCATTGAGTATGTCTCCTCTCTAAAAATCAGTGACTGTAGTAATAACTAGAAATGATTGTACTGCTATTGTTAACACTACTTGAATGAAAAAGAACTTTTCAGGAAACTTTGTAAGTATTTCTATGCTGGAAAGTTTTTAGCTAAAAAACCCCCCGGGTTTTAGAAAAAAATATTTCTGTTTTTGTTTAGTTTTCAAATAACAAAGATTTTCTTTAAAACTGTTACAAAAAATTTCAGCAACATTATATGCAAGTTTTTTATTTATAAATCTTTCTATTCAACAGGTACATTAAAGTGTCACAAGAGATTTAAAAGAAACAACAACAAACTTCAATCATGTTCATCTATTTCCTGAGAGGGAAAATGAATTACTGACATTTTATTCTTGTTTTATTTTAATAAGAAGAAGCACAGCTGGTCTGTTTTGATAGCAAGTCCTGAGAAATTGTCAGAACAAATATTACTGAGTAAAGTGGTGATAGTTGACTGCAATTAGGTTCAGCATTCCCGGAAGAGCTCGTTGCATAATCGATGTGAACCTACTTGGTTAAACCGAATCAAAGGATTAACATAAAAATCAGCGTGGGAGCATATAACCATGGCAGACCTAGGCACACTTCATCTCTGGCTTTCAGTGTCTGAGGCAAAGACCTGGGAATAACATTGAGAGTGGAACTATTGAGAAAGTTGAGGAGGCATCAGCTTGGCATGGAGCAGCAGTAGGGTGCCCTCTAAGTCTGAAATCAGGGAAAGATATTGTAGTTTTAGGATCTTTTCCACCCCAAAATCTGCCCACCACAACTAGTGTAGCACTAGCTTAAAACTTGCTGAGACTGAGGGGATTGGAAAACCACATACCTGTGAATATATGCCTCTTGCTCTTGATATCAGTTTTGTCAGTGCTGAAGATAAATATTCAAAGAGATAATATTACATTTTTTTTAAATTTCTTTCTTAAAATAATAAGGGAAAAAGCTCCTGCTTCTTGCTCCATGGTCATGTAACTTTGGTTACAAATAGCATTCAAATTGCCTTGAGGACTATGATGGGAAAAGGCTACATTTAAAAGAAAGCTTTGAAAGGGGCATGAGCTACTACCCAATCTCTGAGGGAAGTGGAGATCTTTTTATCATCATCATCATCATCATCATCATCATCATCATCATCATCATCATCATTACTTTGTTATTGTCTTGAGATTAACCTTAAAAACAAGAGCTATTTTTGAAACCGAAACATGGGTGAAAAATGCTTGTGTACTGAGCCAAGGTTTCCTAGGGCACTGTTCCTTAGCTGGGCTTTTAAACAATGTAGAAAACACTTCAAAAAGTTTATTGTTTTTAACTGTTTTTTTTTTTTTTAAGTAATATACACAGTACAATGCTCCTCACTAAGTCTAAACCAGACCTGGAGATGCTCGATTGCAGCTGAAGGCAGGCAGGGCACCGCCTGCTTCAGGGGAGCTGCTCACGTTTGGGACAATCAGGGAAGACAGTCGTGCCAGAGGCACCTGTTTCTGTGCTCCCTTTTGTCCTCCAGGTGGGTGAAAGGGCTGCAGTCAGAAACTTACCCAACGATGCCCTTTAAGGGTCACTACTTAGCAGGGCCTCTAACCCCAGATGTGGAGCCCAGCTAGGACTGCAACAGATGGAAAAAACCTGCTGCTTTCCTCCCTACAGACTGGCTTTCCATGACAGCAATGCTCTTCTAGAATGTAACTTGGCTGTGTTTGTTAAAAATATCAAACTGAATGGAGTGCCCATGACAGATGCATATCAGCAAGGAACCTGAATGTGTGCCCCACCTTTAACTCCTTGCTAACAACCTGTGTGCAGCTGAATATGCATTTACCCTTGCTAGATTGGAAAGGGTAAGATCTACAAGGGACTGCTACAATACAAATCAGGCACATATTGTTCCCTTTTCTCAATTAGGAACGTGCTGTTAAAATTTGGAATGACAGTTTAATGAATGTAAGATTAAAGAAATGGTTTTTTCATATTGTTATGAAAATTCTCATTGATTAAAAATAAATATATTTCAATTGACATTTTTTCTGAGGTGGTTAAGGAAAGAAGAGCCTTTTCCTGTGCTTTTTAGAAGGTCATTGCTTGTTAGAGAGGAGGTAGTGGGCACCAGTTTCCAAAAATGTGACAGCTTCACTGTGTCCTCAACTAAGATAATTGATTAAGTACATATTGGATTAAAAATTATGTTCTAGGGGGATCCTGCTAACTGTAGAAACACCTTAATGTCTACAGTATTACCATGTGAGAGCTGCAACATGGTTTGGTAATGAATTCCTAAAAAAGGGATTATTGTTTTCCTCTCAAAACTGAGTTATTTAAAAAAAAGAATAAAAAGGCAGAATCAAAACCTGGCATCTGCCCAGCTGTATGTTGGAAATAACGTATGAATTAGCACATTGTAAAGCACAAACTCAGCCCCTGTTTTGGAAGGGTTTTCTGCGTTTCCTTTTGTTTGTCGCTGGGCTGCTCGGCACCTGTTTCATACTGTACATATTTGGAATTTTTCTGTATTCTTCATCATTTCAAAGACAGGAACATAAACAGCTCAGCTTTTCCTGAGATGACTCTGTCTGTGTGTGCGTGTGTGTGTGTATATGTATCACTGAAACTTCCTAGACTCAAATGCTGTTTTCTCTTGCCAGACTTGCCTGTGGGTCTTCCTGAACAGCAGGCACTTTTTCAATAGCAGCTTGGAGATACTGAGGGAGAATAGAAGGTCATTTTCTAAGACAGGATGCCAAGAGGACAGGAATTGAATGGTGCTGGCTGGCCACTAGACGCCATGCAAATCAAGAATGCAGCATGGTCCCCAGGGAAATTGTTCATGAGCCTGGAGAATATGATAAACCTGCAACCAAAGCCTTCTTAGGCAAGTGCGATAACAATGTGTCACATTCCAGAGGAGTCAAAAACAAAGGTTGCAAAAGTCCTTGCAAAGCAGCACTCCCTCAAGACAACTGTGCTTTCAAGGAAAAGGAGAGATTTGGCATGTTCTGTCACTCCTGGCTATTTTCTGAAAACAATTGCAAACGCTTTAGGGTCAGTCTGTCTTGAAGCCTCTATGTAAGGCTTTATTCTTACAGCTTTTTTCTTACAGCAGAAAAGAGCTGTAAGAATCTTTAACCTTTAACAGGTTAAAAAATTAATAGGCATATGCAGTCATAAACTGGAAATAAAGCAAATGCCACAATAAAGAAGTGATAAGCAGATATTTCCGTAGTACATTACAAATAATAACCTGTTTTAATGTAGTGTTAGTCTAAGCTAGACTAAGCCATCTCGTTAATTGCTTTCTTACCTTTTTCATTTGCATATTGCACTATTTTCATAAATAAGTAGTCACTTCATTGCTGCTCAATAAATCGAGAGTAAACAGTTCCAGATATGTACTCCTGTTTGCCATTGTTCAGGAACGTGTCTGTGCAAATAGATCATGAAATAACTGTGCTGAAGAGATGTTATTTACTATTAATTACTGATCTTGGCTGACTGGCCAAGTTCCATGGTGTGCAGGAGAGAGGGAGAGGGAATGGGAGACCAAATAAATCACCCTCGCTAAGGTGACAGACAAAATCCTGACATGTGTGTATGAAGCACAAGATTCCACAGCTAGAGCATAATGTATGGTGTCCTGAGAATCAAGGAAAGATAGATCAAGTGTTCCTAAGAATTTAGAAAGTAACTACACTGTTCTTTTGTGAATGAGATCAAGCTTACTGCCTCACCCTGCTTTCAACTTTGAGGTCTGCTGCTCCTCTTTCAGATCTGAAGGATATCTGAGCTCATATGCTCCTTTGTTCCAGATATTCCTGCCAATAGCAGTACAAACAACACAGATCTTTGTGGTGTTGCTTCATAAAAATTCTTTGATATCATCAAAGATCCCTTCTGCCTAGCAGAGTATCACAATGCACCTCACAACACATCACTTCTGCAGTGGGATAAAGGCCTCTGTGCCAAGCTCTAGAGCCAGAGGTGGTTAGCTGAATTGCAAAGAAAGAAAAAAGGTAGAAAAGCTAGAAGAAAAAAAAGAAAAAGTAGCAAAACTGAAGGCTGGAAAGACTGCCAAGATCACAGCTGAGCTGTCTGAAGCAAGGCCTGTTTTTCACATGGATCCCCAAGAGCTGTTAAGTCAGGCTAAGGTAGGCACTGACTCCTTATTCTCAAAGGCACCCAGGATTTATGCATAGGTGAATATGAAACACACATCCACATCAGAAAACAGCTGCAAACAGAGCCTCTAGAATAGGATCTGCTGTACAAGAGTGTAACACCATACAACCAGGAAACCAACAGTGTTCAAAAACAGGTAGATATCCTGTATAATAACTTCCATTTCTGGCATTGTTTCTTATGGCATATTTCCGTCTGTCATGCTGTTTATGTAGTGCTCTGTTTCTGACTACAATTACATGACAGCCTCTCACAGCCCTCAGAAGGAACTGTTTTTACCACCATATTTTAAAAAGTTAAATGAAGGCCAGCAAGTTACCAGTCATTCTCATCTTGCAAGGACCAAAAATTTTCCTCAAGCACTCCAGCAACTTCCAACAAAGAATAGAGAAAGTGTCAATTGGATCACAGAAAGTGCTAATAAGCTCTTTAACAAGTGCAGTTTGCCTCCATAAGTGTCTCCTGAAGAAAAATCCAAAGGTTGCCGTTAATTTTACTTTCTCTTCTCGGAAGTGCATTTAAGATAATCAGCCCTTTGCTTCACTGGTATTCCACACAGCCTTAGCAAAAAAGGAAAGTTGCAGTGTCAGTCATTCACTTTCACAGACTTTCCCCTTCCTCCCAAATAATGTCTGCTGGCAGTAGTCTGCCCAGTCTGGATAGACAGAAAAAGTTATCCATCAACTGCCCAGAGGATTACAGGGGTTTGGGAAGCCAGGACATTTTGTTGTTTCTGCAGCTAGAGAAAATGCAGCCTTTGTGAGTACCTTAGTTGTGCAGGAATCACAGGTCTCCTTTCCTCCATCGCATCCCTATCCTGGGCAGTCATCCAATTTTCCAACAAAGTTCAAATGTCCAGGTGATTTTATCTCTGTAGTGGTTTGAAAACAAACCAAGTGAGAGGCTCCAAGTCAGGAAAAAAAGTTTAATAAGAGAAAAAGAAAACAAGGTAGAAATAAAAATAAATCCAGTAATACAAAAGACCACTGACAGAGTCAGAATACAACCTGATCCGGGTGATGGAAGCAGTCCAGATGAGGTGGTCTTCCTGAAGCAGTGATCCCGTAGACAGGTCTGGTAGCTCCAGTCCTCTGGGAATTCAGTCCTCCTGGGGCTGCTCAAATCCCTGATTATATCCAAGTGAGACTGCCCCTCTCCCTCCCCCTGGGCGGAGCATCTCACAATGGGATGGTGAGTGATGCAGAAGAGTCTTGATGGCCCATTAGCAAGTGATTGCTCCCGGAGGCAGTTATCTATGAGTCATACAGCAAGGCACCTGATGGGCCATTAACAGAAGACAGTCCAAGGGGAGGGGTCTGGGAAACACTGCTTCAGCAAACGGCTCATGAAGGTGGTGATAGAATACTTCTGCAAATTCTATACTACAACCCAGGACATAATCCACCCCTTATTCTATTACCATCTACATCACACCCAAATCAGTACATTCTTACAGAGATATCATATATACATACAGAAGGAAACCTTACACACTGTTCTCACTTAAAATTATGTCTCCCTGTGGTACACAACGGGTTTCCCCATCTTTCTGCATTACCCACCAAGTGTAACCAGGTCCTTGAGCAAAGACAATCCCACGGATGGGTCTGCCTTTGCCTGAGGTGGGATTAATCCAAACAGTCTTTCCTAAAATGCCCTTCATGTGTACCACAGGGACTTTGTCTCCATCCACTGTGTGTAGGGGTTCAGACTGGGCAGGACCACCTCGATTGATAGACCCTCGGGTGTTGACCATCCAGGTGGCTTTGGCTAAATTTATATCCCAATTCTTGAAGGTCCCTCCGCCAAGTGCTTTCAGGGCAGTCTTTAGTAGTCCATTGCACCGTTCAACTTTCCCGGCAGCTGGTGCATGATAAGGGATGTGATATATCCATTCTATACCATGTTCTCTAGCCCAGGTGTTTATAAGGCCGTTCTTGAAATGGGTCCCATTGTCCGACTCGATTCTCTCAGGGGTGCCATGTCTCCACAGGACTTGCTTTTCAAGGCCCAAGATGGTGTTTCGGGCAGTGGCATGAGGCACGGGGTAAGTTTCCAGCCATCCAGTGGTGGCTTCCACCATGGTCAGCACGTAGCGCTTTCCTTGACGGGTTTGGGGAAGGGTGATGTAGTCAATTTGCCAGGCTTCCCCATATCTGTACTTCAGCCATCGTCCTCCATACCACAAAGGCTTCACTCGCTTGGCCTGTTTGATTGCAGCGCAGGTCTCACAGTTGTGGATGACCTGTGAGATGCAGTCCATAGTAAGGTCCACCCCTCGGTCACGGGCCCATCGGTATGTTGCATCTCTTCCCTGATGACCAGAGGCATCATGGGCCCAACGAGCTAGGAACAATTCTCCCTTGTGCTGCCAGTCTAGATCCACTTGTGATACTTTCACCTTGGCAGCTTTGTCCACCTGCTCGTTGTTGCGATGCTCCTCATTAGCCCGGCTCTTGGGTACATGCGCGTCCACGTGTCGAACTTTCACGGTCAGCCTCTCTACTCGGGCGGCGATGTCCTGCCAGATGTCAGCGGCCCAGATGGGTTTTCCTCTGCGTTGCCAGTTGGCCTTTTTCCAGCGATCCAGCCATCCCCACAGAGCATTAGCTACCATCCATGAGTCAGTATAGAGATAGAGTCTCGGCCACTTCTCTCGTTCAGCAATATCCAAAGCCAGCTGGACAGCTTTAAGCTCTGCAACCTGACTTGATCCACCTTGTCCCTCGGTAGCCTGTGCAACTCGTCGTGTGGGACTCCACACTGCAGCTTTCCATTTCCGGTTAGCACCTACAATTCGGCAGGAGCCATCAGTGAAGAGAGCATATCGTCTTTCAGTCTCCGGTAGCTCATTGTATGGTGGGGCTTCCTCGGCACGTGTTACTTGCTTTTCCTCTTCTTCAGATGATAATCCAAAAGTCTCACCTTCTGGCCAGTTTGTTATAATTTCCAGAATCCCAGGGCGATTTGGGTTTCCAATACGGGCGCGCTGTGTAATGAGGGCCATCCATTTGCTCCAAGTGGTGTCAGTGGCGTGATGCGTGGAAGGAACCTTTCCCTTGAACATCCACCCCAGCACGGGTAGTCGGGGTGCCAAGAGCAGCTGTGTTTCAGTGCCAATCACTTCTGAGGCGGCTTGAACTCCTTCATAGGCAGCCAAGATCTCCTTCTCTGTGGGGGTGTAATTGGCTTCAGAGCCTCTGTAACTTCGGCTCCAGAATCCCAATGGTCGGCCTCGAGTCTCCCCAGGCACTTTCTGCCAAAGGCTCCAGGACAAACCATTGTTCCCAGCTGCGGAGTAAAGCACATTCCTCACATCTGGTCCCGTCCTTACTGGGCCAAGGGCTACTGCGTGAGCAATCTCTTGCTTGATCTGAACAAAGGCTTGCTGCTGTTCAGGGCCCCAGTGGAAATCGTTCTTCTTACGGGTAACCAGGTAAAGAGGGCTCACGATCTGACTGTACTCAGGAATGTGCATCCTCCAAAAACCTATGGCACCTAGGAAAGCTTGTGTTTCCTTCTTGTTGGTAGGTGGAGACATGGCAGTGATCTTGTTGATTATTTCTGTGGGAATTTGGCGACGTCCATCTTGCCACTTGACCCCCAGGAACTGGATTTCTTGAGCCGGTCCCTTCACCTTACTTCGTTTAATGGCAAAACCAGCTTTTAGCAGAATTTGGATAATCTTTTCTCCTTTCTTGAAAACCTCCCCTGGGGTGTCTCCCCATACAATGATGTCATCGATGTACTGCAGATGTTCCGGAGCCTCGCCCTTCTCCAGTGCAGCCTGGATTAGTCCATGGCAGATGGTGGGGCTGTGTTTCCACCCCTGGGGCAGCCGGTTCCAGGTGTACTGCACGCCCCTCCAGGTGAAAGCGAACTGGGGCCTGCACTCTGCTGCCAAAGGAATGGAGAAGAAGGCATTGGCAATATCGATGGTCGCATACCACTTTGCTGCCTTGGACTCCAGCTCGTACTGAAGCTCCAACATGTCTGGCACGGCAGCGCTCAGTGGTGGCGTGACTTCATTCAGACCACGGTAATCCACTGTCAGCCTCCATTCTCCACTGGACTTACGCACTGGCCATATAGGGCTGTTGAAAGGTGAATGAGCTTTACTGACCACCCCTTGGCTCTCCAGTTTACGAATCATCTCATGTATGGGAGTCACTGAGTCTCTGTCAGTGCGGTATTGCCGACGGTGAACTGGTGCTGTGGCAATTGGGACCTGTTGTTCTTCCACTCTCAGCAATCCCACCACAGAGGGGTCATCTGAAAGACCAGGCAAAGTATTCAACTGTCTGATATCTTCTTTCTCCACTGCAGCTATCCCAAAAGCCCAACGATATCCTTTTGGGTCTTTGAAATATCCATTCCTGAGATAGTCTATGCCAAGGATGCATGGGGCCTTTGGGCCAGTCGCGATGGGGTGTTTTTGCCACCCTTTTCCAGTTAAACTCACTTCTGCCTCTAACATAGTCAGTTGCTGGGATCCTCCTGTCACCCCAGAAATAGAAATGGGTTCTGCTCCCATATACCCCGATGGCATCATGGTACATTGGGAGCCAGTGTCAACCAATGCCGTATATTTTTGTGGGTCAGATGTGCCAGGCCATCGGATCCACACAGTCCAGTAGATCCGATTGTCCCTTTCCTCTCCCTGGCTAGAGGCAGGGCCCCCCTATTCCTGGTCATGGCATACATTATTCTCTTCCTGTAAATATGTTCCTGAGGTCCCTTCAAGGGGATCAGTCATATCATCATTCCTGTACTGTCTGGAGTTCTGTGCACGAGAGACTGGAGCAGCATTGATTCTAGATGGGCTTCTTGTGGTAGGTGTTCCTCTTTTCAGCTCACGTACCCGGGCTGCTAAGGCGGAGGTGGGTTTTCCATCCCACTTTGTCATGTCCTCTCCGTGCTCTCGAAGGAAAGACCAGAGGTTACCTCGTGGTGTGTATCCTCTCTCCCTGGCTGGGGGGCGCCTACTCCTAATGGCAGAGACTCTCGTCGGTTCTGGTGAGATATGGTAAATTTCTTCCTTAAGTTCTTTTTTCAGTTTCTGATGGCCTTCTTCAATCAAGCTCCGGACTTGCTCAGCCAGTTTTGTTTCCACAGATGAGACATGGGTACGAACTGGGGCGTTGACAGTGTCCTCGTAAATTCTTAGTTTGTTAGCCAGGACACCCACCCTGTCCTCACCTTCCCTCCATTGCAGTGTTGCCAGGTAACGTGAGTACATCTCTGGTCCAAGCCGTGCAAATCTCAACCACATCCGTGATGTGCACCGGACACCATCTGGGCTTTTAGGAAATCTCTCATCTTCTGAAAAAACAATCTCCAGCACAGCCAATTCCCTCAGGCATCGGATACCTTGTTCTATTGTGCTCCATTTTCCTTGGTGCACTTGGAGGTCTTCTTTACAAAGGTATCGGTCCTTTACACTTGTTAGCAGTCGCTGCCAGAGGCTGAGAGGTTCTTGGGTTTTCCCGATCCCCTGATCAATGACCACATCCCGGGAAAGTGATCCTAGTTGCCTGGCCTCAATTCCATCCAGAATGGTGTCATTGGCTGCAGCATCCCAGATGCGAAGCAGCCAGGTCAGGATGGACTCGTTGGTCTGGCGAGTGAACTCCCTTCGCAGGTCACGCAGTTCACCCAGAGATAGAGAGCGAGTGATGATCTCTGTCTCTGTCTCTTCTGCTGGATGCGAGGGTCCTGCTGCATCCTCGTCAGTCACTATGCGGACTGATTTGCTCTTTGATTTCTTCTTCTGAACGGTGGCAACTGCTACTGGTTTAGGCTGATCCTGTTCGGTGACAGTTTGCGTGGAGATGTTGACGGCACCTTTGGTTCCTTTCTCCTCTGTGACAGTCTGAACAGATGTGGACACTGTTGCCTCATTTTTGTCTTCTTTCTCCTCTGTGATGGTCTGTGTAGATGAGGACAGTGTTGCCTTGCCTTTGGTTCCCTTCTCCTTTGTGACAGTCTGTGTAGACACTGATGCTGTTGCTTTGCTTCTTTTTCCGTCTTCCTTAAGAACCTGCTGCACCACACCATGTAGTGTTTTGATTCTAAGCATGGTGCGGGCCGTGCAGAGAAGACAAAGCAGGACTAACAACAATCCCATGCTGTCCTTGGCATCCAGAGGGTACTCAATATTTTCAAAAACTGCTGTGCCATTCCTGAAAAACTGGAAAAATTCATTCTTTACCCCTCCCCACAGGGGCTGGGTAAGACTGTTGACACCCCAGATGTAGCATCCTAGACCAGAACAAGAATACAGGACTGGGTATATATTCCGAATGATGTTCATTGCCTCAGAGTTTATCAAGCAATGGACAAAATAGATCACTAAAGCAATTTTAGCACCATACCCTGGTCTACGCAGGAGCATTAAGACCGGCAGATAGTGCGCCATGTGCGGAAAAATATAGAGACATAGGTATAGGACCCATGTAAGCATGCTGAGCATCATAGCGAACAGACGTCTCCTTCAATGCAAAATTGTAATTCTGACTTTTCTTAGTGCCTCTTGCCCCACGTTGGGCGCCAAAAATGTAGTGGTTTGAAAACAAACCAAGTGAGAGGCTCCAAGTCAGGAAAAAAAAAGTTTAATAAGAGAAAAAGAAAACAAGGTAGAATAAAAAATAAATCCAGTAATACAAAAGACCACTGACAGAGTCAGAATACAACCTGATCCGGGTGATGGAAGCAGTCCAGATGAGGTGGTCTTCCTGAAGCAGTGATCCCGTAGACAGGTCTGGTAGCTCCAGTCCTCTGGGAATTCAGTCCTCCTGGGGCTGCTCAAATCCCTGATTATATCCAAGTGAGACTGCCCCTCTCCCTCCCCCTGGGCGGAGCATCTCACAATGGGATGGTGAGTGATGCAGAAGAGTCTTGATGGCCCATTAGCAAGTGATTGCTCCCGGAGGCAGTTATCTATGAGTCATACAGCAAGGCACCTGATGGGCCATTAACAGAAGACAGTCCAAGGGGAGGGGTCTGGGAAACACTGCTTCAGCAAACGGCTCATGAAGGTGGTGATAGAATACTTTTGCAAATTCTATACTACAACCCAGGACAATCTCTCAGAGTCTTACACATACCAGAGATGAGTATGAATCTTGGGTTGGGATTTGCAGCCTGGATTTTCCACATCACTCTAAATTGCTCACATTTAATCTTTCAGTAATCAGTTTAGACTTACCTGCAGGGATTAATACATCTGGGAAAAGCAAGAATAGCAAATTAGAACACCTAGATTCAAATCCTGCTAACTAAAAATATCAATTTTCTATGCAGATATCACTTACAGCTGAATATATGTATTCATCACAGATCTATAGAAGTCCTGGCTCTTATTTTCTGTTTCCTCATACTTAAAAACCTCCTACACAATTATTTCCTATATGATTCTTTCCTTCCTACCTGCCCCAGCCACTGCCCTTTCTGGTAGTGCGCCAATTCTGTTATTGTTCAAAGGTGAAAAACAAGACCTATCCCAGGAACTCACTCAGGCAAAAGTTGAGCCAAAATGATTAATTTAAGAAGAGGGAAACAGTGCAGTACAGGGGCCTCTGAGCAGGGCTGGTAGCACTGATACAGCACAGAGAGCCACGGGTCGCTCTGCTTTCCACTCGCTCCACAGGGGACAGTTCTGCAAGGACACAAAGCTGATCACACTCAAGGAAGCCAAAAGTTGCATTTAGGATTAACTTCTTGGGAAAGTGATAATGAGGTTGCCATGAGGATGCTCTGGGGTTTGAGGATGAAATGGGGGGTGAGCCATTAAGTTGTGAAGAGAAGCAGTGCTTCCCTCCCACGTAGGCTCAACACACAGCTAATGATTTTATCCATTTATACCATTTGTGGCACAATTTGACTTGGAGTCTGGGCTGCCCAGGGGCAACCTACGGCTTCTGCAAATTCACCTACACAATGAAGCTGAATAATGAAGTTCTGAGTATTTGTACCAACTGGAGACCTGCTCCCCCAAGGATTACTGGCATTCTGTAAAATTTCACTGTTGAAATTTCACACTGCTCTTTCCAGTTTACAAGATTGACTCCCTGGTACTTTGTTTTATTATATCCTTTTTTTCCTGAGAAAATAAGCAGACACTATATGGAAGTAAATTAGCCTTCTTTCAAAACATGTTTTGCAAAAAGTTTGATTTCATTCAGTGCCAACCAGAAGACAGACAGTGATCTTATTTATGAGTTCTGGATCTTTTGTCCAGGTGTAATTAGCTGATTAATACACTTCCCATTTCTGTTATTGTAGATCCTTAATTCTTTTTGTAACATGATGTTCTTTAAAAGATGTTTTTCAGAGCAAACAGAAGACATTTCTATTTGTCCTAATTGTTCAGGAAATTAAAACTGCCAATATTTTTTCAGCTAATTAGCTTGAAGTACTCGGCTACTTCCAGAACTGACCTGTAACATCTTTGTTGCTCTTTTTCTAAATCATTTAGAAATCACCTCTCATTTGCTTCCTTTCACCGTCCTACATCATTCAGCAACTTTTTCCACAGGACATTTCCTCTCACCAGTTGTTCATTTGCCTATAACAAAACGTATCCTAATGGGCACATTGAGCTTTTTTTCTCTCTAGATATGACATAGCACACTGCTGTGGACAGCAGAAGTCACTTCTGCAGGAATAGTGGCTGCTGCTTCACGTAGCAGAGGAGGAGTAGGGGTGTGCAACAGGCCACTGCACTGCAGGCAGGGGTAGGCAGGATGCTGAACTGCTTCATGTTCTGTACTTCATGAACTGTACTACTTCATGAACTGTATTCTTTAAATATTGTGATTGTGGGGGAACAAGGAAAAGGGGGAAAGTTTTAGGGATTTGCCATTGCTGCTTTAGGCAGTAATTAGTGAGATCGCTTTTTATAAGTCATAAGGTTCTTTAGATATCTCTGCCAGCACCAAATAGGACCCATCAATTAAGTCTTTAACATGGCACGTGAGTTTTAGAGGCCTGTTTTAACAACATTTGTTTACACTTGATCTAGGGTAACCACTCCCATGTAACTTTCTGTAGACCTTCTTACTTCAGAATTAATTACTCTTCCACCTTAACTTCATATTATGGGAGTCATCCATAGGAAGCCAGGCCCTACAAATCTTGCTTGGCAAGCCCCTGTGGTTTTTGAAGTGTTTGCGATTGTGCCTGTCCAGAGGCAATTTGTTTCTGTAGCCATTACACCTGGTACAACTTATCCTTCTTCAGATCCCAAACTGCTGTCACAGGGCTAAGGATTTAAAACTAAATGGACCCCTTCTTTTGACATTGGATCGATGCCCCTGCAAAGTGTGCTGCAATGAGGAATCATGAGTGAAATGCATTTCCTAATGTATGGTTTGCTTTTACTGCTGCTCCAGTGAAACATGGAGTGATTACTTACAAAGGCCAGTGGCATGAAACATCTATCAAAAGTTTTTCTCTGAAAATAAATCAGACCATACTTAAAATAACAGTAATTCTCCTGAAGGGCTGACAAATGAAAGGCTTGGTACTGAGACAAGGAACACTCTCTCTATCCATAAATCAAGATGCCATAGAAAAAGCAACAGGGCTTCTTCATATTCTCCTTTCCTACACCTTCACCCCTCCTCTCGTGATATCATGGGCCCAGGAAAATGATGAACACTTACAGGAAGAAAATTGTTCTACCACCAAGCCTGTTCAATACACATCATCCTTCAGATTGTACTAATAGCTCATTCTGATGGCATTTGCAATATGAACAGCCATCTGCAAAGCCTGAAGTCATCAATATACTTCTAAATATATCCTGCATAATTGAAATTTTTGAAATGGCCATGTCTGGGTTTGGGGGATTGTTTATTTTTCTGTTTTTCTTTTGTTTGGTTTGGTTTCTTTTTATTCTAAGTGTCTTTTTGTTTAGGAAAAACGTACCAGAGATTTTAATATATGCCTATTGGCAAAAGTAAATTTAAAAACCTGTACATGTGCTAACTAAAGCTGTGGTAGTGCTCATCTAGCTAAAGAATATTGTTAACTTAAGCTATTATCCTAGAATTTCCATTTTCTAAAATAACCCTGGGTCTCAGAATAAAATATGGGACTACACCAGTACATCTTTCCCCCTTTCTCCACTCCAGTTGCAAGATAAAATCCTCATGCCAGGAAAGCAAATGAACGGCAATATCCTGTAAGATAGACACATTTGCAAGAATATTGCACATCTTCAGCTTGAAATTCCTTACTGCTCCCTGGCAGATTGCCTTTCCTAGCGTGCTATGGAACAAGAAGGAGAGGAGATTTTACTGTTGTACACCCATATGTTTCCCCTCACTCCTAAAATCCTAGAGGCACATTCTCTGTACTGATGTCCTTTTGTCTGGCATACGTCAGTTATTTCTTTTCTCTTATATAACTAAAATGAGTCATAAATGCATAGAGTCAGACAGGTACTGCATGTCCTTAAAGCACCAGAAAAATATACCCACGGGTGGGGAGAAAACAGTAATTTTTCTTGCCCATAATATAATGGTGGGGTTTTTTTTAATTAATTTTTAAATTGATTTTTAAAAGGTAGTTATAGGCTGCATAATTTCTGTCTCAAGCTGCATGAATGTAAAGTTCCCTTTTCCATAACTCATTTAAGGAATCCAGCCAAAAGTAAACCTAGGAGAAAAGGAATATCAGACAGTACTTATGCATAGCATCATATTTGTAATATTTACTATCCCAGGCAGTTCAAGACAAAAAAAATTTGGATATCTGGCAGCAAGCTTTACTGGAACTGGGGATGGAGGGGAGAATAATGCAGGGGCATGCAAAAGCATCTGTAATTTCACATCAGAACGTAGATGAAAACATTAAACAAAAGTGCCATCTTAAATAAAAAAAAACAGGAAGTCAGAGAGAAACCTCCAGGAAGTATTAGAAGCTCTTTGAAAGAAAATTATTCTCACTGAAAAAGAAGCATATAGTCAGCATGGGTGCCAGCAAACACACAACATGTTTATGATCTGGCACACTACTGAAATTTAAAAACCCTTTAAGTGCTCTGTTAAGAGGCACTGAATATCATTGTGTGTGATGCATGACTGATACACACTGAGGATTACTCCTTCACCCCAGCTCGTGTTACTCTAATTATGAGACAGGACATATCCAGAGGATTATTGCTTTGTATCAAAACATCTCAGCTGACTATGGCAATGAAAAGAAATGCATCCCATATTTTTACTTAATCTCATGCTCACTGTAAGGGGTGAGCTACTGGAGGCCAGGGGGACCAGTAGGAAGCAGGAACCAGTGCAGGGAGGTGGCAGCCTTTTAGAAGACTTCTGCAGCAAAAACCACATCAAGAACCTGTTAAAGAGAAGGCAACAGAGTAGCAGCTGTTAGTGAGTAGGAACTATTGAGAAAGAAGGTAACCTTAAAGATATTCACACCTGGAACTTAGGTCAGTCTACCACTGACCACTGCCTACACAGCACTTCCTGTGCTGTTTACACAAAAGCAGAGACTGTGCAGGCAGTGGGGAGATTTCACAGAATATTCACTGCCACAGAAAGGAGCACCCAAAACTTACAGCATATTTGGGTTTTGTAAGGCTCTTTTTCACTACAGACTAACAAGTGTTATGACATTCCACCCTGTCCCCCCAAACTGTGCAGACTCTTGTGTTGAGCTCTCAACCTTTATTTTTATATAACCATAGGAGCCAATAAATTCAGCCATACTCCCGTTAAATTACATGTTTGCAAAACTCAGCCTGAAAAGAGAAATTTCCTGGCAAATACATAAGAGAAGCTGAAAAGATCAATTGATATAACCTGTTTGCAACCCATCTGTTATTCATAGGAAGTAATTGAGCAGACAGTGTTGCAATCACTAATACTTTCACACAGGTGCAGCACCATCTGCTTCTGCTCTTTCTGGCATGGAGCTATTAGATGTTCAGTCCTAACTCCCTGATTTAGATATGGGGTGAAATTGGTAGGTTGAACTTTCACAAACCAAGGGAGACCAGTGTCAAACACTTGAAGGAAGATCAGAGCAAAGAACACTTAAGAAGCCTGAGACTAGGCTGTACCTTGCAGACCTGCGGTATAAGATTTGTAATAGATATTTTATCAGAGAGCAGATGTAATTTTAAAAGCCTCAGATGCACATTTTTACAGGTGAATAGGGTTCACTGTTTAGCTAACACTGAAGCTTCACTAAAGGAGGTTGTCACCTTCTCTTATGTGGTGAGGAAAGTCAGGGACACAAGCTGTTGACCAGCCATATCTGCACACGTTCACGCTGACTGCTCTGCTGAGGAGCACTGGGTGTTCAGAGGGTTAGGCTGGACTCTTAGCTCTCAGAACACGGATATCCATGCTCGTTCCTCCTGGACTTCTTGAAGTCAGTCTGATCTTTGAGTATAGACTTGTTTGGCAATGGGTCAGACTATTTAGCCTTTTGTTTTGTTTTTAAATTAAGGTGTGATGTCTTCAAAATTCATAGCTCTACAAATTTCAGGTTCAAAATTGGAACTGTGTGAACTTACTCGATGGCTCTTCTACCACTTGTAAGTTCATGTTTTGACATGAAACAATGATCCCTGGCAATCTCTGGCATTGAATACCTGCTTGCCTTACTCTTTAATTACTGGAGTAATAAATCTCTCCTTTACAGTTTATTTAAAGTACCTTCCAAGCACATGATCCACACGCTTACGTTGTTTGTGCTTAGAGGCCCCTCAGCAAAAGCAAGAGCATTCAACTATTGAATTGTAAACTTACCAGAAAACTCACTCTTCAGACTTATGGTAAAAGGCAGAATATTGCTGTTATTGGCATTGTTGAAAGTTTACAGCAGGGACTCACCATTTATTTTTTCAACTGGAAGTTTCCATGGGATATCTGAAAGATGTTTATAGCTTCGATTTAACAGATTTCACCATGTTGAAAGAATTAGTTGGATGACTTCAGTTGAAAGAAGCACTCCAAAGACTGTTTAGCCTGCTTGAAAAAGAAAAAGGGGGGAAATAACCCCAATAAACAATCCCCCACAACTTTTAAAGTTGGAGATTTGAAGTCATCTTTATCTTATTAACCTCCTTGAAATCTCTACTCAGAACCTGACAAAGTTAAATATAAAGAGCTGACTATCTTACTGATCCAAAAAGGAGTTAATTTGAAATTAAAATGATTGTCATAGGCTGAAGTTCTTATTTTCCCCCTGATTGGTCCCAGGATAATACACTATTATAAATAAAAATAGTTGTAAATTTTCAGTATTAAAATGGATGGCTTAGCTCTGGGCATATGCAACCACTGTCATTATGGGACTGTTTACCCAGATAAGTGGAAGTATGGGGGGTTTAACGCTTATAAGAGGAATTTCAGGCACTTTCCCTCTCTACTGTGAAGCTACTGGAGTTGAAGTTCACTATAGAACTGTTTGGAATCTTTCCCACGGGACATGAAATCCTGTGGAACAGCTCTACTTCCAGTGGGAACTGGTAAGTTTCTCTTGCAGTTAACTGAGATTTTAATGTGACTTTGATGATCTGGCTGTTTTCAGGCTGATTTTCCTTAGATATACCAGTCAAGGCATTAGTTGACCAAGATCCTTTCTGTCTGCAAAGTAATTACTGCCAAACCCTCGGGAAGTGCTTTGCAAAGATTTAAATGCAAGACCCTGCCTTGGCACTGAAGTGCTTCTTCCTGAAGTATCTCATATCTCAATCTGACCAATTAGAAAGCCAAGGAGGACTTCACTTTCCAAAACACACCGTGAAATGAGAACCCTTAATGCGGTGGCTGAGGACTAAGAGAGGCAAGCCTAAAACTGGCCTATGGGATTCTGAGTCCCAGCTTGCATGAGGAAATACAGATGGCAAAACTGTCACATTCAGTTCCTGAAAAACTTCTGGTTTTACAGGTCAGCCTGTGAAAGGTACGGAGCTAGAGCTGCACTGCTTGGAAAGAAAGGAGGTGTTCCAAAGAAAGCACCTGCTGTGGCCAGTCAAATAGAAATATAGCCTCAAGAAGAGATTCCCTTCTGTCACAGTTTGTGGAACAAAACACACTTTTACTGTTTCCTTACTTCCTCTCACTGGCAAAATCTTGTGCCCTGGATTCCCAACCCAACACACTACAGCTCTGTTTCTTTATTTGGAAAAGCACACACTACCATCACCACCAAAACCACATCTCTTTTCTGAGTCAGGTAAAGAGTAATTTGACATTTAAGTGTTCAAGATCTGGATTTTCTCATCTGGTCCTGTAGTTTTTAGTTTGAATTTTGGAAATATTCCTGTCATATACTGCAATGTTAAACATGTGACCAGGAATAAATAGTACCTTGAGTACAAGCCATCACAAACAAAGATAATGTCAAGAGGAAAAATGTGAAAATGGATTGTTTCAGTCTGTCCTAAGCTTTTAAGACTATTTACCTTTGTAGACATAATATTCAGAAGCAGCATTAAAACAGGATTGTTGCTTTGGTCATTATCTAGAAGCGCAGCGTGGGAGGAAAGAGAGAGAGGAGGAAGAGAAATCATGGACAGGCAAAGATTACCACCTAGTGACGGAACTTCTGCTTTGCAGGAGGTTTACATAAATGTCAGACCTACTCCTGGTGCCGGAGAAACAACTTTATACGACCCTTATACAACCCTTATACAACAACATCCTCTAAAGGAAGGATTGTATATTTCTTCAGGATTACGAAAAAATCCATAACACATGATCTGGCACGGTGAAGTGCTTAGTACTTCATTGGGTTTTTTTGTTTGCTTGTTCTAAAAATTATCAAAAAAAATCTTTTCTTGCATTTGTGGAAAACCGATGTGGCAAAACACTTGTTCTAATATTCCCAAAAGTAACATTTTAGATAAAAACAACTTAAATATTATTTGAACCTGAACAGGTTTTTAATTAATTATTTTCTCATTAGTTAATAGAGACATGAGTTTTCTAAACTGGTGGGATCCCAAAAAACACAGAATAAGTACTACGTGAAAGAGGAATTGTTCCTTCTGCATGAGGGAAACAGCCCTGGGAGTGCACCTCTGTGCAGCACCTGACTCTGATATAGAGCTGGCTGAAGTATGAAGATTTTCTGGAATGTGTCTTTAATTCTTCCAGCACAACACATTATTCTTTTTTTTTTTTCATATCTCACTGTTTTCTTTCCCTTCCTGTGGAGAACTGCCATAATTAAAAATGCTAAACTTGAGGCATGATCTTTGATGTGGATGTCTACCTTTTTATATTCAGAATAATAAAGCTCTCCTAGCCTTCCAGATGAAAATCATGCCTCCTCCCCTCTTGTTATTGCAGCATTCTTTTCCTCCATTCTGAGAAATACACCTTTCCTTGCTCCCTTTCACATTCTGCAGAGATCCTCACCATAATTTGGTGCATCCTAGTCTTGCCCACCCCATCTCTTGCTCTGCTTCCCCATCCTAGCTAAGTTCCATGCTTTTATTTCAAGGTGTTACAAAGTATGTGCCACTCAAGCCATCTAATGCACTATGAGGGCATTTTCACCCCCATCCAGTGAGCCTGCCATGTCACTGTCTGGCAGTGACGGGCCTCTCAAGCACTGTTATGCTTTATCCCTAACCACTCAAGTTACTTAGCTATGTGATAACAGCCTCAGTTTTGACTTTTTAAAAACCAATTTTCTAAACCTTATCATTTTAGCATTCTGAACAATGTCATTACCTCGTTCTTCTAATCCTGCCTTTGGATGTCTGTTTCCTACAGTCTTACACTTAGTTAGAGCCTCTTGAGGGTAGATCCTGTGCATGCACACCAGCACAAGAGGGGAACAGCCAAGGACTAAGGCTCTAGGCTCTCCAGTGCTAGGAGCAGGGCTGCACATCTCTCCCAGGGTAGTTAGGGAACAACAAATAACCTCTAATGATGGAAGGTACTTGGAATTGTCCTAAAAGCAGAAGCTGTGCCTGGCAAGGTTTGGATATGGAAAGGCATCCATTAGCTGTAACTGCTCCAACACAAGAGAGAACAAATAGTGCTGGCATTAGAAACATTCTTTTTTAAGGCATCATTATTTAATTATTCTTTTAGATAGCACCAGGGACAGTTTAGGCAGCTCTAAAGTAAAATGCAACCACAGTACAAAGGTGCTGCTCAGCTGATAGTCAGGCACTGTGCAAAGGGACAGCTTTGTCTGGTTCTGAAACAGTTTTGTTGGGACAAATTCCATGTTAAATAGGAAGCTATATGCTCAGACTACTGATTACTCTGGCTCCCTTTCCACTGATAATATTTCAAGCTGTTATTCTACAATAATATTTTCAGTCAGCTTTTAACAATTTGAAAACCCCCTGATAGTGCCAGTATCTATCATGCCTGGAATGTCAGTAATCAGTGTTGTTCCATTATCCAGCAACAGAGTTGGGCTGACACATGCCATAATTTATTTGGACAAAAGGAACATACTTGAAATAAAAATTGTGTCCTCGTGCTCCCTGAATAATTTAAACTTGTATCCTATTTTACAGTTGAACAAGCTTCACCTACACTGTACTTCTGTGCCCAAGTTTACTAGAAATACTTGAAAAATAACAAATACTTCTAAAAGAAAAGGTTGACTCCACCACCATTTACAAAGTAAAGAAGGAAGAGAAGCTCAAGTAAATATGGATATACATATTCACGTGTCTATATTTACATATATGTTTGTGGACATATTATATATGTCATAAAATGTAGAACATTTTAACACAGTTTTATTCTGGTTGCATCCAACCCACCAAGACTTTTGTCTTGTATTTTGAGTCCTGGACTCCAACACTTTAGCTATTCTAAAGTTGACAACTTATTTCTCTTGTATGTCAGGGAGAGTGAAACTGATTTAAAAACCTTTTTGTGAAGCAATGTAACATTCAGTGTTTTAACAGCATTGCCTGAAACTAAGCTTCTCAAAAAACAAGAAAATCTCTTATTTGGGAGAATATGTGTCTTAAAAATAAACACATCTTATTTTTTAAGCAGGAAAAAAAAATCAGTTGTGAATGAGCCATTGTGGGGTACTGGAAATAGCATTTGGACACTGCTCTTCCCAGAGTGAGGGCTCCAGTTTGGGCACAGAGATGACTTACCTTGGAGCAGCTCTCATGCTCTCAGTTCCTGCTGTCCCCTGGCTCCCACTGGGGACACAGCTCAGATTTCACAGATGATCCCGCAGAGGTCCAGGGCAGGCAGCCAGGAAGCACGGTGGCAGTGGGACATCCCTGCGGCATTCAGAGGCAGATCCAGAGGGTACCCAGCTGTTCTGCAGAGGCAGGTACCCCACTGAAAGCTGATACTTTTGCACAGCATTGCATTGTGCATTACACAAGTTCCTCTGGAGTTTATAATCAGAAGATTCAGGTATTTTGAATCCTGTCCTCTAGATTGATTTCCCTTTTTGTGCCTCCATCACTCAGAGTAAAAGCTCATCTTGAAAGCAACTTTAACTTACAAATTAAAAAACCCCCCAAAAAACTTCAAATGCACACACACGCAAAAAAAGACCAAAACAAACAAAAAAACCCCACAACCCATCACTACCTTGAGACATAGCAATCTGGTTTTATACTCTTTGAAGCCCCTTAAGCACTTCATAAGTCAGCTCCTGTAATGCCACCTCTAAAAGCAGTACTTTCAGTCTCCAGGGAAGACACACAGATTTACTAGTGCATGTTTTCAGACAGATTATTTAAGAAAATATAAAGCAAATCAAACTCTCTTTTCCTTTAAAGTAAGCAATACAAAGCTTACCCTATAGTCTGTCAAAACAGCATCTCCAAGAGACAATGACTAATCATGGTGAATTAGACTTCCTTAAAAATTAAGTACATGGGACAAAAGCAGGAATAACTATCAGCTATATACCTCAGCAGGACTACAAAAAAACCTATAAAAACATTTACATCAACTGGATGAAGCATATTTTTCCCAAACAGCTTTCCATTTTGAGCTGGCTTAAGCTGATGAACTATATCAATCTGGTTCTCATTTCTGCAACCAATTTGTTTTCCAAACTACATACACCCAGTTGCATAAACAAATCCTTACTATAACCACAGAAGCAGCTGCCTCAGTTTCTGCTGTAACTAGCCACTTACAGATGTTTCATTTGCTCAGGCACTTTTCACCCCACATGCTAAAGTTTACCTATAAGAAACAGAGGCCATAGGTTATAAAGCTGTGTGTAGAAACAACAGAGAAATTAAGGTATTGCCCGCAACCCACTTCAGCATTGTCCTAACACAGGTACCAGTGAGGGGTTTTTCTATCTATAAATCACAATTAAGACAACTGCAGGAACAGACCACTGTGGTCTACAAGAAGATACATCATTTAATTATTAATTTTAGTTTTATTTTATGTGTACATCTGTACATTTCAAACAGATTCACAAAATGTAAAACTTGTGTTATCAGAGTATTTCATACAGAGGTTGACACATAGCTTCATGATTACTTAGAAGAACATGCAGTAAGCTACAGAAAGTTTATGAAAATATTTTAATAGAAAATTTTAGCTAAATGAATGAGCATGAGAAATCATGTTTAACTTGCAAATTCTGTTTATAAGGCTACTATGAGACACTTCCTACCACCAAAAAGAAAAGAAAAGAAAAGAAAAGAAATATAAATAATGACTTAAAGATTCTTTAAATCTTACAATTGGACAACTGTTCCACTGTGTCTGCATTCTAAAGAATGGAAGTGGAAATTGTGCAGAAGAATGTTTTACTTTAAGTAATTGTCCAACTGTTATTGCTGTTTTTTAAAGAACCTGAAAGCATGCAATGAAAACTTCAAACTAAACAGACAGCTGAAAGCACATATTTAGGTTGTTAACACAATTAAAATGCAAAAGATAACTACAAAAGTTTCTCAAAATGTTGTGGTTTGTTTGTTTTAGGTTTTTTAAATATGTACATAGAGAACTGTACACAAACAGGGAAATAAAAAAGTTGTTTAAAAAATGAAATATAGTAGTATACAGTATTTACACCTTAAATGTCATCCTTTTTTTAACTGGAGCTAAACTACTACATGAGCATGCACTACATCCACAACTCAAAACAAGTACCTTTTGCACACTATAATAGTCCTGTACAAAGCATTAATCAACTAAATGTTAAATCACTCTTCTCCATCACAGTTGTTGCTATCTTTGAGCTTTATAACAATGCCTAAGTCACAACACTTTAGCTTAGGTAACTCCATAAAGTGAAGATATGAACATCTCTTTCTAATAGAAGTTTGAAGAATGCATTCTATCAACAAGACAGTTTATGGTGAGATACCAACAATGTTCTATTGTTTAAGCCATGCTTGATGAAAAGTTGTACTAAGCGGCACAAGTCTGTCAGTGGACTAAGGGATATTTTTTACCTTTGTCATTTTTAAAATTTTCAAATTCCCATTTTCCTCTCCTCCAATTTTTTCAGCCAAATCCAAATTGTTTTTGTAAAGCTTATAGTACAACAGTTAAAGTTATCACTAGAGATGCTAAATACTTTTTCTAACTGTAAAACAGTTATTTATTCTTAGTGGTTTATGTAAACACTTCTGAAGAGTTGTGTGCTATTCTATACATTGTCACAGTCAAAAGTTTAGCTCTATAGATACCTGATTATCCTCCAAAACAACCAAAATATTAAAGACCTTCAGAACTTCATTGTCTGTACAAAATTTAGGCACATTTCAAACAAGTAAAACCTCTAGCCACGCAATTTTAAAAGGTTTTAGATTTTTAGCTCCCATATACCTTATATTGATGGATAACCCAGAATGAATTTTACATTGTTGATACTAAAGATCTCAAGTAAACCTACAAAGTTTCTAGAGATCTCAAATCAAAAGGAATGCCATTTGTATCAATGAACTATTTTTTATTTTACTGAAAATGTCTCTTCAGTATTTACTTTGCCTTACAGTTAGTGTTTTCTAGTCCACAGAAGAAGCACAAAAGGACATACTATCTATTCCTTTCAATCGCTGTTAAATCCTTCTAGGATTCATGCAGTAGCTTCCTAATGTCTTCAGCAGCTACAAGATTAACAATTAGAAGTGACAAAATGTGTGTTCCTGAAAGAAAATACTTCTTCAGATCATTTTTTTAGAGTGTAATTGTTTTTATACCTGCTACACTAGGCGAACACCCCAAGCAGTAATACATCTTCACAGGCTTTGAGATGTCCTTATGACTACATTTAGAATTAATGTACAACCTGAATTTCCTGTGTAACTTCAGGCACAATTGTGGGAAACAGCAGAAACAGCATGCTTCAGGACATAATCCATCACATTTTTAGGATATCAAACGTATGTACTGAGGTTGAATTCTACTTCCTCTGGTAACTTCATTTTCCCAAAATTATATGCAGTTACATACACAAATTAATGAACCCAGATGAAGATTTGACTGCTGTAACAGAGCAGAACACTTTTCCCACTGACCTTAAATGTTGTGATGGTAGTGACCAACATGTGACCAAGTATCAAACCAAATATTCAGTTATGTTAAATTCATCTCTACTCAAAGAACATTTATTCCATCTAAAGCAACAGCTGAAGATTTGAACAGTCTTTCTACCTTGGGCTGCTCCCAATCTAAAAAAAAAGTTATAAAAAAAAAGTTATAAGAAAAAGTTATAATTCAAAAAGTATCCCATCAATATGCTGATCCAATTGAATGTTAAATTTTGGTAACTCTGAAAAAAAAGTTATGCTTCAGCATTTTTTGTATGCAATACTCCATAATTTATGGGTAACATTCAGAATTCCATTTTGTTTCAAATTGCTTAGAATTAGATTTATTATTAGGATGACAACTGTAACCTATCTCCATGTTTTTCCCCTTAACTGAAACACAC
Source organism: Cyanoderma ruficeps (assembly GCA_008694505.1). Taxonomy (NCBI): domain Eukaryota; kingdom Metazoa; phylum Chordata; class Aves; order Passeriformes; family Timaliidae; genus Cyanoderma; species Cyanoderma ruficeps. The sequence continues at coordinate 56,604,875 of VZDJ01007755.1, read as the reverse complement.
ATACAATGAAAAAATCTATTTCTAGAAACAGAAGAGCAACTGAAAGCAGCTCTCAGGTTCACAATTGCACTTCTAGGCCTTATAGAGTCACATACTTTTTGGGGAGCAGGGCTAACTGATTAATCCACAATTCATTACACCAAGCAATACTATTGTGTCTGTTTGTCTGGAATAAATGGATGGCTGTGATGTTGGATGGCTATGTACAAAATATGCAGCTTAATATGCTTATGATATACTTAAATTTAATGCAGGCGTGGCATTATATATGTGTCCCTCTACAACAGAACTCAAATTCAAAACTGTAAGCAAAATAAATATCACTGTACAATATGTGGAAAGGGAAACACTATTTTCTTTATCAAAATCATGACAGTGTACTTCAAAAACAGAAAGCTACTTTAGATAAAATCAAATCCATTTTGAATGTTCAAAGCCGATTAAATTATTGGTTTCTTAAAAAAAGGCAACAGCAAGTCATGGCTAGCCACAGCACACAGCTTAATTTCATGAACTCAAATTTACTCAGAAAATTAAAGACAATAATTATTTGGAAGCTTTTTTTCCTGAAACATAGCTGCAGGTTTTGAATCAAAACAAAATTTTTTGATCTGGGGAGTAAGTCAGGCCAACCAGAGCAGTGCCAAATGTTCCTTAGCTGCTTCCCAAGATGAGACCCAAAAGAGGAACCACCTCCAGTATTCGCATACCAATGCACAGAGATTGTGGGAGCTCTACTGAATGCCTGAGTCAAGGTCAGAGAGGTCGTTTCCAAGGGCAATCTCTAAGTAGGCATCTCCTACTGACCTTCAAACCAAGGAAATAACATCAATTAAACAATATTTGGGTCACTCAAGGAAGCTTTGGGTCAACAGAACCTGGTTCTATGGGTGATTTTGGCTGCCTAGATACTTGTTGGAAGGACAATAGTGCAGCCCACATGTTATCCATCAATTCCTGGAGCATGTAGAGGACATATTTAGAATATAGATATGCCAATCAAGGGTGAGGCACTGCTGGACTTGCTATTCACAAGCCAAGAAAACCTGTTTTGTAAAATCCAAATCAGTGACAGCCTTGGCTGCCAGGATCACGGTAGTGGGATCCTGCTGAGCATGCTGAAGGTCAGTGTTAAAACAAACATTTTAGATTTAGAAGAGCAAACATCACTACGCTCAGAGCCCATGGGAAGGGATGCCATGGAGGATGAAGAAGCTAGTGAGTACTGGGAGTTTTTCACCAATAGTCTCCTGGGAACACTAAACCAGTTCATCACCCTTAAGGTCAGGATAGAGGCAGAGCAAGAGACCTCCTTGGCTTAACTGTGAACCCCTGAATCTGCTCAAAGCCAGAACAGAAGTGTACCAGAGATGAAAAAGCAGAAAAAATACACACTGAGAACTAAAAGGACATTGATAGGATGTACAGAGAACCTTAAGAAGTTCAACAAGGACAAGGGTAAGATCTTGTACTTGGCAAAACATAATCCAGGAGTGCAGCACAGGCTGGGATGGACCTGTGTGAGGGGCAGCCCTGTGGAAAGGGATCTGGGGGTCCTGGTGAACAAGCAGCTCCCTGTGAGTGAGCAGTGTGCTGTTATGGCAAAGAAAGCCTACAGGATCACTGACATGATGGACTGCGTCCACAGGGGCATCACCAGCAGAGAGAAAATCACCATTATCTCACTCAGCACTTGTCAGGCCACACCTGCAATACTGAGTCCTCTGTGTTCAGCTTTGGTCCCTGATATGCAAAAAACCCACAAAACCATGGCTGGAAAGTGTCCAGAGAAAGGCCACAGGGATAATCAAAGGTCTGGGAAGCCTGACACACGAGGAAAGGCAGAGAACTGGGTTCACTCAGTCTTGAAGAAAGAAGGCTTAAGGGAGCCTTTATCACCATATTCCAATTTTCAAAGGGTGGCTACAAAGAAGAGACTCCCTTTTTACAAGCAGTCACATGGAAAAGATGAGGGATCATGCGTACAAATTACTTTGTGATATTCCAACTGGACACTGAAATAATGCCATTGGAAAAAAATTCACAGGGAAGTGTTGGACTCCTTAGAATTGGACATGTTAAATTAAAGATTTGACTGGTCAGTGTGCTGGGCTACCTTGTGTAGGCCATGCTATTGATGCTATTGACAGGAAAGACTATTGTTGAGGTCCCCTCAAACCTAGTATAATTCTATGCTCATAGTGACAAATTGAAAATGTGTGGAATGTTTAAATCTTTGATAGCAGCAGCTTCTAAAAGAAGAGTAGCTTTTCCACATTAAATAGTGTACTCACTACTCCCCCTTCTTCCAAATATTAAACTGCATTATTTGTTCTGCACAATGCAGAATGTGCCCAGTGATACAGGGCAGAGACAGGCAGAGCTGATTGAAGATAGTGCTAAAATATCCTGTGTGGACAACACTGTATTGTCCAAGGGGAACCAGGGTACCATCAGTGCCATTCACACACAAGATATCTTTGTAGCTTAATTAAGAGGGGCAGGGGGAGGGGAGGCTATCTAAAGCAATTTTATTTTTCTTGGAAAAGCTATCTCAGTTGTTAGCATGTGTCAGCTATACAACCTATAAAACACACTCCACAAAGCCACTATTCATTCATATATATAT
>VZDJ01007755.1:56585052-56602224 GCA_008694505.1 Cyanoderma ruficeps | reverse complement strand
ATATATAAATATATATATATACACATACAGACACTGACTAAAGCACCTTATGCTTAGCAATGCTGTTTCTAGGGAAATGGAATGAAAGCTCCAAGTTTGGCAGACATAAGGCCACTTACACTTTCTTTCACTGCTGGAATTATTAAGCAGTATGTTCATGCTGCGATCAAAGAATACTTCACAGACAAACTTTTTATCATTATAAACTCCTCACAAGAAACAGCAGAAAACAAACTTCTGTCAAATAAAGCCTTGTCCCTGTTAGGCTACATAAGCATTATATTGTCTTCCTGTCCCTTGTTGCCAGGCAATAATGCCATATAATGCAAAAACAACTAAGCATATGACAGCATTTTAAAAGTGAATACAACAACCTATGCAACAAAAATTATCTGGAGAAAGGTAGCTTAAAACCTGCAAAGACGTCTCCTTGTCCAAGGGGGAAAGTTACAATGGCAACAATTTCGTTGGCACAGTAATTGAAATGAAGAATGAAGTTCATCAACACAAGCCTATGTATCTCATCAGTCAGCAGCAGTCTGCTGGAGTGTACATTAATAAAAGACAGCAAACCATTGACCAGTGGCAGCATAAGAGCCTCCTATGAAAAATAAGAATTGAGATGTTCAAGGAAATTTGGAACCTGTGAATAAGTTTCAGTGTGAGATAATCTAAATTACTGAACACAGTACTTCATGATACGATTGGTTTTGATCCAGACAAACATTTCTACATTGTCAAATAAAATGTTTTAAAGTCTGTTGAACAAGACACTGTATCAAGTAACCAAATTAATTAAAAAATAATCAAAATAGAACAAGAATGAAGATGTGACAATTTTTTGACATCCTCTCCCTTAAATATACATGTAACAAGGCACATTAGGAGAAATCTCTTCAATTACTTTATTATTCAATTTGACTTAAATACCTGAAACCAGTTTTCTCACAATTTAAGACAATGGGGAGAAGTTTCAATTGCTTGTTACAGATGTCATAATTTCATTGTCTACTAAAGAGCAATGGTTGTGTGCCAAAAAGAATAAGCAGAAAGTAAAAGACAAAAGACAAAAAAAAAATCACAAAAAAGTTTTTTAAGACATTCAAAAACAATGAGAGCATATGTACTCAGCCACATTTTTAAAGCAGTTAAAAGTAAAAATAACACTGAAAATGTTTATAAACCTATATTTTAACTTGTTCCCTGCAAAGCCCATAGCTTAGGATGCTTTCCAAACAAGATTTTGATGCTTTTAAATAAAACAAATAATACTAGCACTCCTAGAACTTTACAAAAATGTATGTGGAGTAAGATAAAGGCAGACAAGTTAATTCATTTTATTTTGAAGTACTAAGCAATGATTGGATTGCAAGTTGTATTTTAAACATATTCTTTTAGGTGTGCAGTAGGTGCCAGTGTTTGTGACAAGTCCTGAAAGTCTTTTGGACATCATAACAGCAAAACCTTTGAGTGATTTATTCCCCGTCATCATTAAGAGACTACTGCTGAAAAGCATTTAGTTGAGAAAAGATGTAAAAGATTCCTTATTCTTCACAGATCTTTATGCCCTTTAAATTTTGTATTTCATAAATAATTAGTCATTATACTTAAAATTTCTCTTTACTCCAAACACTCACATTTATGACATTTCACATGCACAACACCACTCAGTCCCTCTTAAACTAGAAAAGCACAACCTACTGAAAGTTAAGTATTTGAAAGTTCCAGGTATCTTAATCTTTCCAAAGATACAAAGTGTTCAGAAACAAGGTAATAAATACATTAGTGCTGCCCCACTTAACAAGTTTTTGGAGTATGGTAACTATTTTATTACACTTGATATTTTTGTTCCTTAGAAAACCAACATATCGTATTGTTACCCCTCTCCATTTTCCTCCTAGGTGTATTCTCTGAGAGTTTTTTATATTTGTGTGTTCCTTACAGAATCCATGTAGGGGTAAGGGTCCTACCAGTGCTTAATTAAATATAGGGAGTTTATGTGCAATGAGTACCCTTTTTCTGAGGTTTGCAGAAGGGCTGGTAACCATCTGTATGTTTAAGACAAAGTAATTTTGAGGAAAACATCCGTTTAAGATTTGTTTGTGCATACACAACAGCGTGTACTTAGTAACCTTCATACAGTCTCCTTAAACTCCTGATTTCTGATAGGCTAAAATCACAAAGAAATGTGCCAAAGAAGAAATCTGCCATGAGCCTTTCTTCACACAGTGCTAATTATATCAGGGTTGTTAAAGCTGTGGTTCTTAAACCCCATCAAAATTAACCTACATTTTGAAACAGATCCAACAATTGTTTGGAATGCTGAACATGAATATTCAGCATTCAAAGAGATTCTTCTAATACACAAAGGTCAGTTTTCTTGCTATTTCACCTGAATTCAAGGAGAATTGTGCACATTCACAGAATTCTTCTACATTCCAGAGCTTACCCAGCCACCCGCTCAGAACTAAACCCCAAGTCTGGCAACTTTTCAGGACAGCCCCTCTCTGTTTCATTCCAAGGTGTCAAGGACAGTGATCCCATCACCAAGCATGGCCCTGCCCGGCAGCTGCTGGAAGTGCTCCGTGTCTGCTGGGCACACAGGGATCCCCCCTGGCCCGTGTCGGAGGCACGTTAAGGCGCAGTGCAGGAGTGCAGCAGTTCCAACGCTAGAGGACAGCCTGCTCATTTGACTGAGCCTCGAGATTTGTAGCGCACTTTCCACATAGCTTCCTCCCTCTTGTACTAGAATTCGAGTTCATAAGCTGATGAATCCACTTTCAGGAAGCTTCTCTCCAGATTAAAGACGTTTTTCTCCCCCCTTTCTACATAAGTTTCAAAGCGTTGCAAGAATTCTTGAAAATGAGATAATTAACGTCAGTACTGTCTGTCCAACGCCAAAGACAAGAGCTTCTAGGGGAGCCATGTTCTTTCCTGCTACTCTGTAAATTCCAGCTACTGCAGCACCTAAGAATCAAAAGGAAAACAATGATCAAACCACAGAAAAAGCCAAGGTTGAACTATGTGACAAATTATCTACTGTGTCTATGCATCACCTATTTATAGAACATTACCAAACACTGTATTATTTCATGGCATTACACAATTACCAGCCTTGCTTTTATTTTTATAGCTATATATAACCTTCAGGAATGATTTTCCCAGTTGAATGAGGTCAACTTTTCCATCATCCGCTTGACTTAAGAAAATTGAATCTTGTTGTTTCCCTGTATGTAAAATCTTCAATTTTTTTTTTTAACATTTTTTGCCTTGTGCCAGTTTGAAAAGGTAGCAAGACAGTCCTCTAAAAATTGACCAGATCTGAAGAGTGGTTCAATACTGTTTTTTTAGGCAGAGAGAAGACAGGAACAATAAAGCTAGTGTCAACAAAACAATTGCAAACAAACATTTGCCACCTTCATTTAATATTTCAGCTGAATAAACTGGTCACACTACATGAGCTTATTGTTACTTAAACTGCTGAATTGTTAACAATTGTTTAGCAAACCCAGAAAAACATGAAAAAGGTCAAAGTATTGCAGCACTTTCCATAAATGTGTATGAGTGGAAATTTCTAACCAATACAATTAGATTTTGAGCAATAGCACATTAAAAAAAACCAACAAAATCAACAGATAATTTTTCTTGTACACTTGTGTGCCAATTCATATTTGAAATACAATATCAAGAGGTCGGGATCAACCAAAATCAAACCCAAAACTTAATTGTACATCTTCAGTATGCATTGCCTCAGATGCTATCTAGTCATAATTAAATGCTTCTGGAGATCACAGAGGCTTTTTCAGGCTCAAAGAGAACTGCAAAGTCATAATAATTTTTTTAAATAACAGGCAAGAGTTTAAAAAAAAGAGGGTTTTTTTGTTTTGTTTTGCCCAGTCACTAACAGGAATAGTCTGCTGGAGTGATCAAAAATCCATTAGTGACACAGAAATACATTGAGTCCCAACAGATTTTCTGAAAGTACAATTAGCATCTGAATCATCTGACATCTTCAAAAAGTAACCCCTCAGTTTTACAATAGCTTTAGGAAGAGTAGAATTCACTAATGATTGTGGCCATAACAGTACTTACAAACACTATTAATCATACAGTTGAGCAATTTTGGGGTTAATTTATTTTTATTGTTTAAAAACAAACAAACAAACAAACAAAAACCCCCAACACATATTCTGTAGGTATATTTTGTCTGAAATATTCAAGGCAAAATATCTCACCAGAAGGCTGGCCTTATGGTATTTCACTCAGCTACCTTTCATAAGCTTTTCCATTTGTTCCCTGGCTAGCTGCTGTCAAAAACTGAAAAAGATCCTGAGCCCACTACTGACATTAAAATTACTTTGCAGATTGAACTCTCAAAGCAAATTCAAGTTGGCCAAAAATGTATACCAGAATTATCACTACTAGATCAATAACAGAAATTTTGGGCTTTGAGAAAACACTGAGATGCTCTGGGAAGTATCCAGAATAAAACAATAAAAATTTGGTAGCTCGCTAATTATGTACTATTACACAAATAACAGTGTGCAGTACAACCTGTAATGCATAACCCAGCACAGCTGGTATAGAGCCAAAAGTATGTACAACAGGCTGCCAACGAGGGAAATGAGAATATGTCACCAAAAAGGAGTGTGCTGGGGAAGAGGAGGAAGGACAGACCCTTCTGGATCAAATACAGCTAAAGTCCTTGCCTTAGGCTGCCTGGTTTTATATATACTTGTTTGGCTTGGTGGGATTTCTTTTCCATTGTTGTATTGTGGGTTTGTTTGTTTATTTTGTTATGGTTTTGTTGGGTTTTGGTTTTATATTTTTTGGTTGCCGGGTTTTTCTTTTTTACTGTATCCCCTGCTCTCAGTAATTTTTCAATACCTTTTCTAATTAACCTTAATTTCCATGATTTTTCAAAGCTTAGAAACAGGAGTCTCCTGTTTTTCTATATGCTGATAAAAAGGTCCCGGATCATCAGAAAGTTTGAAAGATCTCCTTGAGCAAAATAAAACTTACATTGTGCAATAGTCTATACTGCCTTCATTCTCCTACACAAGCAACGCAGAAGACTGGAAATACAGAGTGGAAACTGAAGACAGTTTGTTATTTCAATTTCTTAAGCACTGGATCAGGCTGATATTAAATAGCTGATATTTCAATTTGCATTTCCCAGTTTGCAACACAATAGCTATTAAAAATCCTCTTTAATATTTGATCACCATAATTTGCCTTCAAAAGCTCCCTACAGAATTTTTTTCAGTACGAAATAACTGAGTTCTGGCCAGAAACAAAAAAATACTTCAAGGTAAAAGTACTTGCCTAAGCAGGTTGCAGTGCTCTGTGCATAACCTTTGGGAACAGCATAACAAGTCTACAGTCTAAGCTTAGAGAAGTTCTCAGATGAATATGCACACAAACAGGACTGCTTAAGTGCTAAATGTTTTGACCTGCAAAACTGGATGCCAAAAATACAACTGTGTTGCTCCTCTTCTTATGCAAAGATAAAAGACACAAATTTCATTTGAGAGACACTGATCCTGAAAAACCTCCCCACACACAGAAAGCTGTGAAAGTTCTCTGCTTGGATCTTTCAACACCACATTTCTTAACTTCAGTTCTTCAGAAATGCTGATGCATGGCTGACCTTGTAGCAGGCGACTGCCATTTTAATCCCAAGACAAAAATCAGCATAACATATAACACAAAGCACTCAACTAGTTCCAACTTATCTTAGCAAAAAAAACCCAAAAGACCAATTCTCTCCTCTCCCTCAAAATCCCAACAAAAATAGTTATACTGATATATACTGTGTAAAAAGGTAGAAATTCTAAGCTGAGAAATCTGTAGCAATTAAAACAACTTTTTGAGGAAAGCCTTAGTGAAACTTGTCATGACATTTGCATTTTTATTTAACCTTGAAAAAAAATAGTCAGGAAAGCCTTTCAGCAGTAATAAGAAATAATCTGTCACAAATCCTCTATGAATGTGTCCAAAGCTGATAGTGATACCACTATTCTGATAACCTGGGCAGAACACAGGAAAACCAAAATGAAAGGTGGGAAGTTTTGCCTTCAGACTATATGGTGGTTGCTAGATTTATGGTTCCTTACCCTCAGAGACCTTTCAAGTTAGGCAATCTTTTCTGCAACACTGAAGATTTTGGGGCAGAAACTACTGCTCAGTTAACATAGGCACCATTCAACGCTTGGATTTTAATGCTGGGAACTCCCTACCAGCACTGCTCCAGACAAACAGGCACTTCTTTCCCAAGAAAGTAACATTCAGTATTTTTCTCCCCACAACAGAAAACTCAGTATGCTCCTACTTGCTTGGGAAAGCTACCGTAGTCTATCTATAAGCTTGATAAACAGAGGTGGATGTGATAAAACCAAAGAATGAATAAAGTGTCCTACAGGTTTTATGGCCCATATTTCAGTGCCGACATAGATAATGGAATTTCTTGGGAAAGACGGAAAAGCATCTGATACCAGTAACTCTCGATGAAGATAGATGAGCAGCATTTCCTCAAAACATTCTAGGTAATTCCACTCATGTCATATTTGGTCAGGTGTAACCTTCCCACACTTTACTACATAACACACTCCTACTTTCTGCAATGTTTTAAACACCAGCGTGGTTTTTAAGGATGACGGCTCTGTGAACCTTTCGGCTTTAAAAGAAAAAATAGTTGCATCTATCTGAGGATACAATGTCAAGAAATTAAAAATGTATCTTGAGTGGTAGCCATTTATCTAATATCATAAGAAACTCTGTAACAGATGCCCTTACCTTATGAAAATAGCATTTCACCTAGAACATCAGCAAAGCTTAATTGATTTATTTTTTTAGGGGGGGAGTCACTCTATAACTATTGCAAAATCCTTAATAAACAATTAATAATTAACTATGAAAAGCAGTTTTGTTTTTTAGAAGTTAGATGTTAAATAAGAAATTAAAAAAACCCCAAAACAACAACAACAAAAAACCCCAACAAGAACAAAAGGCAGACTTACTGGTTATCATTGCTCCAGTTACAGAACCCAGAAATCCAATGCTGACCACAATGACAGAGATCAGCCTCCCCTGCCTATGCCTCTGCAGCATCACAAACATTAATACTCCCACAGCACCATGGACAAAGAGAGAGGAGAAGAGTGCCCAGAGGAAAACCCAGTACCACATCTCTGAAAGAAAGCAGTCAAACAAAGGGTTAATGTTTTTTAGACAAGAACTTTATAAGCAAGAAACTTTAAAGCATTGCAAACAATCAACAATAAGAGAAAAGCAAAACTGATTTCCATCTTAGAAGTGATAAATGTGACACCAAATGCACATGCTCAAGACTCTTTCCTCATTTCAGCAGTCTCTCATAAATGATTAGCTGTATTATGCTAAAAATTACAGAAAGGATTCTGACAAAAATTTTAATTCAGATTATTTTTACAAGTAGCCCTAATTCCTTTAATGGCTTCTTTAAATAGTGTTGATTGCAATTTCTCTGTAGGCATTGTAACTGCTTCTGCAGAATGAAATATTCTCTGACATGAAGACTGAAGGAGGAAAAAGTCAAGAACTGTTTTGGGGTTTGTTTGGGTTGTGAGTTTTTATTTTGGTGTGGGTGTGGATCTTTTGTTGTTTCCCAACCCCCTCCCTCCCCCCCCCCCAAAAAAAAATAAGAGACAGCATCAAGTAACATCAAACGGGAAAACTCAGATTAAAGACTTTAGCTTATCTACACCCAGGAGCTGTAAGAGAGTGTTCCATCAAATTAGCTTCAAAGGTGCAAATAAAAACACTATAATTTTAACACATCTAACTCCTTGCTTCCTTGCTTCCAATAGCTTAGTACAGAACTTCAGAGAGAGGTAGTGACTATTACTTAAATTACTAAAAAGAGCACCAGATCATGAGAATGTTGGAAGCACAAACATTTCTTTGAAGAATGGCAGACATGATGAGCACCTTCAAAGAAAAGAGCTGGAACCATCAATGGAGTTGAGTTACACAACAACTCAAGAACCTTTCTCACTTTCTAAAAACATTCTACAAATCAAAAGGGTGAGTAAATAAAAGAAAAAAAATTGTTTAAAGTCAACGGCAGTAGGTATGTATCATTACAGAATTTAGCAAATGAGGATACAGATTCCATAATCCCATGACACCGTCATTAATTCAGTTTTTGCTGCAGTTCCCCCTCAAAAATAGAACAAAACAAAAAAGTCCAGCCTCCATACAAAAGCAAGATACTTACTGCTTATGAGGCAAGCCTGTATTAATGTAGCTTGACTCATATCAACTATCTGAGTAAAAAAATACAGCCCAATCAGCTGCCTTAAAAAATACTGAGCAGCATAAAACATACTGTGAAAAGATGCTGAGAAAAAATGTTGCTACACAATAACCACAGCCCTGGGAGTCCACTGTCAGTAGGATATGTATATAGATAGCACAGATGCAGAGTTTAAGCTTTTTATTTTTTTTTAGCAGTACTTTGGGAGTAGCTCAACCCTTCCCCTTTCACACCGGCATAAATGGCAACATTATGCCTCCCCAAGGATGTACAACTCTTCTAAATCATGATAGTCAAAAGGCTCTTCTGGGACAGCAGCAGGGAAAGTGGCCAGAAAATCTACATCAAATTAATACCTCAACTGCAGTTCAAGGTGCAACTTTTCCTTCTGAGCGCCTGAGATAAATCAGCCACATCCTGAGGGTGGCTCGGAACAGCTCTCCTGAGATCCTCCATCCTTTCACCCCAGCCCCAAAATGGGTCTCGAAAATCTTGGCAAATGGGTAACAACCATGGTACTGTTCCACTAAATGAATGTCTCATCATTCCCAGAAGCTACTGTGACAGAACAGTGGCAGGAGTGTCAAGTAGTCACTCCACACACCCCCGCACTGAAATTAAGAAAGACTGACTGACCTAATCTGTGGGAGGGGAACCTCTCCTACTGTCCTAACAGGCCCTGTCCATTACTAGCACAGCCTGGGTGTTTCCATTCTGTTATTCAAGTGGAAGCACATATACAAGAGGATTAACCAAAGATCTACCAATATAGAACAGGGCAGCCCTGCCAGACCTACAGGTTGACAACAGGGAAACAAACCTTAGGGTTTATTAACCAATCTGGACCAAGAAAGTCTGTGGGAATCTGACACTGTCATCCCCCATAATTTCTACAGGATTTGTTAGGCACTGCATCACCCTTTAGGAAATTGGTGCTCGTAGGCATTGTCAACCTTTATCAGGTAGAAAAGACAAATGACTTCCAGTCTTAGGAAAACTCACTAGGATGACTGTATTTTTAGAAGAAAATGAAAGCTTATGGGAAGGCCAACTACTCCCCTGTAACTAAGAAACCAAAAATATTTACAAACTCTAACACAACAAAATAGCTCCACAGTGAGCAACTAGCTTCAGTCTTATTTATGTTCCAAATAAGGCTCAAGGAAAATTAGCATCACCCCCCACTTTATATTTAGGGCAGGAGGTCTGAGAATAGAACCAGCACCAAAATGTTCTGTTGGCTAAAGAAATATAAACTTCAGTTCTTTGCTACACATTTTCTCCTCCTACTCCTTAAAAGCAGCAGGCATATTGAAAAGGAAATTAGAGAACATCCAGAAATATCCCTTGCTTGACATAAAAGCAGCTGGAGCTTTGTTAAACTATGACCTCTCTTCATTAAAACATCACCTAGGTCTTAGGAGCTTCAACAGGACAAATCATTCCAAGCACCTTCCCTAGGAAAGTTATCCTTCCTTATCCTCCTTTATTTGCTCTTTCTAGGGCTGCTAGTTCAATACAGTCATTTATTTAGTTCTGCTTGTAGGGTGAGTGATGAAGCCAAACAAGTAAGTTGTTTAACAGGGATGAATAAGAGAAGGAGACAGAGACAACCTTTCAAGCAAATTAGAGGAGACCTTAAGCTCCATTCACCTAGAGGACAATGCAGACACTCTTACCCTGATATGGTCAGGGCAGAAAATTATCCATGTTCCATAAAATTCAGTATCATCTAACCCCTGAATCATGAAGAGAGATGACTCTCAAAAGCAGTATGTTAGAGTGACACTGAAACACACAAAGAATGGGTTGGGAATAACACTGAGAGGTGCCACTAAAAAACAGAGGAAGAGAATTTGGACCTCTGAACACAAATAGTCAAGACTTCACTTGTTCAAAAATGACTGAGTAGTTTGATTGCTGAATTGACTTGCAGTATCTCTAAGGAAGGGGAAGTGAGACTGAAGTGTCTCAGCTATTTATGTCCTATACACTGGCTGATCCTTGAAGCAGCATAAATTTATGTATTGCCACCCTGACAAAAAAAGCACAGTCCAATTTCAGTCTTCGTGCAGCTATTCTAATTAGCTGGCTCTTTTGACAACATGAGCTGTGCAGACAGAGCACTTTGCTGTGATGGAGGTAATGATTTGCCTATATCTGTCAGAGTGTTTCAAATATTCACCTAGTCTCAGTTAATTTATTCATGCCCTCAAAGAGCATCCCTAAAAATATGTGAATAGCATAAAATTAAAAAAAAAACGAAAAAAACACCAAACAAAAAAACAAAACCAAATAAAAAAAAACCAACCAACCAAAAAAAAAAAAAACCTAAATGCTTGCCACTTCTTTTGCTTGCCTCTAAGAAAATTTCAGAGTTTACCTTTAGTGTATCCCAAATTACTTAAAGTCACCAAAACATAACATACGTGTATCAAAACTCCATAGTTCCTAGAGGAACACAGGAACTAGTGAAAGCCCAGTAGTTTACAAGCACAGTGACATTCATTATATTGCAAAGATGTCACAACTCTTCTAACAAGAACAACTGAGATACATTTTTCATGTATAAAATTCTTAATGCTTAAACTGAAGATTTAAGACAGTGTTTATGTTCCTTTCCTCTGGTTTGCCTTAGTTGGGGTTTTTTTTCCTATCAGAAAAGCGGCAAGTCTCAAATACCTTGTAATTAATGCCCAATCACACCAGTTTTAGAGTATTTTGTTAATTCTGATATTTCTACATATCAGATAGATATCATGCATACATTATGCTTATGTACCACAGATACACATTATACATATATTAGTGTAGGCATACACAATGTTAAAGATTAGGAAAAGACTTTTTAAAGCATGTTATTGTTCAGAATAACATTCATATCATTTCTATCTTATCAAGACTTGAAGCTGCACTCCATCAACAGCTTCATCTTACACAAGGAAAGTAGATAAATGATAACATTTTCAAATATTATCTGTATATATATCAATATGCTGTCCTGCTGCCACTCATCTTCAGTAAACATGCAGTATTTCCTTAGTCCTTCATCTTCAGCACTTTTCCTCTAGTTCTAAGCTTGTTTTGCCAGATGAATAATGATTGCCTACAACATGTCATAAATCAAGTGATTACTCCAAAACAAAGTGTGTCTCTCTCTCTCTCCATTCTAAGCCCAGAACCCAGCCTACTACTATTAGCTACAGAGGTAAGTCAAGCAATAAGCACCTGTACTAAGAATACAAAAATACAAATTTAAGTCAACAAGGTAGCACATGTCAAATTTAGAAATAGAAAAAAAAGTAATGTTACATTCCTGTAGCTTATAAACTCAAAGCACTCAGATGAACTGACAGCATATGATACCTGCAAATGTAACTCAGCTCTTTACATGCTACATTTTTTTCTTCAGCACTTAATCATTGTATTAAGTGGTAATTTCAAAGTCATCAACAATACAGTCAATCTGTTGTTTGGAGATGCTAACATTTTTGCTTCTTTAAGTGGGAAAAAAGCATTTTGCTGAGGAGCATTTAAATCTCAAATTACAGACTAGTCCTCTCAAGTAACAGCATAGGGAGCAAAGAAAAGCCAGACAATCTGAGACAAATGAGCATAGCATGGAGCTTTGGAGCTTCTATTAGTAGAAATATTGCCAAGTCCTTTATTGTGGAAGCAGCCTTTAAACATTTTTTTTATTTTACTGGATGCTAATAATGGGATTTCTTTTTCTCCTTTTTCAATTCAAATTCAGCTGCTACCTGATTTGTTCTGATAAACCCTGATCTAGCACTAACTCTAAAACACAACCAGTTCATATAAAGGAGGTCTTCTTGGGATTTACTGGAAGATGTAACAGAGAGTGGGGCAAAAGCCACCCCACCTCTCTCATGATTCCCAAAGCCTTACTTCCACCTCCCAAGAGAGGTCAGGAAGACAGGAACCAAGCACACCATGGTAATGAGCCTATGTTCAGCTAAAAAGAACAACACTTGCAGCTTTAGCTGTTACAGGGTGTGATGTGTATGTGGCAGCAGTGAACTTGTCTGTGGTCTCCTGGGTATTTGAAGCCATGAACGAAAGACAGGATTTCCTTTTTTTACGTTGAACCTGATTCACATATATGGTGTAAAAATAATCTTTCAGTTTCTCATTGACAGGAAAAAGAACCCACCAAACCCAAACTATTAAGGTATGAAGCATTCCTGGCTCAGGCTGGAGTTCATATCAGGACCCTGTTGAAAATTTCACAAAATTAGCACATTTTTAAGAAGGATGCTGATAAAATTTTGCAATATATTTGTGAAAACATAATCAATATGGTTTATCTAAAGGACATAAATCTTCACTTGTGCAACTTAAAAGTTCAATCCAGACCACAACTTTAAGCCCAAAAGTAGACATGAGGCAGTCTTGAATATTCACAGAACTTGGTATCTTAATGATTTCTTTTTCCCAGTATTCTGGAGAAGTTTCTCCTTATACCTAACAGAGGTGCAAAAGAGAATGGATTAAGTAGTCAAAGAAGATAAACCCATTCACAAACCTATTTTCTTAGCAGGGAAAAGAACAGAAATTCTGGTTTTAAACAAAGTTTACTTCGGTAAGTAGCAAGGAATGGCTAATATAACTAGTTCAGCTTTTTGTTAATATCAGTGATTATATCAGTATATATTCTACCCTGTGGAAAAGATTTTTAAGTCCAGGGCAAGTTTTGGACTGTTGACAGCCCATGAGAACATTCAGCTCAACAGGTTAGGTCTGTAAGAGAAGCCTACATTTAAGCACCAATTTAGAAACTGCAACTACAACTGGCAGTGATACATTCTCCAACAACACTATGATAGATAAAAAATTATTTTTCATATTTTTAAGTTAAAAAGCAAAAAACATCCCACATTAAAAATGCCTTATGCAAGCCCTCATCTTATTGCAAAAGCATTGAGAAATGAGCTGATTTTAACCCTTGGCACAGAATTTCATAGAAACGCCTATGTTGTATAATGATCTAATAAGAAAAACTTCATAGAGGATGTCCGGCACAAAGCAAGGTGAAATCCATTGTGAACTTTTTCCTTTAAGAGTACAAGTTTTTAAAGTAGGTATGTTAAAGTAACTACTCAGGAAGTGAGCTGTATTTAGTGTGTCACCACACTAATACCTGGAAATCTTAATTATCAGACACACACTACAAAGTTCATGGATCAGATAAATATGAAAAGGTTAATCTTTTTTATTACACTAAGATGGATCCTGAAAGTTAAAAGAACAAGAAAGATGATCAGTGTTCGCTTCAGCTACACTTCTATTTTCATCTCACTTCTATTTCCATCACACTTCTTCCATCTTTAAAAGATTAAAAAAGAAAACAGAATATATCTATTAACCATTACTATAGAGTGCAAAAAGATGACATAATACTCTTTCATAAGTATTAGAATATTTCCATAACTGTTTAAAACCTACCCCTACTCAACATTTTCCATTAACCTGTCACCAGCTAATACACCCCTACAACCGAGCAGAAACTCAGTTACATCTCTGCTATTGACACCCAATCCCTGCTTATTCAGAGCTGGAAGCTTATGTTTTTCTTTACACATGGACAGAATAAGAGAAGATACCCCTCCCCACTGAATGCCTTGGGTAGTCCACACCTTTTTTCAGCCTGAGACTAAGCAGAAAAAAGCCAGTTTTTGCCAAAACTCCCCTCTCCTAACAAAGGGTGAGGACCTGACTCTACCTTGGCTTACAGAATTTCTTCGTAACAGCTCAGTCTTTAAGAATCCCAGATGCTTAAGATTACAACTACCTGTCAGAAAACAACTGCCACCTCATTCATTCCCACATTGGTCTCCTTGTCCACAGGTACACTCAGGGGTAGTGGGGGAAGTCTCTGATTCTCCACATTCAATTTCATGGTTTTCTAGTTGGCTTTTTTATAGCTCTCTATCAAAATGCCAATGAGCATATATCCACAAGGGGAAAAAATAAAACAAAAACTCAGCCACCTCCGTAAACATACTCCAGCCTTCCATACATACTTATACACTCACACACACTTTCTACAATCCTTCACTCACACACAGGTACCCATCACTTCATTTGCATACACACACACCCCATGCCATTATTTTATTATTGTATATGGGCACAGAAAAGGGAGTGAGCACATCCCACATGCTCACGTCCTTTCCATGGGCAGGCATCCCAGACACCGGGCACACACACCAGCCCAACCAACATCTCACACAGACCCCGCCCGATCCCTTGGACCCCACGGCAGGCGCAGACACACACGATACACCTGCTCGCAGAACACGCACGTAGGCAGCCGGAGAGACTCGGGAACACAAACACCAGCCCTCCTTAGGCGCAGCACACAGGGAGACCACCGCCACCCCCACGCCCTCCATTGTGCTCCAGCCCCGGAGCGCACCCCGGCAACCGCCCGGCCCCGTTACCCGTGAGGCTGCGGAGGACGGTGCCGTGAGCCCAGAGGCTCAGCACTTGCTGCACCGACAGGTTGATCATGGAGTTGTCCCCCGCTTCCACCTTCATGGTGCCGCCGCCGGGCGGGGTCCGGCAGCCGCCGGACCGCGGGGCGGGAGGGAGACGGCGGCGGCGAGGAGCGAGAGGGCGGGGAGGCGGCGAAGGGAGCTCCGCGCCGCGGGGGAGACATCGAGGCCGGAGTGGGGGAGGCGGCGGCCGGGCGGGGATCTCGGGCGAGGAGGGGAGCCGGCCGCTGGCGCTTCCCCGCCGCTCAGGGGCAGGGCCGGGCGGCGGAGCCCACCATCATCATCGCCGCCGTCTCCGCCTCCTCCATCAGCAGTAGTCGCCACCGCCCCGCCGGCGGCATCGTCACCCCGGTCACCGGCATCACCTGGAGCGAGGGCGCGGCGGCCAAGGGCCGTCCCTCAGGCGGGCGGCTCCATGCGGGAGCAGCGGCGGCAGGGAGAGGCTCCCAGCGCCAGCGGCCGCCGGAGGGGAGGGGGAGGGAGCAGCGGGAACGGGAGAGGGGCAGCGGGAGCGGCGGGAGCGGGATCGGGAGCGGAGGGAGCGGGGTCGGCCCCGCGCAGGCGCGGCGGGAGGAGCCGGGGGGCGCGGGCTCCTCCCACCAAACGGGGAACCAGAATTCGGAATCACAATTTGACTCAGAGAGAGCGGGAAAGACCGAGGATGTCGTGGACGCCCAAGGAAACTGGCGTTAGCAAGAAGTGTGTCAAATAAAATCTACGTACACCTATGGGTAGATTTAAAGGGGAAAATAAAGTGATAAAACACCATGGTAATAAAGATGGTATTTAAATCGATGCCGCTGAGTGCGTTTAAACATCGGAGAAGAGCAAAATGCGGGATGTGAATTGTGATGAGAGCGGTGTCTTCACCTCGCTGCCCACAGCGTTGGCACACGGGGCTCCAGAGAGAGCGGGCGGACGCAGCTCCGCGGGTGTCGCTGCGGGATGTGGGGACACAGTCCGGGGGAATAGCAAGGGACAGCCACAAGGAGCGGCGGGGACAGGGCGGATGGCGCTCGGGGGTGGGTGCCGCAGCTGCAGGAGCTCAGGTAACAGCACGGGTAGCAGCGGAGGAGCTGTCATCCCGAGCTGTCATCCCGAGGCAACATCCAGGCAACGCCCCGTGACGTCCCTGCCTATCCCTTTGAACCTCCTAGCTCCACCGTCGCTGCGACCGCAGATTAAAGCCACCGAAAGTTAGAAGACGTCAGAAATCGTGAACGAATCTTTATCCCGTGCCTTCGCTTTCTTCACGTAATAAAGGAACAGAGTCTTTAGGCGGGACGCGGCGCCTTTCGAGGCACGGGATGCACGGTGCTTAGCGATGAAAAAGCCAGCAATCATCCGCCATCCATTCTTAAATATGCATCCTTAGGACACATTGAGTGCACGCACTTTCCTCGCTGGCATTTCTTCAACAGTGCTTGCTACAGTACTTCGTAAACGTCATTTTATGTCAGCATCCTTTGACGGAGAGGGTTGAAGAGGCAAAGCAACTCATAATAAAATTTGCAATTTATAGACGAAGAGCCACAACAGATAAATCAACTAATATCCTGCTTGATGCCAGTGACCCGATTTTTTTCAGATAGATTTTTGCAGGATGTCTGGTTCAGGGGAGCGGTCCCAAAGCTTTTTGCAGCTGACAGCACTTGGCATTCTGCAAGTAGGTATCAAGCCAGGCAATGAGAAACTCACAGGGAACGGCTCCCTAGGGGGCTCTGGGTTTCACTGATTAAGCATGGGATCACTGATGGAGAAAGAACTCAGCTGCTGGGCCAGGACCCTGCTCCAGGATCAAGGGAAGGTCCTCCCTCTTCTTGTAATCCCACCACTTTACAGCTGTAGAATTCAGATCTCACAGAAAACAGTTCCCTTCGTTATACAGTAGTGATTCATTTTTAGAGCAGAATTATTCTATACTTGGAGTAGGGCTCAGTGAGAAAATAGTATATAATTTAAGTTTGAATGTGGAGCATACAATGAATTGCTTAGTAACAGTTTTTCTGGTTCATTCTTTTTAACTTCTGCATGCCAAAGTTTGAGAAAACAAACATTTTTAAATGTCCTTAAAAAAAATCCCTACCCCTAAATTTATTTCTGTTGTCAACCAACATCTCTAGAACCAGATATACTCTGCAGGACACTGAGGTGTAATCAAACTTACAGTGAAAGGGAAGACTACTTTTGGGGACCATTTTATCTCATAAATCTCCTGTGATAACCTACTGACAGATGTCAGCAAGGCTATCTGATAGGCCAGAGGCATGCATGGAAACATGCATGTATCTGCAAACAATGCTGCACTGGTGCCTGGTGCCCTTTCAACCAGCACATGGATTTTTTTTTTTTTTTTTT